>JAPPVO010000032.1:161418331-161555247 GCA_030407325.1 Camellia japonica
TTCTGGCTGAGGCCTTTTCTTTGCCTTTTTCAGGCATTGTGCATGCCAGCTGTGCTAGTTGGTGAGCACAGACTCTGCCCTCCATACACATGTATGGAGTGATTTAAGCCTTGTTTAGCTTCTCTTGGAAACTTTGCAAAATTGGATTTCTATAAAAGAAGGGCCTCCTCTCCCTTTTCAGAGGTTGAGCCAACTGATATAGAAGTTAGATATATCTCCCTCTCCCTAGATTTATGTGTGTGTTTGTGCTCAAAAGTGTGTTTTGTTCTTACTATTGCACACAAACACCTAGCACTACACTATTCTTGGTTGCTGAGGCACTAGAAGGTTGATTTCAGAGTTTTTGAGTTGGTTTTGATCCAAGAAGGGTGCTGGAGTTGGTGTTCTTGAACTGTTCTTCAAGGGTGAGTCAACTTGCTTTTGATTCCCCATTTTGGCTTAAGCTTTTACACATACTTGCATACTATTTAAGCTTAGTGTCAAACTAAAAAAAGTTCTATTTTTGTATGCTAAATATGTTTTTTTAAGTTTACTGTTGGGTTGGGGGTTGTCTACCCCCTCTTAGGCCTTGTTTGGCCTCTGTTTGTGCCTTCCTCTTTGGGCTTTGGAACCCTTTTGTTTTGACCTTCTCACCACTAAAATCCAGAGGATTTTCAGTGGTGGAGAAGTAGTTTTGAGGTCTTGTATAGGGGAGGGGCACCCCTCTCCCTTTGTGTCTCATTTGCTTGCATTGTTGGCTCACCATAGTAGCATGTTTGCTTAGCATGTTTTGGCCCCATTTCAGCAAGTTTTTAGTGTTATCTTGGCATGATATACCTCTGTTTTAAGTTGGTTTGTCAGCCTATTGCATGCATCACACACTTGGCTTGCAATCCTCTCATTTGCCTAAACATGTATCATGCATTTCGACCATCATGCTTGCATGTTTTAACTTAACTTTGAAAAATTTTTAGCCTTGTTTCACCATGCTTAAGCTCTGTTTGGGGTTGTCTTGGTCATGCTTGCCATGCTTTGTATAGCCACCATGCATTCTAGCTTGTTAGCTTTGGGTGTGTGAGTCATTAGCATGCTTTACTTGGGCCATTTTAGTGATTTGGTATCACTTGTCATGCTATTTCAGTCCATGTTTCATGCTTGCATGCTTGCATTTGCCATCCTTTCAATGCTTTGAAGAGTTGGTGTCTTATGCTCCATGTTTGGGTCATTGTGCATGTCTCCATGATTAGGTCTCTGGGATGCCATCTCATTGGGTTTCGGGGCTTATTTTGACATATTATAACTCTGTTTTTCATTGCATAATCCATGCCATGAGTGGTTGTGATAGATGTAGTGTAATGCTCCCTTTGTAGCCTTGCATGCCCCTTGTTTGTGCCCATCTTTTTAGCGTGTTTTGGCCTTATCACATGCATGTTCTAGCCTTGTTTTGGCTTGCCCTAGGACTGTTTTAAGTCCCCTTGGCCCTTTGGGGCTTGGTTGATATAGCCATGGTGTGAGCCCCTTGACTAGCTTTGAGCATTGGGTCTATTGGCGTGCTATGTTTCACTTGTGCGTATGATTTGGCATCATTTCTCACATGATTTCAGAGTTCGTGGCATTTTCACATTATCATGTTCATCCCTTCTCGCTCATGCTTGAGAGTTGTATCCTTGTGCCTAGGTGGTAGGCCATTACATTTGCATGCTTATTGTACATCTCATTCCATCATTCCTTGGCACTATTGGCCACTGATTTTGGACATGGCTGAGGTCTGTTCCATCTTTAGTTTAAATCCATTCATCATGTTGTTTAATGTTGCATGCTTGTCTACCTTTGCATGCCATACATGTTTGTATATCTAGGTTGCGTCTTGCATGTTTGTTAGTTTGCATCTTGTCACATGTTAGCTTAGGTTGCATTACATTTGGCATGTTTGCTACCTTAACCTCGTGTGTATGTTCGAGTCATATTGCATTTGGCATGCTTATGTCGCATTACATTAGTTGCATGTTTTGCATTGTATTTGGCATACATGCATTGCATTTTGTTTTGTTTGGGGTGTCAAACCAAACATGAGAAACGAGGGACGTTCGTACTTGAAGTGACGAAACGTCCCTCAATCCTTAGTCGCCGATGCTCTTGATCCAAGCATGATAGAGTTCTAGGAATTCATATGTTTTGTTACATTCATTCCACATTAATTTGCACACTTGGCACCTTTGGCCATCATGTATTGAAATGCGTGATTAGTGGCCCGAGGGTCGAGAGCCATACTCCCTTGAGTTCATAGCATGATAGGGAGAGTGGTTGTGCACACATTGTCTTGTAAATGCCTTGACATGCACTGTTTGTCCTCTGCTGCAGCAAAAACAATTTTTTGCAGGAATAGATGGCCGGTCGGCCATCTTCAGCGCCGGCCGGCTACAAAAATCCAGCCGATGGCCCCACTTTTGCTCGACGACCATCTTTCCACGACCGGTGGTCCTATTTCTTGGCCGTGACATCACACAATGCTGAGGGAGTGGTTCAGAAGCAGCCTTTGGACTTGTGCAGCTTTCAGAGGCATAAAACAATGCAAACAGAGGCAATGGGTTTCCGAGCGAGGCGAATCGAGCATGCATCATCCAATCATTTCGAGGTGGAGCTGCGGCGGCCTCTTTAATTTCATACTTAGATTGTTTTGTAATTAATTTGTTAATTAATTAAAGGTTTTGTAATATTTAATTAGCTAGGGTAGTTGATTAATTATTCGGTTTGTATTATTTATTCGGACCCTCCGTCGAGAGGGCGAATTTTGTAATAAGTGTGCGTGCGTGTGTGAATGTCTTCCAACCCCACGTCTTTCTCCCTTTTACTTGCCTGCTTTTAATGGTTAGTTTTAGGTCATGTTTCAATTAGCATACTTATGTCAACATGTTTGCATACATTCATTCGTACTGCATGCACCGGGCTCGGCTCATCATACTAATTGCATAGTATTTCAATTCCAACTTGAATACGTGTATCGAGTAGTCGCATTTCACATGCCATTCTTAGATTAGTCGAGCCTATTCTAGTTGCATTTTGCATGTGTTGCATTAGCCATCTTAACATAAACTAGGATCATGCATGATTTCTAACTAGTTTCTTGTTTTGGCTCAGAGTACACTGTGAGTGTTTATGCTTTAGCATCTTGCATGTGTGTAAGTGTTAACATGACAGCATGCTTACCATGAGGCTAATTGCTTATGTGATATAACTGCCTGAATGCCTGTGGGTGAAGGTTGGGTTGCTTGAATTGGGATAATTCATTGAAATCCGTGATTTAGCCTACTTGCGAGTTGCAAACTTCAAACCGCCTTCCAAACAAACGGATATGCAACGCTTTGTTCCAAATTAGGCGATCTAGTCTATACTTGTGTGTTGTGCGCATCACCTAGTAATTCTAGCTTATTAACTAGAATAAGAACGCATATGTTTTTAAAACGAGATATCATGTTTAGTAGTGGCCGATCTTTGATCGGGCT
Organism: Camellia japonica; assembly: GCA_030407325.1. Classification (NCBI taxonomy): domain Eukaryota; kingdom Viridiplantae; phylum Streptophyta; class Magnoliopsida; order Ericales; family Theaceae; genus Camellia; species Camellia japonica. The sequence continues at coordinate 161,421,814 of JAPPVO010000032.1, forward strand.
AGCGAGGGTGCTCATAGCTGACCTTCCCCAATCATACCCAAGTTCCCGAGCCGAGGCAACTTTGGTGATGACGGACACGTGGCCTTAGGCAACGAGTCAGGGTTTTCTAAATTTCCCCAAAAATAAAATATTTAGGTGGCGACTCTGTATCTGGCAAAGCAATCCATGTTTGGCACTTCTTTTTTAAAAATCAGTTTTCCAAAACGATTTGCCGGATTTGGACTCTTTGGTGATTTATCAATCTTGCATTGCACTTTGCGAGATCAGATTAAGAACCGTGACATTTGAGTCCAAACTGTAGCAAGCCCAAATGAACAAAACGGGATTTTTCCCGGACGTTCGGGGAGGTCTACAGTTTCTGGCGACTCTGCTGGGGAGTTAGAGAACTTGACTCGAACTCATGATATCTTGTTTTGATTACACTTATGTGTTTCTTTGCATTGCATGTGCATTGGTGCGCCTAGGACACCGTGTTTGCCATATGCTATTCCTGAACGGTTTGCCGGAGGCCCGCTTTGAGAAGCGTGCCGTAAGACTGACCGGTTGCCTATAATTGCCACGACGGGAACACAAATCTCGATTTTTACCGAGGCACCCTTTTTGACCATTCGACCTAGTGCATATTTAGAATCCATAGCGACTATTCCAAATCTAGGACAGGTTGCTTACCCGATTGTAGGTTGTTTGAAAACCGCTGCGTATGTAGTGAAACCCTAGCTCCTGACAAAATAGGACAAGGAAACCCTACCCCAACATAGGGGTGTTTTGGCTCTCATTTGCTTGCTATGTGATTTTAAAGTTGGCCTCTACAGGAATGCACGTATCAGTTTGCAAGACTGGGTATCAGGCCTGCGGGCATTAGTGTTTTGAGAATCAGTTATATCTGCGGGTATCAGATTCAGATTTGGGGGCAGTAATTTGGGAACAGTGATTAGTGGTTGAGAACAGTCCATTCGATTTATGTTTGCCAACTGTGTGTTGTCTTTATTTAAGCTGTTATGCTGCCCGTTTTTTCTGTTCATTATTTCCTTATTATGCTTTATTTATCTTTTTGCTAGGTAGTTTAGCACAATTGATTCTGACCAGGCAGATATCCCCCGAGCACTCTGGACTAGAGGTCGCAAACTCCATCGATCTGAGGATCTGGTAGACAGACAACCAGTATTCCATTCTTTACCCCCGGTTACTAGACGGAGGGCAGTTAGGCAGAGGATATCAGTTCAGCAGTCAATTCAGAGGGCTTTGTCTACCCCACCTATAGTAGAGATCAGAGTTCTGTTTCTCCCGCAGAGAGGGAACATATACCGGTAGTTCAGCTAGATTAGGGCAGTATGGCAGGAATGGAAGAAATGATGCGTCAGCTCCAAGAGAGCATGAAAACCATGCAACAAGACGCTGCTTGTCAAGCAGAATTTGCCAAACAGCAGGCTGAGATCATGGCCCAACAGGCAGAGCTAATCACCAGGTTACAGCAGCAAACCGGAGCATCTGCTTCGCACCAAGTTCCTCCCCCACTAGGAGTTCCAATACCCGGGGAAACACCAAATGTCCAGGGAGATACAGACATTCCGACAGGGCCAGCTCCGCCCCCAATCCTACCCCAGTTGTCCAAAACACCTACCAACGTACCAGATTCTCCCTTTGAGTTTGAGGTGGACCCCACGACATTAAAAGTGAGCAAGCTTGAAAAGCTGTTCAAGAAATCTCAGGGTGTAAAGTCCATTCCGAATATTGAGGATGGGTACACCGACTCAGCCGTGACGCTGCCAGATTAGTTTAAAATGCCACACATCGACCGTTTTGACGAGTCTGGGGATCCTATAGTGCATTTACGATTGTTTTCGGACATACTGAGGCCGATGGGCCTCTCCAGGTTGTAGAAGCTGTCTTTGTTTGGCCGGACCTTGTCAGGTGTAGTGGCCATCTGGTATGCAAAATTGGAAGATTCCGTCAAGAGGAACTGGGAGGAGATGGCCGAGGCCTTCATAGCTCAATACTCCTATACACAGATCGAGGTCACAACTCGTGATCTCGAGACCACCAGGCAAGAACCGAAGGAGAGCTTCTCCGATTTTGTGACCCGGTGGAGGGCCAAGGCCTCGATGATGACCATCAGGCCTGTTGACAAAGATCAGATTCGGATGGTTGTGCGCAACCTCCAGCCCAAGCTTATGCAGAAGATGATCGTCCTCCCTCCCCCCTTTGCAGATTTACATGAGATAGGGGTGCAGATCGAAGACGCTATGAAGCAGGGCCTCATTGATAATGAGAGAGAACAGCCCAAGAGAACATTCAACCGCAGTACGAATGCAGGCACGAGTAGTGCTGCAGCTGCTAGATCTTCAGATGTGAGTATGGTTACCACCACCAATACCCCAAGAGCCCTTGCAGCTACGCCATTCACCGGTGCGTCCGGTAGTAGCTCGCAAGCAGCCAGATACGCACCCAAAGGCCAAAGAACCTTCACTCCACTATATATGCCCCTGTCCAAAGCTTTGGGGGTTTTAATCAGAAAAGGGCACTTGAAGCCCCTAGAGCCGCGGCCATTGCCAGAAAAACTTCCCCCCTCCCATAACCCGGCGAAGTACTGTGCGTTTCACCAACAGCATGGTCATGACACCGACCAATGCTATAGATTGCGTCACGAGATTCAGGATCTCATCGACAACAGGGTGATCGTGCCTCCGGAGAAACCGAATGTCACAACCAACCCTCTCCCACCACATAACCAAGCTCCACCTCCCAAACATATCAATATGATCCAAACTGGGGTTGAGTCATACGACCCTAGTATATATATCACCCCTTCTCACCTACCTAAGCCGAAGGTGTTCATTCCTAACAACACTGACTTGTGCGTGTTGGACATCTCCCAAACCCAGCCTAAAACGGTAGTGGTAGCTGTCGAAGATAGAAGTGGGTCGACTGTAGAGGCAGATGAGAATGCAAATACAGAGCCTGAGAGGTCTGCAAACTTCGTGTACAACCCGAGCGGTTACATTACATCAGCAGGCCAGGCTAGGCCGAATGTGGAATTGCCAGTGGGGCAGGGATTTGTGTAGTCCGGGAGGATGGATTCAATCAGGGGCTAGATGACTTAGCAGATCTGGAGGAAGACATCGCGAACCTTCAATTCTTCAACGAACAAGACTCAGGAGACGTGACAGTCAACTGGTTTGATTCGGATAGGGCAGCGGAGTCTACTGGGTGGCTTGACGACCAGCCGATGTTGTTGAACAACCTCAGCTAGAACAGGGTCCGTCAGACGGGACATCAACTGTGGCCGGAAGGGCCGGAATCTGGATGCATCGCCGGAGAGCGCCGGTGTTAAGAATTTCGCTCGGGATCCGGGCAATTTGAATATAGGAGATGTTGAACAGCAAGCTGCGCTGAAACAGTTTGAGCGGGAAAGGATCGAAGATTCTGAGAGGGTCAGAAAGGCCAAGGCCCCTGCGGGACAGAACGTGCTGTGCACAGGAGCAGAGCATGTGCGGGCACGGGAACAGAAGGTGCTATGGGTACAAGAATAGTTGTGACGGAGCCGGACAGGTGTCTGTCGGCTGCCGATGGCATGTGGTGGGAGGATGACGATCTATGTCTTGCCCACACAGATGAGGACTGGGGAGTAACCAGCCGGATGATACCTGGTACATTGGCGAAGTTGATCACATGACTAGGAGCGGGCGGTATTTCAAACCCCACACCTAGATCAACCAGAGGCGTCCGGGAAGGACAGGAGGCAGACAAGCAGAAAGAAAAGCTACTCGAAGAAAAGGCTGTGCTAAAACAACTGAAGAAAATACAAGCAGACATCTCCATCTGGGGACTGCTGATGGCTTCAAGAGTACATAGACAAGCTGTCCTATCTACAATGGACAAAGCCAAACTCTCAATAGATACCACGCCTGAGCAGCTGGTAGGATTGGTTTTTTCGAGAGGAGCTTCCCCGACGTTGACCTTTATTGACAAGGAACTGCCACCCGAGGGCGCAAACCATAACAAACCGCTCTACATCTCTGTGGAATGTAGAGACAAGTGGGTACCGGTAGTTCTTGTTGACACAGGATCCGCCATTAACGTGTGCCCGTCAAGGACAGCTTATGCAATCGGGTTGAAGCCCGCGGACTTTGAGCCAACTGCCCAGGTGATCCGGGCATATGACAATACAAGCAGAGAGGTGATGGGGACCGTGAGGATTCACACTAAGGTTGGTCCGGGACAACACGAGATTGATTTTCATGTCTGGACGTTCCTGCACCTTTAATCTACTCTTGGGGCGGCCGTGGTTGCACCAGGTAAGGCGGTCTCTTCCACCCTGCATCAGATGTAAAATACCCCCACGGGAAGGGGGTGGCTATAGTTTTTGGGAATTCGTCAATCCATCCGCCGCCAGAAGTGTCTACACCGTTTTGGAAATCGAGCATGGCACGGAGGATGTGTTCCTATCAGGATTTACCCTAGCCGAGGCCCGGGTCGTTCAGAACATTTTGGCTGTTGATGAGGGTTGTGTCAGTGCCACAGTATACCTCATGAACAAGCTCCAGCATATCCCGGGATGGGACTAGGAAAAAGTGGCCGGAAGGGCATTGCAATATCGGCCGAAGTGCCGCACAACCCGCATACCTTTGGTTTGGCTATTTGCCCACCAAAGAGGACTGGGTGAGGAAAGGCAAAGAAATGGCTGGGAGAGCCAGGGCCAAGCAGACGGGAATTTGATTTGCATCGGCCTATCCAGGGCACCCTGAACGGACGTTTCGTCCGGGAGGGGGAAGACTTTCCATTCTGCGCGGCTTCCCAGAGCCATGGCTGAATGCAGAAGAGGCGCCTGCCGGGTTTTGAGATCTTCTTTGACTTACAATTGACCGGGGATGATGTTGCCGAGGAGCAGACAGACCCATCAGCTGAGGTTGAGCAGTGTAAGGAAGTGGATTCCGAGAGCACCGAGATTGAAATGGGGGTAGCACTGGCTTGTCTACTATCAGATCCTCCGATCGTACATGAGTGCTTGGGGTGATCTCTCAGTGTCTATGATTGGAATGGAGCGGCCGCGAGCCCATCTTTGAACATTTTGGATGCATCCATCGCACCTCCCTCGTCTGGCAGTACGAGGAGGGATTCTTATCAGCAGCACCGGGTCAGGTAGTGAGCCGAATCTGATTCTACCGAATCTGTAGGGTCGGAATCAGGTTCCAGCTCGTCTGAGTCTGAGTCTGAGTCCGTATTCCTGGGGTGACAACCCGGATGCCACAGTCCTGTCTAGGTCGTTTTTTCTTTCCTTTGAGTCTGTTGTAACAGAGGAATCAGGCGACTTGGAAGTGATTAATGAGAATGAAGTGGCTGTGGCTTTTGAGTATTTTTCTGTGCCTTTGATTTATTGCATTAATTCAGACTTTCAAAACTTCGATGAAAACGACGAGGAAGAAATTCCTCCGGTTTTGAATATTTGCTAGATCAAGAAGGAGGATTTGTTAAAACCCTGGTTGATGAAATCATCCAAATTAACGTTGGTACTGAGAAGGACCCGCGGCTGGTCCAGATTGGGTCCACGTTGTCTTCGGAGGAGCGCGAGCGCTTAGTCGCTTTATTAAAAGATTTCAAAGATGTTTTCGCGTGGTCCTACGAAGACATGCTTGGAATCGATCCTGAGATTGTACAGCACCGGATCCCTCTTGACCCAGAGGCCCGACCTGTCAAACAGAAGCTCAGAAGGATCCGCCCCGACTGGGCCATCAAGATCAAAGAAGAGGTCACCAAGCAAATTGACGTAGGGTTCCTGTTGGTAGCTGAGTACCCAACTTGGTTGGCCAACATAGTTCCAGTACCGAAGAAGGATGGCAAGATTCGAGTATGCGTGGATTTCAGAGATTTGAACAAAGCCAGTCCGAAGGACGACTTTCCTCTGCCACATATCGATGAGTTAGTGGACTCACAGCGGGGCATGCATTGCTCTCATTTATGGATGGCTTTTCAGGCTACAACCAGATTGTAATGGCACCCGAAGACCGGGAGAAGACTTTTTACCACCCCGTGGGGGACCTATTGTTATAGGTGATGCCGTTTGGGCTGAAGAATGCTGGAGCTACATATCAACGGGTGCGACCATAATATTGCATGACATGATCCACAAAGAGGTTGAGGTGTACGTGGACGACATGATTGTCAAGTCCAAAGAAAGAGAGGGCCACTACACCGCCTTAAAAGTTCTTCCAAAGGATCAGAGAATTTCGGTTGCGGCTGAATCCTCAGAAATGTACGTTTGGTGTTACAGCAGGGAAAATGCTGGGGTTCTTGATTACAAGAGGTATCGAAGTCGACCCTTCCAAAATCAAGGCCATCTTAGAAATGCCACCACCGAGGACTGAAAAGGAGGTGCGAGGCTTTCTGGGTAAAGTGCAATTCATAAGACGGTTTATTGCTAAATTAACCTTGACTTGTGAACCACTCTTTGGTCTCCTGAAAAAGGAAGAAATTCCAATGGGACGGCCGATGCCAAGCTGCTTTTGAACAGATCAAGCAATACTTACAGAACCCACCCGTGTTGTCACCGCCTGAGCCGGGAAACCGTTGATTTTGTACCTTTCAGTAGAAGACTAACAATGGGCTGCATGCTTGCACAGGAGTCTGAGGACAAGGTGGAGAAAGCTATCTACTACCTGAGCAAGAAGATGCTGGATTACGAGACCCGTTACACTCCGCTGGAAAAGGCTTGCTTAGCCTTGGTATGGGCTACCAGGAAGCTGCGGCACTACCTGTTAGCTCATTCTGTAATGTTGGTTTCAAGATTAGATCCCGTCAAATATGTCTTCGAAAAACCGGCACTTATGAGTAGGCTAGCTCGTTAGTTGCTTCTGCTTTCCGAATTCGATCTGAAGTATGTGATGCGCAAGTCAGTGAAGAGGAGAGCGGTAGCGGAGTTCCTAGCCGATCACCCAGTTGAAGGGGATGAAGCAGTTGAATACCTATTCCCAGACGAGGCCATTCTGCATGTTGAAGAAGAGTTTTGGACGATGTACTTTGACGGAGCGTCAAACCAATACGGGTATGGGATAGGGGTGTTGCTGATAGCACCCGACAATTCCCGTATACCTCTAGCATTCAAACTCCGGTTCAAAGTTTCGAACAATGAGGCAGAGTATGAGGCGTGTATTGCTGGACTAGAAGCAGCCCTGGAACTAGGGGCAAAACGGTTGGACGTCATCGGGGACTCGAACCTTGTTGTATCTCAAGCAAAAGGAGATTGGAAAGTCAAAGAAGAAAAGATGAAAATATACCACCAGACCTTGGACTTGCTGATTCCTCGGTTTGAGAAGCTGAACTTCGCTCATCTACTAAGAGAGAACAACAGGTTCGCAGATTCACTAGCAACTCTATCTTCTATGATAGACATCCCTTTTGGAGTCCGGATGCGTCCGATCATCGAACAGAAATTTGCGCCGGCCTACGAGCTGATTGCCGCCATAGATGAGGTTCAAGATGAGACCCCTGGTATTACGATGTCTGGAACTTCTTGGAAAAGAGGCGTATCCACCAGGGGCAAATGCCAAGGACAAAAGGGCAATTAGAAGAATGGCTGCTCAGTTCATCGTCTGCGGAGGAAAACTGTACAAGAGAGGTCATCCGGGATGCATAAGTTGTGTGTTGATGCTGGAGAATCGAAGCGCCTGATGGAGGCCATCCACGGGAGAATGTGGAGCGCACATGAACGGGGTGATGCTAGCCGGAAAATTCTCAGACAGGGTTACTACTGGTCCACCATGGAGGAGGATTGTATTGGCTTTGTCCGGCGATGCCACAAATGTCAGATCCATGCAACCGCATGAACATTCCGCCGTCGAAGCTGTACAACATGACTTCGCCATGGCCATTTTCAGTCTGGGGATCGATGTGATCGGGGCTGTCACTCCGAAGGGGTCTAATGGGCATGAGTTCATTCTGGTCGCATAGACTATTTCACAAAGTGGGTTGAGGCCCAATCTTATGCGGTGTTGAAGGCGTCGCACGTTGCAAAGTTCATCAGAACAACATCATCTGCCGCTATGGGGTCCCGAACGAGATTATTTAGATAATGGTTCCCACTTCAAGAAGGAAGTGATCGACTTGTTGGAGAAATACAACGTGGCTTTTCATAAGTCATCTACATATCGGCCGCAAACCAACGGAGCAGTTGAGGCCGCCAACAAGAACATCAAGCGTATTCTGCAGAAGATGGTGGAAACCTACCGGGACTGGCCAGATAAGCTGCCATTTGCTCTGTGGGGCTATCGGACTTCAATTAGAACTTCTACTGGAGCGACTCCGTATTCATTGGTCTATGGGATGGAGGCCGTTCTACCTATCGAAATTGAGGTTCCGTCGTTGCGAGTACTGGCTGAGTGTCAGATAGCTGAGGCAGATTGGCAGCAGAGCAGATTCGAGGAACTCATGCTCTTTGATGAGAGAAGGCTGAAAGCACTGTACCATGTTCAGGGTTATCAACGACGAATTGCCAGGGCTTTCAACAAGAAAGTTAAGTCCAGGAATTTGAAAGAAGGAGATTTGGTGCTCAAGGACAACCGAGCTCCCATCCACGACCCTAGGGGCAAGTTCAGACCTAATTGGACTGGTCCTTACATCATCAAGTCTATCTGGTCGGGTGGAGCTGTCGTTCTGATGGACCTAGATGGCCTAGAGTTCTCCCAACCGATCAACATGGACAAGTTGAAGAAATATTTTCCCTGAGAGGCTCGCTAGGCCGAAAACCCGAAAGGGCCTAGGCAAAAGTTAGAGCACAAAAAATTTGAAATTATAAAAACTGAGCTCGCAAGGTTGAAAACCCGCAAAGGGCGCCTTGGCAAAAGTTAGAGCGCAAAGGATTAATACACGAGTGAACCCAGCCGAACTACGTAAGGCTTGATTCCCATCTTTGGGATACGTAGGCAACTTCATTTTGAAGTCCAGCCATAAACACTTCCCCGATCAACTTTGTCCATGTGATCGCCTTGGTCATCTTTGTCTATTCAGCATTCAAGAGCTCGGTCGTGATCTCCGGTGCAGTGCTACTCAGACTAGGGGCAACTTTCCAGTTGCTGGGGTCCAGGGTTGTGCATCTCAGTGACAAATCTCAGGCGTGTCCAGTTCTGATCCATATCGAAAATGGTTTTGAAAAGTTTTAATAAAAGTTGATTTTGTTCAAATTAATCTTTTTACAACTTAGACCATTTTTGGACCGAACGGAAAATTTTTAGTACCACAACCTTCAATTTCATTGATTTCAATACAGAATTCTCCTACTCTTGAATACAAAATTGAAGTTGCTTTTCATTACATTCATAAAGAAAACTTGAAAGTTTGATTAAAGCAAATAAATCGGGGCATAGTCAGGTGTTCCTCCCTCTCCCAGAGCTGGTCGAAGCCTCTGATGCCAAGCTGGGCCCGATCTGTGCCTCTTCATTGAGCCAATCTAAGCACTCATCAGAGAGGATGTAGCTGAAGGTAGAAGCGGGGGCCAGAAGTTCTCTCGTCCTCCATGCCGCGACATACCGAGCTAGCAGCGCGCCTCGGACCGGAAATGTAGCGGGGTACTCCATCCCCTCCTCTGGGCAAGTCTGATCATGTCCGAACTGGTGCCGGAACCGAAACGGAAAGTAAAACACGCAGTGTGTCAGGCCAATCAACTGGATCCCGGGCTGACGGGTCATGCTATAGCTCATTGCCGGTAAATTGAGCCAAGGGCAGTGCCAAGCAATACGATCCGCGGACAAATTGCACATCCAGTTGTACCACCATCCTTCATCCGGAGCATCGACTAGACGTCATCGGGAGAAATAGCTGCGAGCTGAATATGCCGAACAGGAATCCACAACTCTCAACTTGTCCATCAACCACACTTGGGGAGGGATGAAAAATGAGAGAATAAATAATAGAGAGGTGTACGTTGAGAGAAAAAAGTGAGCAAAAGGGTTTTGAGAAAAAAAAAATCGAGCCTGAGGGCCGAGTGAAGCGAGCAATATATATGTGAGACAGGGTGGGAAACAATACCTGCAATAATAGTGGACTCCCCGCAAACCTAGCCGTCTCCCGACGATGAAAAACGTCCAAGCCCATCAATGTCTCGGCCAATGTCATGGCGATGCAGCTTTGGCCCTCTTTCAAGCCCTCGGCGACCTCAATCAGACGAGTGCTAAACCCGCCGGAGCCTGGGGCGAGTAAGAAATGAGATAACATATATAAACAAAGTGCGTGTCATCGATGACCTTGCCAATGATGGTCGTCGCGATCACCAGCATCAGAAAACCGACAAACCAAGCTCGGAATGTCCAGCTCTCTATCATGAATCAATGACCAAGCGTCATGCAAAGTAAGGCCACACATCCTTCCTAGCGCTTGGAAATGGCCAAACTGGAATTGAGGCAAGATTTCTTCATCGCGCTCGAATTCCATTAAAGCTCGGAAGTCCTCGAAAGTGGGACACATTTCTTGGCCGCCAAAGCTAAAGACGTGTGTTAACGGATTCCAAAACCTTGCCGCGACATGGAGGAATGGAAAACGCAGCGGGGTGCGACCTAGCGTGAATAGTGCATTTATGCCGAAACCCCGGAAGTTCAGCCTTTCCGAGCCATCCAAGTTGGCAATCCAAGTTGTGAGATTTTGGGCAAGAAATCTTCCATTTGGTGCAAATCAGAACTGAAATAAGGAAAGCTACGAAGCTGGGGCTTTTGTAGAAGATAAGGTGTTGAGTGGAAGACAAGTGTCAACATTCTGGAGGTGCTTACCATTTTTGGCCAATCGGCCAAAATAGTGCCGACCGACCATCTCTTTTGGCCGATCGGCTAAAAATGTTGGCCTATGGCCATTTCCTATGGCCGGTGACCTTTCCCTTTGGTCGGTGGCCTCCCATCTTGTTCCTTGAGCTGTTTTTATATTGAACATGCTCAGAATTTGTGACTGGCACCACTTCCAATGCCTTCTGATGATGATTTTATGAACTCGCGCCAGTTACTTCGTTTTTTATCGAGTTGTTGTACATTTGCTTATCGAGTTGTATTTTATATTCTTTAAGACTTTGCTTTGCTTATCGAGTTGTATTTACAGTTGGTTAGCTTATCGAGTTCTTTGTTTTGATTATTGAGTTGTTTTTGTTGTTATACGGTTCACTACCTAATTATTACGATGCAAGTGCTTAATTTCCAAACAAAAGTTCAAATCTCATTTACATTGTTATGTAATGCGATGCGATGCAATGCGATGCATAAAATGTACAAATGTAACACTTTTTGAACAAAATAGTTGTTTCATTTCCATTATGTCTTTTGCAAAAGTACATAGTTTTGAGAAAGTAAACCTGCCTGAGGCGTACAATGTGCTCTCAGACTACCAGTAAAAAAAAAGTAAAGCAAAAAGGGGAGAAAAGCAACAAAATGACTGAACAGAGCAAAGAAAAAAAAACAGCAGAATGTCTGGATCAATACCGGTGGCCTCCCTTTGTGGTTGATGCACCTCCCACACCCTTGTTTGGGTCAATTATGTGGTTTGGCACTTTCATTACTCAAGACAGTGCAAGAAAGTGCACTTTCGAACCTTAACTGGCCTTCGTGTTGACCTCGAGCCGTGTCTTTTGTGTGCGATGCCCGGTGCACGCAAGGAGTATCCTTTCTCGTATCCTTTTGTATCTTGCGAGTTCCGCAAATCGCTTTAAGTATGTTGTATTACGTCGCTTCGTTTTGACTGTAATAAGCACGCTCGTTACGCATCTTGCATTGAACAATGCCTCGTCTTGTTTTGAAGTTGCATTTTAACATCACGAATAACATGCCTTTACCATGCTTCCATTGAATATGTGCCTTTCTCTGTCGCATTGTTACACACATTGTATGCGTTATCGCGTATGCTTTACTTACATGTGTTTATGCACCTTCTCGCATTGTTACACACATGCATGCGTTGTCGCATATGCTTTACTTACATGTGTTTATGCACCTTCTCGCATTGTTACACACATTGCATGCCTTGTTGCGTATGCTTTACTTACATATGTTTATGCACCTTCTCGCATTGTTACACACATTGTATGCGTTGTCGCGTATGCTTTACTTACATGTGTTTATGCACCTTCTCACATTGTTACACACATTGCATGCGTTGTTGCGTATGCTTTACTTACATGTGTTTATGCACCTTCTCGCATTGTTACACACATTGTATGCATTGTCGCGTATGCTTTACTTACATGTGTTTATGCACCTTCTCGCATTGTTACACACATGTATGCGTTGTCGCGTATGCTTTACTACTTACATGTTTTATGCACCTTCTCGCATTGTTACACACATTGCATGCGTTTTCGCGTATGCTTTACTTACATGTGTTTATGCACCTTCTCGCATTGTTACACACATTGTATGAGTTGTCGCGCATGCTTTACTTACACGTGTTTATGCCTCTCTTGTTACACACATTGTATGCGTTGTCGCGTATACTTTACTTACATGTGTTTATGCCTCTCCTGCCTCACACATTGTATGCGTTGTCGCGCATGCTTTACTTACATGTGTTTATTCACTACTCGGTTTGCATTGTTATGCACCACTCGGCTTGCATTGTCGCGCATGCCCTCCTTGCATTGTTATGCTTGTTTCAAATCGCATTGTTATGCGTCACACTTAGGTTGCATTGTCTCGCATCCATTCCGTATTGTTATGCGTCGCACTTAGGTTGCATTGTCTTGCACCCCCTCACTTGCGTTGTCACGCACTTTTCACTTGCATTATTATGCATGTTTCTAACGATATTGTACCTGTTAAGTTTCTTTCTTTTGCAGGCACGACATTGTATGTACGGTTCATTTGAAGCTGGCACGACCAGACGAACCAGACGGTATTGTATGTACTCCGCATGAGACGTAGCGAGAATTGTATAAATCTCTTACATCTTTTCTGCATGAAATGTAGTTAGATTTGTATATACTTGCTTAAAACTGTTGCATGATATGCTTCGTTACAGCTTTATTTGCATGATCATAAGTTACGTTTGGCACCATGCATGTCATTTGCATTTTGCCCCTGCCTTCGGGCGCATATCTTTATCTTTCATGTCTTGTGTGCCTGTCTACGTCTTCGGCCTTGTCAAAAATGGGGCGTCTCTAGGCTTTGACATTCACTCCCGTCATTGTTATGACTTTCGACTTCTATCAAAGAGGGGCAACTGTAGACACCCCATTTTTGACCGCCCTTAAGACTTGGACGTCATCGTTTGAACACTCAATGATCATCCACGCTCGTGTTCGTTTTGAGTTCCCGAAGGTCTCGACTGCGCGCCTTGCCTTCGGATCTCTCAACTTGACTGTTTTGTGCTTAGTCATAGACCAAGGACTTGTGGTTTTTGCACCTGAGGATAGGAAGTGGCTTGTTGGCCATCCCCTTAACCCACCGGCCATGGCCTGAGGCCACCGGCCTTGTTTTCTTGCTATCGGCTAAGAGTGTTGGCCGATCAGCACTTTAGTTGGTCGGTCGGCCACTTTTTCTGGCCGAGGCCTTTTCTTTGCCTTTTTTAGGCATTGTGCATACCAGCTGTGCCAGCTGGTGAGCACAGACTCTGCCCTCCATACACGTGTATGGAGGGATTTAAGCCAACACTTAGCTTCTCTTGGAAGCTTTGAATTGGACTTCCTATAAGAGGAGGCCTCCCCTCCCTTTCCAGGAGTTCAGCCAACTGATATAGAAGATATATATCACTCTCTCTCTATATCTCTTCTCTCTCTATAGTTGTGTGTGTAATAGTGTTCTAAAGGGTGTTTTTGTTCATATTTTTGCACTAAACCACCTAGTGGTACACTATCCCTTAGTTACTAAAGTGCTAAGGAGTTTATTTCAGAGTTTTTGAGTTGGTTTTTATCAGAAGGAGGTGCTGGAGTTGGTGTTCTTGAAGTGTTCTTCAAGGGTGAGAAACTACTCTTTTATTCCCCATTTTTGCTTAAGCTTTTAGCAATACTTGCATACTGTTTTAAGCTTAGTGTCCAACTAAAAAAAGTTCTATTTTTGTATGCTAAATATGTTTGTTTAAGGTTAATTTTGGGTTGGGGGTTGTCTACCCCCTCTTAGGCCTTGTTTGGCCTCTTTTTGTGCCTTCCTCTTTGGGCTTTGGACCCCTTTTGTTTTGACCTTCTCACCACTGAAATCCAAAGGATTTTCAGTGGTGGAGAAGTGGTTTTGAGGTCTTGTATAGGAGAGGGACACCCCTCTACCTTTGTGTCTCATTTGCTTGCATTGTTGGCTCACCATAGTAGCATGTTTGCTTAACATGTTTTGGCCCCATTTCAGCAAGTTTTTGGTGTTATCTTGGCATGATATACCTCTGTTTTAAGTTGGTTTGTCGGCCTATTGCATGCATCACACACTTGCCTTGCAATCCTCTCATTTGCCTAAACATGTATCATGCATTTCGACCATCATGCTTGCATGTTTTAACTTAACTTTCAAAAGTTTTTAGCCTTGTTTCACCATGCTTAAGCTCTGTTGGGTTTTTCTTGGTCATGCTTGCCATGCTTTGTATAGACACCATGCATTCTAGCTTGTTAGCTTTGGGTGTGTGAGTCATTAGCATGCTTTACTTGGGCCATTTCAGTGATTTGGTATCACTTGTCATGTTATTTCAGTCCATGTTTCATACTTGTATGCTTGCATTTGCCATCATTTCAATGCTTGAGAGTTGTATCCTTATGCCTAGGTGGTAGGCCATTACATTTGCATACTTATTGTGCATCTCATTCCATCATTCCTTGGCACTATTGGCCACTGATTTTGGACATGACTGAGGTTTGTCCATCTTTAGTTTAAGTCCATTCATCATGTTGTTCAATGTTGCATGCTTGTCTACCTTTGCATGCCATACATGTTTGTATATCTAGGTTGCATCTTGCATGTTTGTTAGTTTGCATCTTGTCACATGTTAGCTTAGGTTGCATTACATTTGGCATGTTTGCTACCTTAACCTCGTGTGTATGTTCGAGTCATATTGCATTTGGCATGCTTATGTCGCATTACATTAGTTGCATGTTTTGCATTGTATTTGGCATACATGCATTGCATTTTGTTTGGTTTAGGGTGTCAAACCAAATATGAGGAACGAGGGACGTTCCTACTTGAAGTGACGAAACGTCCCTCAATCCTCGGTCGCCGACACTCTTGATCGAGCATGATTGAGTTCTAGGCATTCATACGTTTTGTTGCATTCATTCCACATTGATTTGCACACTTGGCACCTTCAGCCATCATGCGTTGAAATGCACGATTGGTGGCCCGAGGGTCGAGAGCCATACTCCCTTAAGTTCATAGCATGATAGGGAGAGTGGCTGTGCACACATTGTCTTGTAAATGCCTTGCCATGCACTGTCTGTCCTCTGCTGCAGCAAAAACAGTTTTCTGCTGGAATAGATGGCCGGTCGGCCATCTTCAGCGCTGGCCGGTTACAAAAATCCAGCCGATGGCCCCACTTTTGGTCGATGACCATCTTTCCATGGCCGGTGGCCCTATCTCTTGGCCGGTGGCATCACACAATACTTAGGGAGTGGTTCAGAAGCAGCCTTGGGACTTGTGCAGTTTTTAGAGGCATAAAACAGTGCAAACAGAGGCAACATGTGGCATGGCAACGGGTTTCTGAGCGAGGCGAATCGAGCATGCATCATCCAATCATTTCGAGGTGGAGCTGCGGCGGCCTCTTTAATTTCATACTTAGATTGTTTTGTAATTAATTTGTTAATTAATTAAAGGTTTTGTAATATTTAATTAGCTAGGATAGTTGGTTAATCATTTGGTTTGTATTATTTATTCGGACTCTCCGTCGAGAGGGCGAATTTTGTAATAAGTGTGCGTGCGTGCGTGTGTGAATGTCTTCCAACCCCACGTCTTTCTCCCTTTTACTTACTTGCTTTTAATGGTTAGTTTTAGGTCATGTTTCAATTAGCTTACTTATGTCAGCATGTTTGCATACATTCATTCGTATTGCACGCACCGGGCTCGGCGCATCATACCAACTGCATAGTATTCAATTCCAACTTGAATACGTGTATCGAGTTGTCGCATTTCATATGCCATTATTAGATTAGCCAAGCCTATTCTAGTTGCATTTTGCATGTGTTGCATTAGCCATCTTACATGAACTAGGATCATGCATGATTTCTAACTAGTTTCTTATTTTCGCTCGGAGTACACTGTCAGTGTTTATGCTTTAGCATCTTGCATACGTGTAAGTGTTAACATGACAGCATGCTTGCCATGATGCTAAGTGCTTATATGATATAACTGCCTGAATGCCTGTGAGTGAAGGTTGGATTGCTTGAATTGGGATAATTCATCGAAATCCGTGTTTTAGCCTACTCGCGAGTAGCAAGCTTCAAATTGCCTTCCAAATAAACGGATATGCGATGCTTTGTTCCAAATTAGGCGATCTAGTCTATACTTGTGTGTTGTGCACATCACATAGTAATTCTAGCTAAATAACCGGAATAAGAACGCATGTGTTTTAAAAAACTCGATATCATGTTTAGTACAGGCCGATCTTTGATTAGGCGAGCGGGGTGCTCATAGATGACCTTCCCCAATCGTACCCAAGCTCCCGAGCCGAGGCAACTTTGGTGATGACGGACACGTGGCCTTAGGCAACGAGTCAGGGTTTCCTAAATTTCCCCAAAAATAAAATATTTAGGTGGCGACTCTGTATCTGGCAAAGCAGTCCATGTTTGGCACTTCTTTCTTAAAAATCAGTTTTCCAATACAATTTGCCGAATTTGGACTCTTTGGTGATTTATCAGTCTCGCATTACACTTTGCGAGATCAGATTAAGAACCGTGACATTTGAGTCCGAACTGTAGCATGAGGCCCTCGGGGCGCGTCTACAGTTTTCAATTAAAAAAGAGTTTAAATATTCTGTTTAAAAAAAGTTTTCAACTTGAATATCTTTTTTGAATTGAAAAAAATAAACGTATTATTTATCTATATTTTTTGGTTTTTAAACCTACCTCTGAAAATAATAAATAAAAAATATGATACATGCTGGTTGGTTTTTGTTTTCAAAAACAGATATAGATATAACAATACAGAGACATACAATCTCTACTACTACTCTGTTCTTGATTTTGGTAGTTTGAATTGTTTTTATATTTTAAGAACCACAGATTGTAATACTTTATGCGGATGAGGCATGCAGTGATTGTGATATTCTAAAGTTTCAAACTTTCTTGCTTTGGATGAGGCATGCAGTGATTGTAATATTTTTTTAAGTCATTAACTGTAATACTTTCTTCTTCTTCTTCTTTTTTTGAGGAAGTGCACAAGTTGAATTATGTTGAAAATTTATTAAATTTTAAATCGCCAAACCGATTCGCATCCATCTGCCAAACCGCCAATCCGCTCAATCCACATCCGTCGGATTGGCGGACGGATGCAAATTGATTTTCTCCAATCCGCCAATGTGACGGACGGATGGCGGATTGAAAGTTCTGTGGCCGTAACCGACCCGCGCCCACCCCTAGTCAAAACAACACCATCCAATTGAAATACTTTTTGTACAACCTGAGAAGAAGGCGTGCATCCATAAAACACATGATGGTGATAAGGTTTAGTCTTCTCAAGTCTTCTTTGACTTGTCAAAAATAGTCTCAATCAGAGCGGGAAATAAAGGAAAAAATACAATCAATTTCTTCATTTAAGTGGTTCTTACTTCTCCATGTTCATGTTCCTAACTCTTTCTAAGATAATTCCCAATGTCTGGTTGTTCACATATCTTGAACAAAATAGATTTCTCCATTGATTAAATCAATAATGGATTGATCCCACACAAAATGTGAAATTGACCGAAGGAGGTGTGCATCCACAAAACACATGTTGGTGATATGGTTTAGTCTTCTCAAGTTGTCTAGATGAGTATCAATCAAAGTGGGGAACAAAGGACAAAATACAATCAATTCCTTCATTTAATGGTTCTTACAAAATAGACTTCTCCATTGATTGAATCAATAATGGATTGATCACACACAAAATGTGAAATGAAAAATGTAATAGGTCCCAAATTTTCTATCAAATAAATGATCAAATGTCTCATATAGGTGTGAGGTCCACAAAATTGTGAACCCCACCCATGTGAGACATTTAATCATTTGTTTATTAGAAAATTTGGTATCCTAGCATTACTCATGTGAAATTAACCATAGAGTGTTTACACTTGTCTTAATTATTGCATTTGTAGCCGAATGGTTATTTCATTGACTTTTCTTTCTTTATTTCTTCTATTTTCTTTTTATTTTATTTTTTTGGTGATAAAGTGGTCTTCTACCTAAATGCCAAATTTTGACATATTTTTTTCATTCACAACGAAACTTACTAATGGCATTTTAATTTAATTTTTTTTTTTTTTTAACAAAAGAAATAGCTAGTACACCAATGAAGTCACATTACTAAAATTTAACATTTTGATACTATAATAATATCAAAATTTAACTGTGACTATCCATTTTAACATTATAGTATTGGAGAGGTCACACCATTTATGATTTTTATTAATTTTGTGTACATCACATAATAAATATGATTTCTACTAATATTGTGGTGATACATTAAGGGGTTCGCCTAGTGGGTTTAACTTGGAGTACATTTTTTTTATTCAAGTCCATGTAAGGCATTTGTTTTGGCTTTAAATAGGGCCCCGCAAGTGGACAGTAGGATTGGTCGTCCAAAATTTGTTAAGGTGCAGGTAAATTGAGTTGAATATCCGGTTATCCAAAAATAATAATAATGACTATAAGATAAAAATAACTTATCATAACATTATGGGTAATCTTCTCTCTTCTTTCAGCGGTGATGTTTCCTGCAACTTGTTGGCATATGCATGCAATCATCATCTTGTTCTCCTACTGCAGCCATTAATCCTATGAGCAGAAGAACAAGATGATGATTTGGAAATGACCATCTTGATATGGAACTATCTGAAACAGAATTTTAAGTACTCTGCAAGTGTTGTTTGTGGTGGTGGACTTGGCTAAGTGAGAAAACTGTTAGAAATGGTTTTGAAAAAAAAATCTGGAAAAAACAGAATTTTTTTCTAAACTTTGGTCTAATTTGTAGGTGGGACTCGGGCGCCAAATTTGGCGGGTCTAAGTGGTAACGCGTTCTATGCCGCGTTGTGATTCACGTGGTATATTTGGTTGCTCAAAACCATTATTGGGTGAATGGGAAATTGAAGCCAAAATGAGCTCCATGGAAATGGAGTTTTTGGTGGAAATTCCTTAAGGTTTGAATAATGGCTTGTCCCACATTGATTTGATAGGAAACTTTGAGTGGGTTTACAAGGCTTGGAGTTGGAACTTGGGGTAGGCCCCAAGGGGCACCCAAGTTTTGTAGAGAGGGAGGTTATGGGCAAAGTGGGCTAAACCCATTGGACCCAAAATAAACACGCGCGCGCCATCGTCCGTTCGGTCGGGCAAGATGGGCAAGGCTGGTGTGTGGGGTGGTTGGGCTTGTCCGAACCAATACCTATTTTTTTGGGCCAAAAACATTTGAATTTTATTTTTTAAAATTAAATTCTAATTTTTTGGAATTTGAATTTCGAAAATTAATTTCAAAATGGGCTCCGTTTTTTTTTCCCACCCGAACAGATTCAAATCTGTGCAAATATGTTTTATCTGTTCAAAAGTTCAACCTAACAGATTTATATAAGTTCATTCAAACCGAACAGGTATCATAC
This sequence comes from Camellia japonica, assembly GCA_030407325.1. Classification (NCBI taxonomy): domain Eukaryota; kingdom Viridiplantae; phylum Streptophyta; class Magnoliopsida; order Ericales; family Theaceae; genus Camellia; species Camellia japonica. The sequence goes on from JAPPVO010000032.1 coordinate 161,441,524, forward strand.
CTATTCAAATAGGTTTTGCACCTGTTTAATTCCAACCTTATAGCCATGAAATTTCCTATATAAAGGTAGTCCCTCATTTGGATATTAATTCCAATTTTTTTTCGTTCTTCTCTGCTGCAATTCATCTCTGCATTTTGCTGCATTAATTCCGTTAATTTTCTGTGAGAAAGAGTATATACACTAAGTGTGTTCGTTGTGCGAATAAATTGTAGTGCTGCATTTATTCGTTGTTGATCATTTTATCCTAGGAGATAGACGTCCACATTCTAAAAGCACCGTGGAAAGGATGAATCTGTCTTAAGGACACAATGTTAAAAACTGGACTTGATCAAAAGTTTGTTCAAGAAATTAATCAAGTAAGTTGTTAATTTATTTTCTGTTTTATTATTATTTATTTAAACTAGATTTTGTTTTTGTAACAAAATAAAAATCTATTTTTATCTATTGGTTTGATTTTTGTAATCAAACATTCTCTCTCATTTCCTTTATTTCTTTTGTTTGTTGTTAAGTATACAAACTTAATTTATTCGGAATACAGTGAAGATTGTCCAACAAAAACTTGGACCAGACTCCCAACAAAAGGAAAATTCACTTTGCTTTGTTGTGATTTGGCACATAGTGAAGTTTTCTTATGGTGATTTATATATTTTACCTATATAATTTTATTCAAATTTCATTTTGATTCATATTATTTTAATTTGAACAATTTGTCCGTATAAGTATAATTTCAATTTGGTCACTCAACTAAACATAAAATGTAAGGAACAAATTGTATACTTTGAAACAATAGGAATCACAATAATGAATTCAACTGTAATTTGAATAATTATCACAGGATATAAGTGTATTTTTTCTAATCAAATATTTAGTTAATAGTTACCATACTCTTGTTACATTGGTAAATGTGTCACCTGTTTAATGTGTGGCAACTCTATTTTATTGGTTGGTTGACTCTAATTTTTTTTATGATTATTGTGTTGGGTGGAGACTACAAATTAAACCATGTTGAACCTTGGGGTGATAAGTTTATCATATTTAGTTAGTAGTATTTTCGATGGTTGATATTGGGGTGAATACTTTGAAGTAGTTCATTGTTGAGTTTTAAAGTTGAAGAGTACACAGTCCAAACGGATTGTTTGTAAATTCCTAACAAACCTCATACCACTGTGCTACTGCCGATTGAATAAGCTATCAGACAGGATTTTTATGAGCAATTCTACTGTTTTAGAAGAAAAAAATCAGAATTTTCTCCGAAACTCTGTAATTAATGGTCCAGATTTATTTATGTTGTAGTCCAAACCGACACCATTGATCTACAAATCTAGATAATTTTCTGGACACTTTCTTTCTTTTTTTTTTGCTGAAAGGGTTTCTCATTTTCAATTGTTGTGCCTTGAGTTTTACTGTTCTGCTATTCATATGAGCTTTATTTGATTCATACTATCAATGTCACCAATGAAATCATCATATTTTAACCGCATTGTTTGTACCTTCTTCCTCCTTGGTAAGTCAATTGATCAATTTGGTAATTTCTATTGTCCAAATTGTGAAATTAAACAATTATATTCATGAATGCATCAAAATTATATACCAAGAACACATGCTGAGAATTACAACTAAATTACAATAGAAATACCCAATACAATAAAATGGTAAAGAAAGCAAACCGAAGCCTGCACGGTAGCAGTTTCCTTAAAATAGATTTTCGCCGCCTCACAAGTCGAGTGCTTGAGGAATTCCAGCGTCTGTCTCCCAGGATACGACAGTCAAAAACCAGCTACGACAGAAGCACTCTCTGTCTAGCTTAGCGAACAAACCCCGTGGCAGCACTCTCTCACTATAGGAACTTTCTGGCAAACTGACTTGTAAATATAAAAATTTGTGTGTATTGAGATTTGACAGAAGGATCTCAATTTATACATATAGAGGGAAGAGAGGAGGAGCCTCCAGCCTTTATGGCTGGTCACTAATGCACCATTAACCTCTGCAATAAAGGCAAGAGTTGCAAATCCCACTAATGCACCATTAAACTCTACAATATTGCAGGAGTTACAAATCCCATTATCTCTTTCATGAAGCTAACTTCGTGAGGCAATTTCTCATTCAATTCTCAATGGTTTTTGGCCATTCTTTTTGTGGTGTAAAGATCTCAATGCAAAGTATCTAGACCCACTTGGATCCAACGCAATAGATGGTTGGGACCCACTTTAATATTTAATTAAAGTCACCAAAAGCCTTTTTTTTCCAACAATTCCCCACATGAATAAAAATTGACCGAATGACTCAACAAACGAACACCATTTCAACAATAATGACTCAGAGAGAGAGTACAACAGACTAACCCCGACATTAGAGAAGATAGCTTTTGGCTTTGAACCTCTCCCAGTGAAAACCTATCGAGTTTACTAGCTGATCAATAAATATGACATCTTGAATTGCTTTGCCGTTTATGTAAACTGAGACAATAGATCTCACACGAGAATTACTCCTACCACCATTCTGTTCTCACTGGTGTGCCCTGTATGGCCTTGAGCACTAGCCTAGTTCAGCGAGTGGTTTCAAAGAATTTTGGCACTCCCAATTCTTCTATAAGCGACCCCACTTCACACTCACATAGGTGACTCTTCAAAGTATCTTGCTATACCCTATTTGAATCCTCAACACATAAGAGTCATTAAAAGTTTTGCTTAACCTTCACCCCCGCAGGTATCACTGCTTAAAGGAATGGTTGGAGGGTTTTATCCCCACAGTGACATACCATTGTTACACACAATTAGGCTGTCCCATTGAACCTAGATCTTGAGATTTCCAGTCAACTAGGTTGGGTTTCCATTCCGGTAACTTCCAAAGACCTCAGCCCATTCCTTTTGATGACGTCTTGACTAACACTCGATTTAAACCTTTGGTTAGAGGATCCGCAATGTTGTCCTTAGACTTTACATAGTCTATAGAGACAACTCTATTCAAGAGTAATTGTCGTACGGAATTATGTCTACGACGGATATGTCTAGACTTTCCATTATACATGTTACTCTGTGCCCTACCAATTGCAGATTCACTATCACAATGAATACAAATAGCTAGCATAGGTTTAGACCAACATGAGATATCTTCAATGAAATGACGAAGCCATTCAGCTTCTTTCGTTGCTTTATCTAAAGCAATAAACTCTGATTCCATCGTTGATCTAGATATACACGTTTGCTTCGAAGATTTCCAAGACATGGCTGCCCCACCAAGAGTGAACACATATCCACTAGTGGACTTTGAGTCCTTTATATCTGATATCCAATTCGCGTCACTATAGCCTTCTAGCACCGCTGGATATCGAGTATAATGCAGCCCATAATCCCGAGTGTAGCGTAAATATCTTAACACCCGCACAATGCCCTTCCAATAAGTAGCATCGGGATTACTCGTGTATCTACTAAGCCTGCTAACGGAGTATACTATATCCGGCCTAGTACAACTCATCAGATACGTCAAACTTCCAATTACCCGAGAATATTCTAACTGAGAGACACTCTCTTTATTATTCTTGGTAAAATGTAGACTTAAGTCTACAGGTGTCGGTGACACACTCGTATCTGATCCACTAAACTTCTCACGTATCTTATCAACATAATGAGACTGAGAAAGTATAATTCTGCCAGATGTTCTAGTAATCTTAATTCCCAGAATAACAACTACAACGCCCATATCTTTCATGTCAAACTTAGAGTTTAACAACTTCTTGGTAGCTTTGGTCATATCATCATTACTACCTATAATGAACATATCATCAACATATAGACACAAAATGACATAACCTATGTCGGTGTCTTTGACATAAACACACTTGTCATATTCGTTGATTCTAAACCCACTTGACAAAATTATGTTGTCAAACTTCTCATGCCATTGTTTAGGAACTTGCTTCAAACCATACAATGATTTGACAAGTTTACAAACTTTCTTGCTTTGCCCTTGAGCTGAAAACCCTTCAGGTTGCTCCATATAGATTTCTTCATTCGAATCCGCATTTAAGAAAGCTTTCTTTACATCCATCTGGTGTATCTCTAGATTGCGCAAAGCTACTATCGCAATCACCATGCAAATGGATGTTATCCTAGTTACAGGTGAGTACGTATCAAATTAATCCAGGCCTTCTCATTGCCTATACCCTTTGATAACGAGCCTAGCCTTGTACTTATCAATTAACCCATCGGCCTTCATCTTTCTTTTAAAAATCCACTTGTAGCCTAAAGGCTTACTACCTGGAGGTAAATCCACCAACTCCCAGGTGTGGTTCTGTAAGATGGAGTCAATCTCACTTTGATCGCTTTTTTCCACAAAGGACTCTCAGGAGAAGTCACAGCTTCATGGAAAGTTTAAGGTTCGTTCTCAACCATATAAGTCAAGAAGTCTGGACCAAAAGACTTGGACATCCTAGCCTTTTTACTCCTTCTAGGCTCATCTAAAACCTCAATTTGATCATCACCTTGATCATCAAAATGATCATCATCACTAGTAAGCTCATCAAATTGCTCCAAAGACCTCGGAACCCCATATTGGGTTCGGCAAGGAAAAATGTCTGCAAAGAAACATGCATTCCTTGACTCCATGATGGTATTCCTATATATGTCTGAAATTTCAGACTTATGTACAAGAAACCGATATGCACTACTATTATGTGCATAACCAATGAATATACAATCCATGGATTTTGGGCCTATCCTAACCCGTTTGAGTATAGGTATCGCCACTTTTGCAAGACACCCCACACTCGTAAGAATTTATAAGAAAGCTTAAACCCTTTCCATAACTCATACGGGGTCTTGTCCACCTTCTTTCGAGGCACTTTATTCAGAATGTAATTCGTGGAGAAAATTGCTTCCCCCCACATGTTCTGTGGTAATCTAGAACTTATCAACATTGCATTCATCATTTCCTTTAGCGTCCTATTCTTCTACTCAGCAATCCCATTTGACTAGGGAGAATAAGGCGCCGTGGTTTGGTGGATAATCCTGGATTGAGTACAAATCTCAATAAACGGTGATTCATACTCACCACCACGATCACTTCTTAAAGCCTTAATCTTATGGCCTAATTGATTCTCGACTTCATTCTTATAAAGTACAAACTTGTCAATAACCTCATTTTTGCTTTTGAGCAAATAGACATAACAATACTTAGTGCAATCATCAACAAAAGTGATGAAGTACTTATTGCCACCACTTGATTGTATAAACTTTAAGTCACACACATCACTATGCACTAAGTCCAACGACTCTGAACTTCTTTCAATAATGAAACGAAAATCTTGTCAACTTCGCTTCAACAAAAGTTTCACACTTGTGTTTTGGATTAATCTTAAAAGATGGTACGTGATCTAACTTGATTAATCTACCTAAAGATTCAAAGTTCACATGTCCTAGTCTACCATGCCACAAATTGGAAGACTCAAGCATGTAAGCAGAAGAAGATGCATCTTTATTCATCTTTGGGATAACAATCATTACATTGAGTTTAAACATACCCCCCGACATATAACCCTTAGCTACATACACTACGCTCTTGGTCAGAATGACCTTGTCGGACTCAAAGACCATGCAAAAACCATGTTTGTTGAGAAGAGACCTTGAGACAAGATTCTTTCCAATGTCCGGAACATCCAGGACTTCATTCAAGGTCAGCTCCTTTCCTGAGGTCAACTTCAGGACCACCTTTCCTTTCCCCTCAACAATTGAGGTAGTAGAGTTTCCCATAAACAACTTCGCACCGTTTGTAACCAACTCAAAAGTTGTAAACAGCTTTTTCTTGGAGCAGATGTGGCGTGTAGCCCCAATATCAATCCACCATTTTCTTGGGTTTGAACTCACCATATTCACCTCAAAGACAACGGCAGACAAGTGCATGTCATCCTCATCATGGGAGTGCTCTTGTATATCTGCTATGTGAGCACGAGGGTTAGTCTTGTATGGCTTCTTCTGTTTGCGACAGTCACTAGCCTGATGCCCCTCACTACCATAATTGTAACACTTTCCTAAGAACCAATAACCAGGTTCCTGCGACTTGTATGCCGACTTCTTTGCAACACCACCCCTTGGCCCCAGCTTTAAGCCCTTGTTCACAGGGGGCTTCTTCCTCACCCTAGAAGATCTACCACGCTCAATGACATTGGCCTTCACTGAGGAGGTACTCCCTCCTTTCTTTTTATTATCCTTCTCAATTCGAAGTCAAACAATCAGGTCTTCAACTGACATTTCCTTGCGCTTGTGCTTCAAGTAGTTCTTGAAGTCCTTCCAACCATTGGAAAGTTTCTCAATGATCACAGCAACTTGGAATAACTCGTTCAAAGGCATTCCCTCAACATGAATTTCATGCAAGATCACTTAGAACTCATGGACTTGGCTTATCACAGTTTTTGAATCTACCATTTTAAAGTCCAGGAACTGGCTAACCACAAATTTCTTTGCCCGGCGTCCTCAATCCTATACTTTTTATCCAAAAATTCCCATAACTCTTTTGCTAAGCTCTTGGCACAAAACACACTGTAGAGTGAGTCTGCCAAGCTATTAAACACATAGTTCCGGCAAAGATAGTCTGTCTGCTTCCATGTGTCTAGCGCCATGACTTTCTGTCTGTCTGGCTTATTCTCTACTATGGCTGGAGAATCCTCACTCAGAACCTTTACAAGGTTTAGCATGCTCAAGTAGAACAACATCTTTTGCTGTCGTCTCTTGAAGTTCACCCTAGCAAATTTCTCTAGATACTCACGGTGACTGAGCAATCCTCCCAGAACAGCTGAAGTAACACCAGGGTTGACCACAAAGGTCACAGTTAGGGTTGGCAAGTCAGTTGTCCCGGGGTTCAGAGCCCCAGCAACATTAGCAATAACAACATCATTGGTGACAGTTGCCATTTCTGACAAAGACAACAGAATATCACTTTCTGTGTTTCCAGAAATTAAACTTCACTCTTAGAAAATCCCTCAGTTGGAAATTTAATTCAAAACTAGTCTCACCACTTAACCTATAATCGAACATGGTCAAGAATGTTCCCAGGAAGACTGGAAAGGTCACATCGGTCCCACTTAAAACTCAGTTAACCTTTTGACAAAACTTTCAAGAGCATGTTGACTCCTAGTCCGCGAAAAATAATTTTTAGAGTTGAATTTTCTAGGGATGAACTAGGTTAAAATAAACTAGTTCCAAACTTACAAGCAATTAAAAATAAAATTGCTAACAGCTACAAGCAATATAAAAATTGCTACAACAATACAAGCATATATAAAACTTTAATATGCCAAGCAAACAACCTTACTTTAAAAATTGGCAAGTAACCACTACTAAATCTCAAGCCAAAAAAAAAAATGCTTAAATTATTATATAGTCCATAAATTTCATTTGTGCAACCCAAATCGATTCATTTGGTTTTGGTTTTTTCTTTTTTTTTTTCCATTCCCTCTCGCATAGGTATTTCTGTAAAAAAAATAAAAAAAGTTAGCAAAAAACCACAAAAAAATACAAGCAAATAATCTAAGAAAAAAGTAAATATAATAAATAAGTGAAACCATGTAGCCAACTATTGAATTATAAAATTAACCAATGAATTAAAATGCTAGATAAGTTACCAAAACAAAATACAATTTGTAACTTCACAATTAAATTAAACCTTTAAACTAAAATTTGTAACTCCAAAAATTAAATTAAACCTTTAGATTAAAATTTTGTAACTCCAAAAATTAAATTAAACCTTTAAATTAAATTTTTGTAACTCCAAATTAAATTAAAAATTTTAATAGTCATGAGTTATGAATGAAACTAATTCACAATAAACATTTAAACGTATACCTCCAAATAAATAAATTAAATACAAAATTAAATTACACAATATTCATGTACATAAATTTAGACAAGTTACAAACATTTTATAGCTCCAAATACATTAAACCAAAAATTAATAGGCAAAAGTTATATATAACTGTTACAAACCTGAGAGGGTAATTTATGTGCAAATTGGGCCGAGCTGGGCCGTTATAGGCCTCAGTGCAAAGGGCTGAGTAAAAAGGCCATAAAGTTACTCCGGTCTTGAAGAGGCTTAAAGTTAGTCCGGTCCCAAGCCCAGAAGTTAGTCCGGTCCGAGGGAGGCTTTAATGTTAGTCCGGTCGAAGGATGCTTTGTAGTTAGACCGGTTTAAAGGTGCTTTGAGTTTATACCGGTCATGGCGCAGTGTAACTAGCTCAGTCTAAACCGTGCTGAAAGTTAGTTCGGTTTTGGGCATTCCATGGTTTGTGGAAGAGGAACTAAGGTAAGGGCAGTGAACCGAACTAAGTATAGTTCGGTTCATTCTGCGGCTAAGTATAACCATGCTTACTTCGGTCGTGGTAGTCCGGTTAGGGTAAAACCATCTCACTTGGTTTAAGTAGTGAGGGGGGTGTTGAAGGATAAGCATGATCTTTCAGGAGTATGAATCCTAGGAGAACTCTACATGGAGAAGTAAGAGTCCTACTTGGATTATGCCACACGAAACCTATAAAAGCTCACAAACATCACCTATGGAGAGGTAACGCAACTTTGATTCCTGAATATACAGAGCTTTTGTCTATTTGTCTAGTTAGCTGACTTAGGCATCGGAGAGGTTTCCGGCACACACCCGCCGGCTAGCTCACGTTTGTATTTTCAGGTAGTAGAGCGACGTCGTACGGAGGAGCGCAGACTTGATCAACAGGACTATACGAGAAGGCTTATTTCTTTCCCGTACAATTGGCGCCGTCTGTGGGAATTCAGACAAGAACAAAATCTGTTGATCAAGCTTTTCCTCTTTAGAATCAATGGCGCACAATGAAGATTTGCCACAATCCGCCATTGACGGACAAACACCAGAGGGGGGTGCAAGGCGCGAAGGTCTACCTTCTATCCCTCCTATGGCAGATTTAGAGCCACAGCGGTAGAATCCCAGGAGGGATGCGAGGAGGAGAAGGCAGACTAATAGCCCCCATCACTCTCGTTCACAAAGTCCTGAGAGACAAAGGCGGAGGATTGATCCCCAAACTCTGGAGGACCGCGTAAAGGAGCAGGACAAATTAATACGACAGATGGTGGCAGACATGGAGTCCATGAAGCGCCAGATAAAGGGAAAAGGAGTGGCGACAGGAGAGGGGCGCAAAGGCAAGACGCCCCCTCGCCACTCGGAAGATCGTAGTAGACATACCACACCATCCCAAGCAGAGAGTAAAAGCCTCAGGACAGGCGACACTCAATCCAGAACCTCCAGAACTCGTTACTCCAGGTCTGAGAGAACGAGGATTGAGAGGTCATACACTGAGGGAAGCACCTATCGGCCCTCGCACACGCACCAGACAAGATCCAGGCAAACAGAGTTGCCCAGATCATCCGACCTACGTACCGTGCTAGAGGAGAGGGCACGATGGAAGGAGGATGCCAGGGCGCGCAATCCACACAGAGTGTCTACCCTTCTGCGGTTGGCTCCTCGGACGCATGGAAGCGTCGAGGTTGGAATGCCAATACCGCGCCCAGCTTACGAACCGACGGACAAAGCGTTAGCGAGGCTGCAGACCTCGCCGTTTGTTCCTGTAATCAAAAACGCGCCCTTACCATCAAGCTTCCTTCAGCCCAAATTCACTACATATGAGGGAAAGACGAACCCCTACTCACACTTGAGCCACTTTTGCCAGGTCATGGCTGCATACCAACGAAACGAGGCTTTGATGTGCATCCTCTTCCCATCTAGCCTTGGCGACCTAGGCTTGACTTGGTTTGAAAACTTCCAGAAGGCAGCATAGCCTCCTGGGCACAATTGGCGGAGGCATTCGTAACGAGGTTCAGAACAAACACCAAAACCCCGGTGGAGATCGACCAGCTACTCTCCATCGACATGGGCAACAAAGAGACCCTAAGATCGTACAATAGTCGCTACTGGGAAACCTTCAACCAGATTGGGGACTGCCCCACCAATCTCGCCATTGCACAGTACAAAAGAGGCCTTCCAGTCGGGAACAAACTAAGGGACTCAATCACCATGACGCCACCCCTCACCATGAAGGCCCTGATGGAAAGAGTGCATCAGCACATCAGGGTGGAAGAGGATGGCGCCCGTGCCTGAACAAAGTCTGGCACGACCGCAATACCGGAGAAAAAGGCCTCAGCAAAGGTCAATGCGGTAGACCGTTCGAACAGAAACGGACGAGGCAGGCGAGACAACGGAGAGGATCAGGATAAAGATGGTTGAGAGTCCGCACTGCCATAACCACGGTATTCAAGAAACTGATTTATCTGATTCTAAGCGAGATACGCGATGAACCTTTCGTCAGATGGCCTGCTAAGCTAGGAAAGGCTCAGAAGGACTACGACGAAAGGTCACGGTGCACCTTCCATAAAGAAAAGGGGCACCGCACTGAGAATTGCACGCCATTGAGACAGCACCTGGAGGAGTTGGTAGCCGCAGGTCACCTTGATAAATACATTGAATGAGGGACGCAACCAGCCCCCCAGGACCACAATAACCCCAACGGGATGCCAGTCAACGCCCCACCTCAAGGCGTAATTAATGTAATACATGGAGTCTTTGAACCTGAGCGTGTATGCGAGCTCAGAGGATCAATCAAGAAGGCTGAGCACTTAAGAGAGGTACTAAGCGCACAACTTACCATAAAAAAGGGAAAGACAGAGGCCACGAACGTCATGTCCTTTTCAGATAGAGACTTGGCGAGGATATACTGCCCTCACAATGATGCCCTGGTTGTCACTCTCCGAGTCAAGGATTTTGACGTCAAGCGGATTTTGATTGACCAGGGTAGTTCATGTGAAATAATGTACTACGAAACATTCAAACAATTAAAGTTACAAGATAAAGACCTGGCACCTGCCGTATATCCCCTGATTGGATTCAACTCAATGCCAGAATGGCCAGTCGGCAAAATAATACTGCCAGTTAGAGCAGGAAGCGTAACGAAACAAGTGGAGTTCTGGGTATTGAAAGTCCCTTCCACTTACAACATTATCTTGGGCAGAACATGGCTGCATGCCATGCGATCGGTGGCGTCATCCTACCACCAAGTAATGCGGTTCCCCAATGAAACCGGGGTAATTGAAGAGGTCTATGGAGACCAGATTATGTCCAAGCAATGCTTTGTTACGGTTAATGGCAGCCACGCTGCCAAAGGCTATGTTCATTCGGTGGAAGAACCTAAGAGCAATGAACTGTTCGCAGATGTTGGTAAAGCAGCTAATCAAAAAGCGGTGGAAGACTTGGTAGAGGTAAGAATAGATGAAAAGAACCCGGATAAGTTCTTTTTGCTCGGTTCGTCGTTATCCAGCACTGGGAGATTAGAGGTCTTGGAATTTTTGACCTCTAACATCGAAGTGTTCGCCTGGACACCATACGACATGCCAGGCATTGATCCTAACTTCATCTGTCACCAACTCAATGTCCACCCATCCGCCAGACCAATCATTCAGCGCACCCGCAGATCGGCACTCCACCATGCCGAGATAGTGGCGGAAGAAGTAGGAAACCTGCTGGAGGCAGGAGCTATTAGAGAGGTGCACTACCCCAGGTGGATTTCTAACACAGTCGTGGTACCAAAGAAGAATGGCAAGTGGCGTGTCTGCGTCGACTATAAGACAGTCAACAAAGCATGCCCAAAGGACAGCTTCCCTCTACCACGGATAGATCAACTGGTAGACCTAACGGCAGGGCACAACCGGCTTAGCTTTCTGGATACATACAGAGGCTACCATCAAATCGCCATGCACGAACCAGACCAGGAAGTCACGTCCTTTACAACTCCAAGAGGATTGTATTGCTACAAGGTCATGCCCTTTGGCCTAAAGAACGCAGGGGCAACATTCCAACGGATGGTCACCAAGATGTTTGAACCATTGTTAGGCAGAACAATGGAGGCTTACATCGACGACATGGTGGTCAAAAGCAAGGATGAGAACGACCATCTGAAGGACCTAGGTAAAATGTTCGAGATCCTGAAGAAGCACAAGTTACGCCTCAATGCGTCCAAGTGTGCATTCGGAGTAGGATCTGGCAAATTCCTGGGTTTCCTGGTGACCAACCGGGGTATAGAGGCAAACCCCTCTCAAATCAAAGCTATTCAGGATCTGGAGAGGCCTAACTCAGTGAAAGAAGTGCAGCATCTCACCGGCATGGCGGCTGCGCTCAATCGGTTCATAAGCCGGTCGTCAGACAGACTACGACCATTTTTCCATGCCTTAAAAGCTAAGTTCGAGTGGGATGAAAAATGTGACCGCGCCCTGGAAAGTTTGAAAGAATACATGTCTTCTCCACCACTGCTTGTCACCCCAATACCTGGAGAAGAACTCTCCTGTACCTAGCAGTCTCTCAGCACGCAATTAGCGCAGTGTTGGTCCGTGCGGAAGGAATCCAACATCTGCCCATCTTTATGTCAGCAAGACACTGCTGGGCGCCGAAACAAGGTACTTGCCACTAGAAAAACTGGCCTTGGCCTTGATGATGGCCTCAAGGAAGTTGACACTACTATTTCACGCCACACCATAGTCGTCCTCACAGCTTTCCCATTAAAAGCTTTGTTTGAAGGACGAACTTCTCTGGGCGAATTTTGAAGTGGGCAGTAGAGTTCGGACAATATGACATCAAGTTCCAACCCAGAACCGCGATAAAGGCTCAATCTTTGGCAGACTTTGTCGCAGAATTCACCCCAAGAAGTCATCATATCTGCCCAATCGACTTGACTAAAACAACCGCACTAGGGATAGAAGTTGATGTCGGAATAACGCGACCCCTGGTGCAAGTTACCGAGTCAGGTCCAAGGCAGACCAGAGTGAAGTAAGGGAGGAAGAAGAAACCATACTTCAAGCCAAACTCACCGACAAATGAAGGCTTGGTACAACCAGATAGCAAGGGGCAGACAGCAAGCATGGACCCTGAAGAAGACACCAGTAACGTTCTTAACCGCAATACATCATCTGATCCCTCCACTTGCTGGAAATTGTTCGTTGGAGAGATATGGAAACTCTTTGTGGATGGAGCATCCAACCGGCATAGAGCAGGACTCGGCATAGTCCTCATCTCTCCAGACGGCCTAGTAGTGGAGCAAGCAGTCAACCTTGGCTTCCCAGCATCAAACAACGAAGCGGAGTATGAGGCGCTTCTTGCAGGACTCAAATCAGCATTCTACATGAAGGCCACCGAGCTAATGGTTTACAGCGACTCACAGCTAGTGGTAAACCAAATATCAAGCGACTACGAGGCAAAGGACGACAGAATGGCTAAGTACCAGGAGTTGGTCAGAACAGAGATCAAGAAATTTGAAGTAGTACGGATAGAACAAATCGGCAGGGAAGAAAACAGCAGAGCAGATGAATTAGCAGGCTTCGCTTCAATGGCTAATACTTCCATCCCTCATCCATTGCTGATCGACTACCTACCTAGACCAAGCATTGAGGACCCCGAAACAGAAGAGGTGTGTTGCGCTGAACTAGGCCCTTCTTGGATGGATCCATCATACTGTTCTGAAAGATGGCACCCTACCGGAAGAAAAGAAAGAGGCCAACAGAGTCAGAGCAAAGTCGCAACGATTTTGGCTCTCCCCATCATCAGCATTATACAAAAAATCATTCTCAGGACCCTATCTAAAATGTGTTCACCCCAGCAAAGTAGAAGCATTCTTATTCGAGATACACGAGGGAGTATGTGGAAGCCATCAAGGAGGAAGATCATTAGCATACAGGGCAATCTCGCAAGGATATTGGTGGCCATACATGCAAGCAGATTCAGAGAAGTATGTCAAAAAGTGAAAAAAATGTCAAAAGTTTGCACACCAAATACACCAACCTGCCAGAGAACTACTACCATTAACAAGCCCATGGCCCTTCGCAATGTGGGGCCTGGACATAGTAGGGCCACTTCCAACAGCACCAGGCAACAGGAAGTTCTTTGCAGCAACCGACTACTTCACAAAATGGGTGGAAGCAGAAGCTTTGCCATCAATCAAGGAAAAAGATGTGAAGAAATTTGTCTGGCAGAATATCATCACTCGATTTGGCATACCAAAGACACTAATATCAGACCACGGCACGCAATTCGACGGCAAGATCTTTAGAGGCTTTTGTGAAGAGTACAAGATAGAGTTCTACAATTCTACACCGGCATATCCCCAAGCAAATGGTCAGGCAGAAGCATCAAACAAGGTAGTCTTGGACAGATTGAAGAAAAGATTAGAGAAAGCCAAAGGCAAGTGGGCAGAAGAGCTCCCTCATGTTTTATGGGCATACCGCACTACACCTCGGCGGTCAACGGGAGAAACACCATTTTCCTTAGCCTATGGCATGGAGGCAGTAATCCCACTAGAAGTTGGCCTCCCCACAATTCGAAGCGAGAATTTTGATCCAGACTTAAATGGCGAAGCCATAACATTGGAGCTCGACCTTGCAGAAGAAAGAAGAGAAAGAGCACTGGTTCACATTGCCTCATACCAGCAAGAGTTATCTAGGAAATACAACAAAACAGTGCATCCAAGGCAATTCAAGATCAGGGATTGGGTACTGCGCAAAGTGATGGGAAACACCTTGGTTCCGGGAGATGGCAAGTTAGGACCTAATTGGGAAGGACCTTACAAAGTGGTCGGATTAGCAAGCAAAGGGGCATACCACTGAGAAGATGAGGACGGCAAAGCAATTCCCAGGCCGTGGAACACTGCCAATCTCAAGTTATTTTATTTCTAGCTTTTTTTCTTTCTTTCAAGCATGTGTAATTTTTTCTTTTCTCAATAAAACAAGTCAATTCTTTTAAGCATAGTTGTTTTCTGTAAAAGATAGTTTTAGTGGGTCAAGAGCATTGTAAACATTTTATTCTAGGTTGGCTGGAAAAACCAACTTAGAGGTTGGCTGGATTAAACCAACACCCTTCCTAAGCCCAGGATAAGGATCCAGGCTGCAGGACGTTTGGTCGGAATAACCAAACATTTTATTCTAGGTTGGCTGGAAAACCAACTTAGAGGTTGGCTGGATTAAACCAACACCCTTCCTAAGCCCAGGATAAGGATCCAGACTGTAGGACGTTTGGTCGGAATAACCAAACATTTTTCTAGGTTGGTTGGAAAAACCAACTTAGAGGTTGGCTGGATTAAACCAACACCCCTCCTAAGCCCAGGATAAGGATCCAGGCTGCAGGACGTTTGGTCGGAATAACCAAACATTTTATTCTAGGTTGACTGGAAAAACCAACTTAGAGGTTGGCTGGATTAAACCAACTCTTATTACTTTTCAGCCGAAGTAAGGGTATGGGCTGAAGAGTGGTTGGCTGGATTAAACCAACTCTTATTACTCTTCAGCCGAAGTAAGGGTATGAGCTGAGGAGTGGTTGGCTGGATTAAACCAACTCTTAGTACTCTTCAGCCGAAGTAAGTATACCGGCTAAAGAGTGGTTGGCTAGTAAGCTCAGTCAGTTTGCTCAGCTAAAAGACCGGAATAAAATATCTCAGCCGAAGAATATTGTGTTTCGTTCAAATTGCAGTTAGAAGGCAAATACAAGAGCAAACCGAGATAACAGTTAGAGCAAAAGACGATTTTTTCATTAATAGAAGTTCAAAGCAAATTACAGACAAGGGGCCGCCAGCCCGGTTACAAATCCAACGAACAAAAAGAAGACATTAGAAAATTAGTTAAAAAGATCATCTAGATCAGCATCAATGTCGACTCGAAGACCGGTTGCAGACGGAAGATCGGTCTTAGTTGGGAGCTCGGTATCAACTGGCAGCACGGTATCAGTCGGCGGCTCAACAGTCAGGTCTTCCACCGTTGGCTCCAATCGAGCTAATTGATTAGCTGGATCGTTGACGACCGGGGTATTAGTCGGCTCTTCTTCATCATCATCAGAACCCTCAAGGAACTGTTGCTGAACGGATGCAGCATACTCCGCCAGTGAGGCCGGAATGGAATACTGAGGAGGATTGTAGACCTCGATCTCGGGCCCACAACCGAGCCGCTCCACAGCACCTCTCCAACCGCACTTGAAGAATAGGTCCTTTGCTGCTTCACATTGCTGAATATAAGCAGCTTCGCCTTCTTTAAAACCCTTGAGCTCGGCGTCATCTGCCTTCTTTTTCAGCTCCTCTATTTCGGCGTTCTTCGTGCCTTCAAGTTTTGCCAGCTCCCGCAAATATTTGTCTTTCATCACGATTAGGGCTCTCTGTTTGTTAGCATTAGCCGAGGTAACCAGTCCGGTCAGACGAGCTACCTTGGCCTCTAGCTCGGCGTTCTTTTGTTGGGCGTCTTTCAGTTCGGTTGTTTTTTCTTCAACCTCAGCCATGGCCTACCTCGCTGTCCTCCTGAGCTCCAACACCTTTTTGTGTGTAACTTGGCTCTTTTGCATGGCCTGCAAAATAATGGAAAGAAACCAATGACAAAACCGAACAGAAAGTTCGAAAAAATTGAGAGGCAAGAGGGGCCACTTACCAGGATTATGGACTTCGTCGCTGACCGGATGGCCTTAAGCTTGGTCAGATGGTTGTGGTGCTCCATGTCGGGGGGCAGACACACACTCTTAGCTAGATTGAAGGCTAGCATGTGGTCTTTGTCTGCCACCACTGAGTCGGTATTGCAGATAGCACGGTTCTGGAAAGTCAATTTTGGACTCCATTTAGAGGAACCAGCTCGGTCGGCAGGCTCTGGCTGAGGGCTCGGTGGAGGGCTGGGTGGAAGAGTTGTTTCATTTTCATCAACAAGACGCTGCTCGGCTGGGGTAGTCCGGGCGCGCTTGCTCGGGCGTGATGAGGAGGGTTGTTGTGATGGCAGGACCACCACGGTTTCTTGTGTTTGGTTTGGTGGCAGTACTTTGGCTCTGTTTGTTTCGGTCAGCAGGGCCCTTACTCTATTTCTTTTTGCCATTTCTTGCTCAGCTGTCAGGGGGACTAGGTTAATTTGTGGCAAGGTTGGGTCCGGTTCAGGGGCGTCCTCTAGCAGAAAGTCGGTCACTTTGGCTTTTCGGCGGCCGTTGTATCTGTATGTCGGTTCAAAATTTAGCAGCTTGGCCCAACTCCGTTCTGGATACCGTAGTGCAGCGCGGAGAGTGTTTAGATTGGGGTAGCTGTAAAGTGATTGAAGATGGGCTGAATCTGCATAATGAAAACAACTGTTAGTTCAGTTCAGGAGCAGGTAACCGAAATAAAAGAGAAGCATGAAAAGAAACCAAAGTAATTATACCGGGGATTCCTTTCTTCCAATTTATATTTCGGCCTGGGATCTGGGCTTGGTGGTCTTCAAAATTCCCAGATACCCAGAAAAAATCGTCATCGTTTAAATCTTTATCCGGCGTATCTTTTATTATTTTCTCTCGGCGACGGCGTATTCTTAGGTAGTAGACCCAGCCATCATCTTTTGAACCTATGGAGTACTGGTGGAATATCTCGGCTAGACCAAGGTTAATGCCAGCTCGGCAGTTTAGTTCGGCTATACCGTTTATTATGCGGTATGAGTTGGTGGAAAGTTGGGTAGGGCAGATCCTAGTTTGCCTAAGAAATTCGCAGAGCAAGGGTTGAACCGGGAATCTTAGACCGGTTTCTACTATGGATAGGAGGGTAAAAGGTACAAAACCTTCATTTCCCCAAGGTGTGATATCTTGTTCGGCTAAAGTGAGATGGACGTCGTCAGGTATATTGTAATCTTTTCAGAATTCGGCTAGACCACCAGGTGTGTTTACTAAAAACCTATACTTCCCCATTTATTTTATAAGTTATGAATAAATTAGATCGGTGGGAAATTTGTGCTCAGTAGCTCGGTTGAGCGCTCAGAGGAGTGCCTGGGCAACCTAAGTCTGCAAAGTGGAAAACAAAGGTGTTAAGCACAGATCGTTGGACCGTGCTACAAAGTAAAAAGCAAGAAAATAGAAGTCCTACTTCGGCTATGTAGGATGTTACAGGTTCTATCTTGGTTTCAACAAGGTGCTTGGTAGCTCGGATTGAGCAGGGTTTTTTTTTTTAGCTCGGCCTTGGCGAGCAACTCGATATCTCGGTTGAGGAGAAGGTTCTGTTAGACAGGTTGAGCTTCTAGGGGCAGCTTTCTGAGTTCGGTCTAAAAACTAGGAAGCTGGTTTAGCCCCGAAGACCTAGATCGGTCGGAATTAAGGTTTCCCAGTATACTAAGTACAGACTTAGTTCGGTTGGTTACCTCGGCTAAGGTAAATCAAGTGGTTTGACTTATTGAAACTACTGGTGTAAATATGAAGTGTTAGTTCGATTATAAACTGACTAGACTTATACCTAGCATAAACAGTATCCTAGTTCGGTTGCATCATGATTTTGAATCAAAATCAGTGTTTCACAGGTTTTTTAGTGAACTCAAGTGTTCTAGTTCTAAAGTTTTTTCTAGAAAAACAGAAGACCAGTGCAGAATGGAAGTAAAAAGGTGCTTTTCAAAAACATAAATAGTATGCTATGGATTAAACGAAAGCAAAAACAAGAAAAGAGAAACAGATTTGAGTAACTTACCAGATGAAGAGGTAGAAGCACTAAAGATGCAAGAAACGGCAGCAAAATCACGCAGTTTCTTCAAATGCAAATTGAAGAACAGTAAAAACTCAGGAGGGAGAGAGAAAGAAGAGATTGAATAGTAGAGTGAATGATTTGAAATGAGAAGTTTGTTTTGTGTAAAGGACGAAAAAAGGCGGGACTGTTCAAATCTCGCGAAATACGAAGACAGCGTGACAGCTGCGAAGGGCCAATTAGAGCCTGCCACGTGTCACTAGAATGGGAAGCGATTCAGTTTCTATCACTGAAGAGACGTTTTGACCGGATAAGGATAGCTCGGCTGGAAAGGCTTCAGAGTTTTAGCTCAGATGGAAAGGCTAAAGGGTTTTTTAGCTCGGCTGGAAAGGTTAAAACTTTGGCCTGGTTTATAGACAGGTAATCCCTATCATGCTGCGCAGATGGAATTAAGGGGCAATTGAGAGGGTAATTTATGTGCAAATTCGGCCGAGCTGGGCCGTTATGGGCCTCAGTGCGAAGGGCTGAGTAAAAAGGCCATAAAGTTACTCTGGTCTTGAAGAGGCTTAAAGTTAGTCCGGTCCCAAGCCCAGAAGTTAGTCCGGTCAGAGGGAGGCTTTAATGTTAGTCCGGTTGAAGGATGCTTCGTAGTTAGACCGGTTTAAAGGTGCTTTGAGTTTATACCGGTCATGGCGCAGTGTAACTAGCTCAGTCTAAACCGTGCTGAAAGTTAGTTCGGTTTTGGGCATGCCATGGTTTGTGGAAGAGGAACTAAGGTAAGGGCAGTGAACCGAACTAAGTATAGTTCGGTTCATTCTGCGGCTAAGTATAACCATGCTTACTTCGGTCGTGGTAGTCCGATTAGGGTAAAACCATCTCACTTGGTTTAAGTAGTGAGGGGGTGTTGAAGGATAAGCATGATCTTTTAGGAGTATGAATCCTAGGAGGACTCTACATGGAGAAGTAAGAGTCCTACTTGGATTATGTCACACGAAACCTATAAAAGCTCACAAACATCACCTATGGAGAGGTAACGCAACTTTGATTCCTGAATATACAGAGCTTTTGTCTATTTGTCTAGTTAGCTGACTTAGGCATCGGAAAGGTTTCCGGCACACACCCGTCGGCTAGCTCACGTTTGTATTTTCAGGTAGTAGAGCGACGCTGTACGGAGAAGCGCAGACTTAATCAACAAGATTATACGAGAAGGCTTATTTTTTTCCCGTACAAAACCAATAACCATTGAGCAATTAACATGCAAATAATATTGGAAACTAGCAACATGCAAATCATGATAAAACACTAGAAATACAAAACATGGGGAAAAAATATCCACTTAAATAAATTAAAATAGTGATCAATTACATAAATGAATTAATTTCTTATCAAAATTTCATGAAGTAAAACAGTTTTGTTTTTAATACACATAACCATGTGAATAAATATAAATCAGTTACAAAACCTTTATATGTAACGCCCCCAAAATAATACAATAAAGATAACTCATATGTGGAATAAATATGAGAAACAACATACTTTCACATATCAGAGTTCACTGTTTAACAACCAGTTAAATGCCATGTAGGCTTACATGTTTCCAAGTCGTTGCTTGGTTACACAAATTGAGTCTCGCTCATTACATCTTAAGCCCTTGGCTTTACAAATAACACACATACACACATAAGGCATAATTAAGAAACTGTTGCTTCCCAAAACTCCATCCACGCTATTGCCTTGGAGGAAGCATCTCACCTGTACCTGAAAATGGTATTCCCATATAAGGTGAGCCAACAGCCTAGTAGAAATAATCTAACGCGCTTTATGAGGTTTAGCAAAGGTATAAATACCACGTACATAAACAATACCGATCCTGAAACATCCACAAGACCTGCATATCCATATACCACTAAGACCAACCTTATTCCATTTTCCTTTAATTTCATTTTCAGTTCATGTATGCTACTCAATTCATGAGTTAAATTTGTTATCTTTCAACAATCAAAATGAGCCTACAACTCAATGATTTTCCAATTATGCAAAACTCACATAAACACTTCAAACCTGCCATTTTACGGATATTTCATCCGAAGGAATCGGCACCCATTTATATATAAAATTTCAGGTCTTTCACCCAGGACACTCCGGCCAACTTGCTTTAAATGGAGTCCATCCCCTTTCTCCTCCCAAACAAATATGCATATGCAATGTATTTATAAACATAATCACATATAGAGTATATCCCCTTTCTCCTCCCAATAAACATACATATACAATGTATCTATAACATGATCATATTCAATGACACCAACAATGGATTAGCATTAAATCGCCTAATCCTCATGTAATTTCTACAACAATCATAGCTATCCTCCACCGATAACCTAATGCAATTATTTCTGAAGAGATGTTCAATATCAAAATAAATAGTTTATTCAAAACTTCCATAGGTGAAATAATACATATCTAATATCACCATTTATAATCACAACCTTCCAATCTCACGTTTTCAATGTTAATCCCAATTATTTATACAATAACAAAATCAAGGGCAAAATCCCCCTTTCACCAAATATCAACCAAACACCAAAATTAACTATTTTGGCATAACATGATCTTATATTCAAGCCTCATACTCGTTTACCTCATATTCATCAAAAACCCTCTTTTCATTTCACACCCAAATCCTAGATTTGTCCAAACCACAACCAAATCTCATCATCTATACACAATAGCAAATAACTAAGCTAAAAACCATATTAGAGTGTAGAAAATCCCTACCTCAAGTTTGAAGAAGAAACGAGTTGAAACCCAAAAATCAACGATGCCTAAACTCGATCTCCACCGCACACAACGTAGCCCTTGCCTAGATAACAACTTTGATGAAGGACTTGGAATCTAAATCCAAATGGAATTTGGAGAAATCAAAGATCTTGTGAGGTTTTTGGTAGGAAACGCAGAGAGAAGGGAGAGGAAATGTTTTTAGAGAGAGGAGGGATATACCAAAAAGTGACATTCAATCAGCCTAAAGAGAGAGAGAAAGGAAAAAATTACGGATCTACCTAACTTCCCGCACCTCAGCCGCACCTGCCTTTTTAGCAGTGTGCTTCAGCCCCCCATACCTTGTTTCCGTACGTGCGGCCTCATTCCCCGCACGTGCGGACAAGCAACTTCGAATGCGTTTTCCATTTTTGTTTTGAGGAGCGCTGCCCCTCAACCCCGCCAAGGGGTGCTGCCCCTTGGACTCCACGACCCCCGCCAAGGGGCGCTGCCCCCTTGGCCCCCGACCGGCCCAATCGAAGTGGCAAAACATAAAAGAATAATCGAAACTGGGATTGCTACATTATAACTCCATACACTTAAATTAAAATTTAATGGAGAGTTATATGAAATTATTACACATTAAACAAGTACATAAAATAATTTTAGAAATTGTAAGCCAATTAGCATGTAAACAACACGTGTAAATCATTCTGGAAAATTCAGCAAGCAAATTTCAAAGCTCCATAAAATTAAACAAATCATGATACAACAGCCAAATAGCATGAAAATGAATTAACATCTCATGTATAATAATATGGATTTCCTAAAACTAGAAGCATGTAATTTCTGTACACAAATTAAACACTACTGTCTAGAAAGAACAACATGGGTTACAGTAAATTGGACAAACATGAATGTATTTTGTGTTGGAAAAAATGGTGTTTTATAGGCATATTTTGGACCGACTTTGAGGCCAAAATTGAGTGGGCCCCAAACGTTGTTTGGGGTGGGTCCGAAGAGATGAAGTGTTCCTTGCCGCGTGGCAAGTCACACAGTGAAGACGGAACGTTAAAACCATTTATGAGTGAATGGGAAGTTGATGCCGTTTTCGGGTCTAACATTAATTTTTTAGATAAAATTCATTTGAATTTTTTCAATAAAATTATTGTGGGAATTTAATTTAATTCTAAATTCAAATTTTGGATTCCTAAGTGGTTTCCTAAAGTTTGTAATTGTGGGAATTTAATTCAATTCTTAATTTAAATTTTAGGTTCCTAAAAAGGTTCCTAAAGTTTGTACCTCTTTATTTATTTATTTAATTATTTCAAAAGTTTAATATATATATATATATATATTGAAATAGTTTACATAAGTAAATGAGCCTACTGTTTCCGTTGTTTGACCAACAGAATTGTTTTTTCAAATTTGTTTCAAAGGGCTAACAGTCAAATCAAGGGTGCATCTATTTAATTCTTTAGTGCACCGGTTGATTGCGGATTGGTACCTGTTCGGCTTTAGAAATTTGCCTATAAAACTTTCTATTCCAGCAGTCTTAGGGGACTATTTTCTGATCCAAAAAATCAGTCTGCATAGTGTCTTTGCTGTCCAAATTTTCCTTTTACTGCATTATTTTCTACATTTTAGATTTAGAATAAATATTCAGAGAGTATAGAACACAGGTTTGGTTCGCCGAACAAATTGTTTGGAAGTGCTACTACAATTTGTGAAGATCATTGTATCCTGGGAGATAGACGCCACTCAACCGTAAGTACCGTAGCGGGGCGAATCTGTCTTAAGGACAGAGTGTCACACACTCGACTTGGTCTTAATTTTATTCGGTTCAATAAATAAATCCGGTATGTTATTTATTTATTTTGTTTGAATTTATTTCAAGTTATTTTATTTACACAGAAGATTGTTCCAACAATCTTAAGACAGATTCGAATTATTCTGTTTACAGAATTTTTCGTTTGTTTCCTTTTTTCTTTCTTCGTAAATAATTTCGAAAGAAATTATTTTCTGTGGATTTACAAAATAATATTCTGGTTGGAAAAACAAATAGTGATTATATGCTATTTGACAGATAGTAGTAATATACTGTCTCTTTTCTTTGACAACAACTAGTAGTACGATACTGGTGTCATTAACAATTCAGAATATATTTTTGTGGAATTTTTTCAGAAATTAATTTTGGTTTTAGAAATTATTTTCTGAGTTTTCATTAATTAAAATTCTGTTTTCAGTATTTTAATTATTGGAGTGTAACAAGAGATTTAAATTTCTGTGTGAAATTAATTTGGTTAAATAAAATTTTATTTTATTTCCAAATTAATTGAAAAATAAAAGTTATATTTTATTCTTTTATTTTACAGAATTTAATTTCTGTGTGAATTAATTTGGTTAAATAAAATTTTATTTTATTTCCAAATTAATTGAAAAATAAAAGTTATATTTTTATTTCTTTTATTTTACAGAATTTAATTTCTTGTGTGGAATTAATTTGGTTAAATAAAATTTTATTTTATTTCCAAATTAATTGAAAAATAAAAGTTATATTCTTATTTCTTTTATTTTACAGAATTTAATTTCTGTGTGGAATTATTTTGGTTAAATAAAATTTTATTTTATTTCCAAATTAATTGAAAAATAAAAGTTATAGTTTTTATTTCTTTTATTTTTCTGTGTGGAATTAATTTGTTTAAATAAAATTTTATTTTATTTTCAAATTAATTGGAAAATAAAAGTTACATTCTTGTTTCTTTTATTTTTACAGAATTTAATTCTGTGCATTTGGTTTAATTTTCTGTGTAGTGTAAATTCTAATTATAATTTTGTTTTATAAATTAGAATTGATGGCTACTGAAACAAATGCCCAAACAAGTACTACTGTGGTGGCTGCGATTGCACCAACCCCCTCTCCTGTGATGACAGTACCGGTAAATCACGGTGAAAAGCCAGAGAAGTTCTCAGGAACTGACTTTAAAAGATGGCAACAGAAAATGTTGTTCTATCTTACAACTCTGAACCTGGCTCGTTTCCTCCGTGAAGATGCTCCTATCCTGAAAGAGGATGAAACCGACCGGCAAGTGGTTGCTGCGGTTGATGCTTGGAAACATGCCGATTTCCTTTGCCGGAATTACGTCTTGAACGGACTTGACAACACATTATACAACGTCTACAGTCCAATCAAGACAGCAAAGGAACTTTGGGAATCGTTGGAGAAAAAGTACAAAACGGAAGATGCCGGCTCAAAGAAATTTGTGGTTGGCAGATTCCTGGATTTTGTAATGGTTGATTCAAAAACTGTGATCAGCCAAGCTCAAGATTTCCAACTCATTCTGCATGACATTCACGCAGAAGGTATGTCTCTCAGTGAATCCTTCCAAGTTGCAGCCTTAATTGAAAAATTACCAAAAGGCTGGAAGGAATTCAAGAACTACCTCAAACACAAGCGCAAAGAAATTTCTATGGACGAGTTAATTGTGCGTTTGAGGATTGAGGAGGACAACCGCAATTCTGAAAAGCGGGCTGGTAAGCTTCCTATGGAGTCTAAGGCAAATGTGGTGGAACATGCTTCAAAAACCAAGAAACGAAAGTCTTCTGGAGAAAGTTCATCACAAGGCTCTAAAGGGGGGATAATAAAAAGTACAAGTTTAATGGCAAATGTTACATCTGTGACAAAGAGGGACATCGGGCCAAAGATTGCCGTAGCAAAGGCAAAAGAAAAGAAGAACAAGCAAGAAGCCTGCTCAAGCCCATATGACGAAGTGGACAATTTCCAATGGTGTAGATGACATCAATCTTTCTGCAGTTGTTTCCGAGGCAAATCTTGTCGGAAATCCTAAAGAATGGTGGGTGGACACTGGTGCTACTCGCCATATTTGTGCCGACAAAAAGATGTTCACATCTTACTCTACAGTGGACAATGGTGAACAACTTTTTATGGGCAACTCCTCAACTTCCAAAGTTGAAGGACAAGGAAAGATTGTTCTCAAGATGACATCAGGAAAGGAACTCACTCTCAACAATGTGCTGCATGTACCGGACATTCGCAAGAATCTTGTTTCCGGATCTTTGTTGAGTAAGAATGGGTTTAGGCTAGTATTTGAGAGTGATAATTTGCACTTACTAAGAATGGATGTATGTAGGAAAAGGTTACATGTCTGATGGCCTTTTCAAGTTAAATGTAATGACTGTTGTACCCTCTGTTATTAATAATACACATCTTCTTCTTACTTGCTTGAGTCTTCAAATTTATGGCATGGTAGACTAGGACATGTTCATTATGGATCTTTGCATAGATTAATTAATATGGAATGTTTACCTAAATTTGACATTGATTCAAATCATAAATGTGAAATTTGTGTTGAGGCAAAATTATCTAAAACTTCTTTTCATTCAATTGAAAGAAGTACGGAACCACTTGAATTAATTCATAGTGACATTTGTGATTTTAAATCAATTCAAACCAGAGGTGGAAAAAAGTATGTAATCACTTTTATATGACTATACTAGATATAGTTATATTTATTTAATTCGAACTAAGGATGAAGCTTTGGAAACTTTCATTCAATATAAGAATGAAGTTGAAAATCAACTTGGTAAGAAAATCAAGAAACTTAGAAGTGATAGAGATGGTGAATATGAATCACCTTTTGGTGAATTTTGTAAAGAAACATGGAATAATTCATCAAACCACCGCTCCTTACTCACCTCAGCAAAATGGAATTGCTGAAAGGAAAAATAGGACTTTAAAAGAAATGATGAATGCCATGTTAATAAGTTCCGGATTACCTCAGAACTTTGTGGGGAACAATACTTTCTGCTAATTATATTTTAAATAAAATACCCCGAAAGAAAGTAAATCAAACACCTTATGAATTGTGGCATGGAAGAGTACCATCCTACGAATACTTAAAAGTGTGGGGGTGTTTTGGCTAAAGTGGCTATTCCTAGTCCTAAAAAGACTAAGATAGGTCCTAAGACCATTGATTGCATTTCATTGGTTATGCTAAGAATAGTAGCGCATATCGGTTTTTGATTCATAAATCAGAACATACCGAAATGCATGTAAATACTATTATTGAGTCAAGGAATGCATCATTCTTTGAACATGTATTTAAAAGAAGACTGGACAAGAGACTAGTAACAATAAAAGATCTCATGATGCCATTACTAGTCAGGATCAAGAACATGATCAAGAACAAGAGTTAGATCAAAATGAGGAAGAGGAACCTAAGCGTAGTAAACGTGCTAGAACCTCAAAATCATTTGGTCAGATTTCTAACATATTTGTTAGAAAATGAGCCTTAACCTTTAAAGAGGCTATGTCCAGTCCTGAAGCTCCTTATGAAAGAAGCTGTCAACAGTGAAGTTGAATCCATCTTGCAAAAATCACACTTGGGAATTGGTGGATTTGCCACCAGGTTGTAAACCTCTTGGGTACAAGTGGATTTTCAAAAGAAAATTGAAAGCAGATGGATCAATCGACAAATACAAGGCAAGACTTGTAGTCAAAGTTTTAGACAGAAAGAGGTCTAGATTACTTTGACACATACTCACCGGTTACTAGAATAACATCCATTAGAATGCTAATTGCCATTGCATCTCTATACAATCTAGAAATTCATCAAATGGATGTTAAAACCGCTTTCTTAAATGGTGAGTTAAATGAAGAAATTTACATGGAATAACCAGAAGGGTTTTCTGTTCTAGGGAAAGAAAGAAAGTGTGTAAATTGGTTAAATCATTATATGGTTTAAAACAAGCCCCAAAGCAATGGCATGAGAAATTTGACAAGGCAATGATGTCAAATGGTTTTAAAATTAATGAGTGTGACAAATTGTTTATATTAAAAAACACAGACAAAGGTTATGTCATTGTATGTCTTTTATGTAGATGATATGCTCATCATAGGTAGTAATAATGACATGATTAAAACTACCAAGAAAATGTTGAATAAACATTTTGACATGAAGGACATGGGCATTGCTGATGTAATTCTTGGTATGAAAATTACCAAAACATCAGAAGGTTATACTTTGTCACAATCTCATTACATTGAGAAAATACTTGACAAATTCAGCAAAGATGATGATCATCTTGCTAGAACTCCTGTAGATGTTAATTTGTATCTTTCTAAGAATATACAAGAAAGTATTTCTCAATTAGAGTTGCCCAAATTATTGGAAGCTTAATGTACTTGATGAACTGCACTCGCCCAGATATAGCTTATGCAGTAAGTAAATTAAGTAGATATACGAGTAATCCGGGAGTAGAACACTGGAAAGCAATTATAAGGGTTCTTAGATATCTCTGATTTACTCGTAACATTGGGCTTAATTATACTAGATATCCAGCAGTACTTGAAGGATACTGTGATGCAAATTGGATATCAGATACTAGAAACTCGAAGTCCACCAGTGGGTATGTCTTTACTCTTGGTGGGGCGGCGGTATCTTGGAAATCTTCAAACAAACTTGCATTGCTAGGTCTACTATGGAATCTGAGTTCATAGCCTTAGACAAAGCAGGGAAAGAAAGGCAGAATGGCTTTGCCACTTCCTTGAAATATTCCAATTTGGCCAAAACTGGTGCCCCTTCTATATGCATACATTGTGATAGTCAATCAGCAATTGGTTTTAGAGCACAGAGTCATGTATAACGTAAGTCACGACACATTCGTCGTCGACATAATACCATGAGACAACTACTCTCTAATGGAATTATTTCCATAGAATATGTTAAGTCTAAAGACAACATAGCGGATCCACTAACCCAAAGGTTAGCAAGAGAGTTAGTTGAGAATTCATCGAAGGGAATGGGACTAAAGCCTATTAAATAAGAGTTACCACCAACGGAACAACCCAACCTAGTTGACTGGAGATCCCAGATCTAGGTTCAAAGGACACCGAGTTGTGATTGACTCAGAAGGATCACTGTGGAGTCAACTCCTACCCATTTCTATGATGAAATAAGTGATGTCTGCAGCGTTTTAGGTTAAGTAATACTTTTAATGATTCTTAGATCTAGGTTACCTAGTGGAGTATGGCAGGATACTCTTCATAAGAATTACCTATGTGAGTGTGAACTGGGCCAGTTCTTGAATTTGTGAAGGCTACAATTCTCTAGAGCACTCATGAAGACCAGGTTTTCAGGCCAAAATGACACAATAGTGAGAACTAAACTGTTGTCTGGGAATATACTGTGTGAGTTCTATTGTCTTGGTTTACACAAAACGCTGAACAGTTCAAAGACATCATGTTTCACTGGTTAGCTAGTAAATCCGATAGTGTCTCACAGGGGAAGGTTCAAAGCCAAAAGCTACCTATCCTTTGCAGAATATTTCCAATTTCTGTACTCTCTGTAATTAGATCATGTTGTTGCATTTTCTCTCCGTCAAATTCCATTCATGTGGGGGATTGTTGGAAAAAATGGTGTTTTATAGGCATATTTTGGACCGACTTTGAGGCCAAATTGAGTGGGCCCCAAACGTTGTGGGGTGGGTCCAAAGAGGTGAAGTTGTTCCTTGCCGCGTGGCAAGTCACACGGTGAAGACGGAACGTTAAAAACCATTTATGAGTGAATGGGAAGTTGACGCCGTTTTCGGGTCTAACATTAATTTTTTTTAGATAAAATTCATTTGAATTTTTCAATAAAATTATTGGGATTTAATAATTAATTCTAAATTCAAATTTGGATTCCTAATGGTTTCCTAAAGTTTGTGTAATTGTGGGAATTTAATTCAATTCTTAATTTAAATTTTAGGTTCCTAAAAAGGTTCCTAAAGTTTGTACCTCTTATTTATTTATTTAATTATTATTCAAAAGTTTAATATATATATATATTTTGAAATAGTTTACATAAGTAAATGAGCCTACTGTTTCTGTTGTTTGACCAACGGAATTGTTTTTTTCAAATTTGTTTCAAAGGGCTAAGGTCAAATCAAGGGTGCATCTGTTTAATTCTTTAGTGCACCAGTTGATTGCCGGATTGGTACCTGTTCGGCTTTAGAAATTTGCCTATAAAAACTTTCTATTCCAGCAGTCTTAGGGGACTAATTTTGATCCAAAACAGTCTGCATAGTCTTTGCTGTCCAAATTTCCTTTTACTGCATTATTTCTACATTAGATTTAGGAATAAATTCAAAGAGTATAGAACACAGGTTTGGTTCGCCGAACAAATTGTTTGGAGTACTACTACAATTTGTGAAAATCATTGTATCTGGGAGATAGACGCCACCAACCGTAAGTACTGTAGTGGGGCGAATCTGTCTTAAGGACAGAGTGTCACACACTCGACTTGGTCTTAATTTTATTTCGGTTCAATAAATAAATCCGGTATGTTATTTATTTATTTTGTTGAATTTTATTTCAAGTTATTTTATTTACACAGAAGATTGCTCCAACATTTTGATGGCACACAAACTATATTAATGTATTATTAGGATAAACTTGTGCAAGAAAGCAAGAATACATTTCTTTGTGCAAGCATATAAACAGACCCATGAATCTACAAATTAAGAAAGAATTTGTATATCGTAATATAAATAAATTGGAACAGTCCTATGCATATAAATTAATTAAATCTCTTAACATGCAATTATCAACAGTCACTTTCATAATATAAATATACATGCACCAACATATTGGACATAGTGCACTTTGAATTTAAATAATGAAACAGTGAGCAATTATGTGACAGTGTCTCCCAGCATGCAAACCAAATTTTGTTTTAATCACCGTAACAGGAAGAGCATTAACCGAATTTCTATATGAAACTAATCAATCAATTTCATAGAAAAAATATATATATATTATAATTAATATGTTTAAGCTTATGTCCAAATTGTGAAATTAAACAATTAGATTCACGAATAAATCAAAATTATATACCAAGAACACATGCTGAGAATTACAACTAAATTACAGCAGAAACACCCAATACAATAAAATGGTAAAGATAGCAAACCGAAGCCTGTACGGTAGTAGTTTCCTTAAAACAGATTTTCGCCGCCTCATAGGTCGAGAGCTTGAGGAATTCCGGCGTCTATCCCCCAGGATACAACAATCAAAAACCAACTATGGCAGAAGCAATCTCTGTCTAGCTTAGCGAACAAAACCCATGGCAGCACTCTCTCACTGTAGGAACTTTCTGGCAAACTGACTTGTAAAATGGAAGCAAAAATTTATGTGTATTAAGACTTGACAGGAGGGTCTCAATTTATACATGTAGAGGGGAGAGAGGAGGAGCCTCCAGCCTTTATGGCTAGTCACTAATGCACCATTAACCTCTGCAATAAAAGCAGGAGTTACAAAACCCACTAATGCACCATTAAACTCTGCAATATTGCAAGAATTACAAATCTCATTGTCTCTTTCACGAAGCTAACTTCATGAGGCAATTTCTCATTCAATTCTCAATGGTTTTTGGCCATTCGTTTTGTGGTGTAAAGATCTCATTGCAAAGTATCTAGACCCACTTAGACCCAACACAATAGATGGTTAGGCCCTACTTTAATATTTAATTAAGGTCACCAAAAACCCATTTTTTCCAACAATTTCTACTTGGATTTTGGGTTCTTGGCTTTGTGTTATTATTCTTCTGGTTGGATTTTGATTTTTTTTTTTTTTTTTTTTTTTTTTTGCAGTCATGGTTGTCAGAAAGTCAATGGATGAATGGTTGACGAAAATGGTGCCGGCAGCAGCTAGTGGCAATGGTAGTGAGCAAGAAGAGTGGGAGAGTTGTTAATTTCAACTAAGATCAAATTGATTCAAATTGATAATTTTGAAGATTAAAATGACAAAATTTAAAATTTGAGGGACTAAAATGACAAAAAATTCATACTTTATAGATCAAAACTGTATTTTATTCATATTTCTGTTAGCAAACGTTAAACCTATGACCAAATTGATTCAAATTGACAACTTTGAGGACCAAAATCACAAAATTAAAACTTAAGGGATTAAAATGAAAAACAACGCATATTTTAGAGACTAAATATGTCCTTTATCATATTATTAAAAAGCATAAATTTTAATTATAGTCCTTAATGCTTAACATTTTTTTTCGTTTCAATTCTTAAAATTTTAGTTTTGTCAATTAAGTCTTTAAGTATTAAATTCGAATTAATTTGGTCTTAAAGATAATATAAAAATAAAATATGTTCCCAAAAGTTATATAAAATTATTATAAGGCCTGCATTTTAATTTATTATTAACTTAATTATCCTCGCACTTGTGTTTTAGAATTGATATCAGAGATTAATTTCTTAATTTTGTCATATTAATATATGAGCATTAGATACACTAAAGAAGTCGAATAAAATAATTTAAATAATAGTACTGCACTACAAATAATTATCGAACAAAATACTCCTATCATTGGGTTATTAAAAGAATTTAACGAAAATCTTAAAGAAAATCAATTAGAAATTATACATTAAGTTTGACATCTATAATTAGATAAAAGTAATTAGTTAGCTCTTGCAGAAAATAATACAGATAATTATCTTTATCCTTATCCTTGCAAGGAACTCTCCAAGGGAATGTTTTGAATTAATACCACCAGAAAAATAAAAAATTGATCTAAGTAATTATAATTTGAGGAACTTATCTGTGAGTCCTAATAAGTGGACTTTTTTTGTCTAATAGGTCTTTGTAGCTTGCTTTTCGTGCTCCTTTTGGATACGATAGCCTTACAGTTCAGACTCCCATGGTTCTGAATCTGATTCCACAAGTGCAATGTGAAATAAATAAACGCAAATGAGTCCAAATTTAGCAATTCTTTTGGAAAATCGATTTTGAATCAAAAATACCAAAAATAGACTTCATTGCCAGATTTCAGAGTCGCCACCTAAATATTTTTGGAAAATTTAGGAAACCCGTGACTTGTGCCAAAGGCCACTTATCCGTCATCACCAAAGTGTCTTGGCTCGAAAACTTAGGTATGTGAGGGGAAGGTCATGAATTAAGCACCCCACTCGCCCAATCAAAGATCAACCTCTACTAATCATGATGTGATTCTTATTTACATTATAAGCTCTTGTTCCGATTATTGGGCTATTTTTATGATGTGTTGCACACAAGTATAGACTAATTTGCAAAAGTTGGAACACTTTGATTTCATATTTGTTTGAAAAGTGTTTTGAATATGCGCCACTTAAAAAAGTGGGCTCACATGTACATTCATCAAATTATCCAATTCAAGCAATTAGCCTTCATCCACAGGCATTCAAATAGATATATCATCTAAGCACCTAGCCTCATGGTAAACATGCTTGACATGACAACAATCACACATAAGCAACATGCTAAAGCAAGAAATGCTCACCTAGTACTCCAAGGCAAGCCAAAGAAAACTAAAATAATTAGAAAAATGCATGATCCTAACATGCAAGTGACTAATGCAACACAAACAATATGCAATTAATAGGCTCGGCTACTAGTATGTCATGTGAATCACTTTGACAGCACGCGGTAGCGCACGTATTCAACGAAGTAATAAATGAAATGCCATTTAGAAATGATGAACCGAACCTTATGTATGCAAGACAAATGGATGCAATCATGGGCAATGATAAGGGAAACGTGATACTACACAATCCATCATAAGCAAGTAAATAAAAGAGAAAGAAGTGGGGTTGAAAGACATACACACGTTATTATATATTTGCCCTCATGCAAAAGGGTCCAAATAAATAGACTAGCTAATTACTACGAATTAACTAACTATTACAATACCCAAAATAAATGAATTTAACTATTCTGGCTAATTATTACAATTTGGAATTAACTAATTAATTTACAACACGAATTTGAACTAATTAATTAATTACAACATAAAATTAACTAGCTAAGTAATTAATTATCTAAGAGCTAATGCAAACTAATTAAATTCGAGTGGGATTAGGGAACCACACATGCCAAAGCGAACATCCTCTCGGAAACGACTCTATTTTGCTGCCAGGACTGTTCTGTCTTGAGAAAATGCTTCTGTTTTGCCTTTGCTTTTGCTCTGTTTTGCAAGAAAAGGACACTGCCTAACTAAAAAAAAGAAGAGAGGCCGGCCAGTCACCAATGGGGGACAGCAGGCCACCATTTTTGGTACTGCCTTGCTGCAGCAGAAAAGAAATAGAGCGGAAACAGGGTGTTTCTAGGGGATGTTTATCCTCTCTACCTCTCCCTATCATGGAATTGATCAAGGGAGAGGTAGAATCGATGCACAAATCATCAATGGTCGCAAAGTTGTTGCATGATGATCTATGTCTCGTTTGGACAAAGGCTCAATAAATGAAACAAAATACCAACTAACCTCCTCCCTATCATGGAATTGATCAATGGAAGTGATTGACATTGGATCTTGACCCATTATCATCACTAACAAGTATGAAATGACTCAAGACTCAATGGGTTCAATTAATGTCATATTGAACCCAAACCATTTTCTTATCTTTTTCCATTTTAGTCCAATTTTATTGCCTCTTTAATTACCTTTCTATTCATTAGTCATTTTAGTCCAACGATGAAGATTAAGTCCACTAATAGAGAGAAGTGTCAAACCAAGGGTTGTTTTGGGCATGAGAGAGATGTCATACCGTTGGTAACGAACCTCCGAAGAGATTAAA
Source organism: Camellia japonica (assembly GCA_030407325.1). NCBI lineage: Eukaryota > Viridiplantae > Streptophyta > Magnoliopsida > Ericales > Theaceae > Camellia > Camellia japonica. The sequence continues at coordinate 161,475,383 of JAPPVO010000032.1, forward strand.
CCATTAAGCACAAGGATCTCTATCTCAAGCTAAACAATACTTATTTGAAACAACTCTCAAAGCAAAGGAAAAGCCAAGAAAAGAGAGAAGGTGCAGAGGTGATTAGAGGTGATCACAAGTATGGAAAGCTTAAAATAAATACTATCAACTCAAATGGGTTGGTGTCTAACGCCTAAAACACCAAACCGATGAGGACCATTACACTACAAGCCTACTATACAAAGCATAAATGAAACAAACACATAAAAAAAGTCCTAAAATAGCTCAAAAAAGTGCTGGAATTAAGGTAAGAAAAGCTAAAAAAAGTAAGCTAAAATAATGAGGAAATTACACTAATAAACAAGCCAAATGAGGGGTGGCTAGTGTAGCGATCCCGGTTTCGACCCTTCTACCATGTTTTGCGACTTCGACTGGGTAGGTCAGGGATCGAGTTGCCCAATCAGCTTGCAAGGGTAGGGGGCAGCGCCCTGGCGGGGTCGAGGAGCAATGCCCTCGAAGCAAAAATGCAAAATGCATTCGAAGTTGCTTGTCCGCTCGAGCGGCCATTTATGCACTCAAGCAGAGAATGTTTGGTTCCAGAAGTTTGACCTGTCTGCAAAAGTACTGGGAAGGTGTATTCGATGCTCGAGCAGGGCTTTGCACGCTCGAGTAGACCATGTTTTATCAGTTCTTGAATCTAATATTTCAAATCACTTTTGTATATATATCTCTCTCTAAAAACATTTCCTCTCCCTTCTCTCTACATTTCCCTACGCCAAATTGGACCAAAACCTTGATTTCTCAAGATCCATTAGAGTTCTGTCATAGGTTCTTCATCAAAGTTGGTTAACTTCTCGAGGGCTTCGTTGTGTACGGTGAAGATCGAGTTTCGACACCGTTGATTTTGGGGGTTTCATCTCTTTGTTTCTTCAAAACTTGAGGTAGGGATTTTCTTAGAGTTATATGTATATTTTTGCAAGATCTATATGATTTTCAAAATCATCTTTCGATAGCTTTGAAAATTGATTGTTGATTTAAGAAGTTGAGCGATTTCGAAAGTGGATTTGTCTCTTGTTCTTTTAAAATGATCTTATAGATTTTGATCTTCGTTGATTGAAGAAAAGATGATTTTGGAAAGTTTTCTTTCAAAAGATTTGAGTTGTATAGTTTTGGTGAGAAAATCTAGAATTTGGAGATTTTTTTAAGAGACTAAAAATTCATGAATGATATTGTTATATTTATTTTCTGTGTCAAAATAAATGGATGTTTGGAAAATTTCTTATTTATATTTATATAAATGATGAATTTCAGGGAATAAGAGAATTATTGTTCATTTTGGAAATTATTGTTCAAAACGTTGAAATAGTCTTGAAATGACTAATTGTTGAGGATACTTGAGAAAGAGAATTGTGTTATTCCTTGGATGATGAATTAATAAAAGTATTTATTTCATCTTGTGTTATTGGCATATCAATTCATTTGATTACATTAAACTTTGAAAGTTGATTTGAAAACTTGCATTGAGAAAAAATGTTAAGAAACAAGTTTTCATGGAATGGTTTTGGGGTAAATACGTTGGTAAGTCTTGATAGGTGGTGTAGATGATATTGAATAAGTTGGCCTGAGAGTCCGGGGTGAAAGACCGAAAACCCGCACGGATAGGTGTCGAGCCTTCCTGTTAATCCCGGTAAAAATGACAAATTAGTAGTACTTGTATAGTCTACTTACAGACACCGACCTAGGGATTACCAGAGTCGTATTTACCTCTCTTGAAATGAATTGTTAAGTTTTGAATAATTAAAATTGCATGACATCATTGAGCATGATGGTTTTCAAAGATGAAGATGTGATTTTCTTTCAAAAGGGCATAGCATGGCATGTGCATTTCATCTCTTGAGACTTGTATAAAATGTATATACTTTGTTAAGGATTTCCTATTGGGCTTTATTCTCACCGTATAGGATTTTTGTGCAGGAAAAGATGTGGTGATGCCGCCTAACTAAAGGCGAGGAAATGTGTGTTGAGAGTACGAGACTCTCATTTTGTTGTGACTCTGTGTGTAAGCCAAGGGCTGTATGTGTGTGGGTTTGAATAACCGTTTTGTGTAACTAGGCTCAAGCCTTGGAAACTTGTAAACCCTTGGGGGTATTTATTTGTTTATTTACTTGTTGTTGGATTAATGTATTGTTGCATGAAGAACTATTGTATCATGTAATGTAAGTTTGGATATTTATATTTGGTTTTCCTTGAAAGAGTCATGATTGTTGTATTATCATTTGGGCTAGAAATTTGGGGCGTTACAGCTAGCCCCTCCATTTTTGGGACTTCGAAATCACTTTTTTAGCCTATGAAAACTCTGAAATTCAGTGGTAAAAAGCTCAAAAAAAAAGTTGAGAAAGAGATGGGAAACACAAGGGCAAAGGCTCAAGAAACAAGGTTCAAAGAAGGGTGAACCCCTCTACCTTTAATAGCCTTCAACCATAAGTTTTAAAAAACAGTTGAAAAATGGTCCAAAAACAGCAAGTAAAGATAATAAATAAATAAGGGAAAGGAGCTAGGGATTATACCTCTTGAAGAGGAGTAACACCTTGAGTTATACATCACCAACTTCTCAACCTCAAGGGCCAATATTCAAGCTCAACAACCTCAGCAAAGAACCCTCAAAATTTTGTTTAAGAAGTCTAAGTAAGGAGTGTATAGGGTGCAAGGTAGAGAGAGAGAAATATTTTCTAAGAATTTTCCTTCTCCAAAATTTTCTAACCTAATTTTATGAGAGGGAGTCATCTATATGTAGAGAAACACACCACTGTCTCAGAAATATCTATATAGAGACAGCTGGTGCAGTGCATGCACCTGTGGAGACAACTGGCACAGCTGGCAGAAAATATCTGTTCCTATCAGAACACCTAGCCGACTGGCCAGGAAAGGGATGGTCGACCACTCATTTCTGGCCAGCCGGCCACTAGTGGGTCTACAGGCCTCTGAGTGGTCAGGTTTTTTTTTTTGGAGGGGGGGAATTGTTTTGGTCCAAAAATGGTGCAAGGTTTTTAGACCTCTAAGACTCAAAACCGAGGCTTTGTGCTGCGGAAATCGAGCATGTGCACAGCGTATAAATTCATCATTAGGTGAGCAATCGAAGGCGCCCAAGTCCTAAAGGCGGTCAAAAATAGGGTGTCTATAGTCTTATGATAATTAATGATATTTTTCATTAAAAACTATTAAAAAAAGTCACTAATTGTTAATTTTCAGCAACACTTTAAAAATTTTGTCACAAAAAATATTACTAATTATAAGTTTTAGCAACAATTTAAAAAAATCGTTGCAAAAATAATCATTAATTTTCAACTTTCAACGACAGTTTAAAAAATTTATCACAAAAAATGTCACTAATGATAAGTTTTAGCGACAATTTATAAAAATCGTGACAAAAAAAAGTCACTAATTGTTAATTTTTAGCGACATATACAAAAAATCATCGCAAAAAATTATTTTTAGTGATGAATTTACTAGGGCTTAATTTCAATAGAACTTGATGAAAATTAAATCCAACTATTAGGACCTATTAGTAATTTACCGTTATAATTTAGACGAATTATAAATAATGGCCGATATAAGACAAATATAATGAAAGGAAATATAAAATTATATTAGAAATATCAAAAAATAAGATAAAATGGATAATTGTGTATTAGAATAGAAATAGAAGATCTACATAAGTAATTAGAATTAATCAGCCTGAGAAAAATATACCAATTATAAAACCACATGTGTAGAGGATAATTAAGTTAACAATAAATTAAAATCTGGGTCATAATTTTATCTATCATTTAAGCTTATGTTCTATTTTAATATTATCTTATGGACTAAATTGATTCGAATTTAATATTTTAGGGACTTAATTGACAAAATTGAAATTTTAAGAACTTAAATAAAAAGGTATTAAACTTTAAGGACTATAATTAAAATTTATCTTTTTAGCCAAAAATATATAGCATAGAAATTTTTTGAAAGTTATCGCACAAAGTTGATGGAATTTGTCATTTGAAATATATTTGACATTTTTATTAGCACCTTTACATTTTTACTAAAATCTCATTTTAATCATTACATTTTTATCAAAATCTCATTTTAGTCCTTCTACTTTTAATTTTTGTTAGCTCTATTAACAGTAGATGGATGGAACTTGATTTATAATATAAGGAGTTTACTGTCACGATTGAAAGTAAAAAAAACTAAAATGAGATTTTGGTGAAACTAAGATTGACTATTACGGTTGAAAGTAAACAGTCTAAAGCAAGGATTTGGTAAAAGTGTAAGGGTCTTAACTGTAAATTATCCAAAATATTATTCAACTAATTACTTTTCAAGTCCTATGTCTATAGAAACTAAGACAAATAAAATCAAAATAAATCAAAACTCACAAATGAAAATCATTTTATAAACACAAAATATATATACAAAAAAAAAATCAAAATTTTCTTATTATTAAAACGAGAGGTAATATATAAATAAAATAATAAAAAAATTATTTAAAAATTAATGAGTAAATAAGTCTAATTAATAGGATATATGCAAGTTTTATTTTTAATAAATATTTCCAATTAATTCAACAAGAAGATCAAGAAAAGCAATCAGAAATCAAAACGAAGATTCAAAAGGAAGATGAAGACGATGATGATGATTAAGATGATGAATTTGATGTGAACAAAGAATGCAGTCGGTGCTCTGATTTCTAAGAATTTTTTATTTAATCAATATTTAGCATTCTGTTGAAATATAGGACTTTTTTTCTTTGATTTTGATGGTTGATGATGGTTGAAATTGGAGACTTCAAACCTACCATCATCGCCTTCCTCGATGAGCTCGCGATTGAATCATTCTCTAGATTTACTGTAGATTGGCTATTGGTGATATGCATTCTGATACTAGTTTGATACGAAAACATAAATCCTTCTAATACAGAATACACCATTTGTAAGATGACTATTAATACAAAAGCAATGCACAAGATGTAGTATTTGAAAGGTTATAGTAATACATTGATAAACAATTAATTATACACTTATTTGTGAGAACAATAAGATTAATTCCTACTATATAGTCAACAACTTCTTAGAAAAATATTACTTATTCATTCTCTCATTCAGATTCAGAAATTACTTCTAACTCACTATTAAAAGTTCTCCCACCTATTGTTCCCTTCGTTGGCATTGGATTTGTGGAGGCAAATGGACTATGGGGGACTGTTAGAGTGTCTCCATCTCCTTCCAACATTTGTACCACAACTTTCATCGATGGCCGGTCCACTGGGTACCACTGTATGCACCAAAGTCCGACAATTGTTAGTTTCCTTATAATTTTTGCATCCCCGTCTTCCTCAATTTGTATTCCTAGATCTTCTCCTTGATCCAAACGTTTGTATATCCATTCCGGAAAATAACACTCACTTGTGCTTTGTGTTACCGTATTTTGCCTCCCTCCAACCATATCTAGCAACAACATCCCAAAACTATAAACATCTGATTTGTATGACACATTCCCAAAGTTCCTGGAGAAAACTTCCGGTGCAATGTAGCCCACAGTCCCTCTAACTGCAGTCATGGATACAGCACTTTGTTCCTTTGAACACAATTTTGCTAGACCAAAATCAGAGACCTTTGGGTTAAACTTGTTGTCCAACAAGATGTTGTGAGGTTTAATATCGAAGTGCAAGATTCGTTGATCACACCCAAGGTGAAGATATTCAATTCCTTTAGCTATGCCAAGAGCAATGTCTTCCAGTTTCTTCCAACCAAGTGAACGCTTTTGTTGATCAGAGGCTATAAACTTTTCAAGTGAATTGTTTGGCAAGAACTCGTAAAGCAAAGCTCTTCTGAATCCGTCAGCACAACATCCCACCAAGCGAACCACATTGATATGGTGGATTCTACCCATTGTTTGCACTTCATTGATGAACTCATCTCCATTTCCTTTCACATTGTTGAGGATCTTGACTGCGACATAAACATCATTGGAAAGCTTTCCCTTGTACACTATTCCGTAACCTCCTTGGCCTACTTTGTCCTCAAATTGATTTGTTATTTTCTTGATATCTGCATAAGAGTATCTTGCAGGTTTGAGAGCTTTGTAATCCTCCAAAAATTTGTCAATCTTTACTTGATCCGCTTTCTTCATTTTGTTTGATCTGTAGACAAGATATATTGCAATGACAACTACAAGAAGAATAGTCAGACCTAGGACTTTCCCTGCAATCATAATAGACCATTTTAGTAAATTTCTACCTCCTCATTGACAATTGGATTATGACAGGATGGACCACTTTACCTGCAATCTTTAGTTTCGTCAATCCACCTGTAAAAGTTTGAAGATTTCTTAAAATACATATATATAATTAAAAAATTTACTATAGATTCATAATAAACTAAGTAAAAGAAACTGACATGTTACAATCAGATATCCAAATAGGGTTAAACCTTCTCATATACTAGTCCAACTATGTTAGCAATTAACATAGGCTGAATCAAGTTTGGACCTCAACACATGCTCCATTGGGTGCACAACTTCTAACAAAAAACCACCCAACCTATTCTATATGGCAAGACTATATCATCCTTGCACAATCAACAAGACTAGGTAATTCAATAGATCAAAACAAAATAAAACAAGGGCATTGAAGCTAAAATGATCTTGTAGCACGAGGGTGTTGGATTAAATTTTTTTATTCGCATATACTATTGAGTTGTAAATAAGGTAAACAAAATCTAAACCATTGATTTGTAAAAATACCGACGTTGCGCACATCCGAAACTCGGATTGGATTTCCATTTCAATTATCCAAACTAAATAAGATGGTAAACAAATTATAATAATCATAACTTGAAGTAAGAAGGTAGAAACTAGCTAGAGTAGAGGTGTACCTTGTTTGGGCTTGTCCCCAGGGCATTCAGTTGATAATTGGCTTTTGCTGCTACTGCTGTTGTCGTTATTCTTGAATCTACAATTCTTGCCTCGTGCTTCACATTTCCCACATTCCGGTTTACTCCAACTCAATCTAAGATCATCAATTGTGATGGGGCCATAACCATGACGAAAAATTTCATCGTGAAGTGGCATGCTATACATCTTTGTGCAAGAAATATCCGGCCACGATCTAGGATAGATAGCATAAACCTGGTGACTCTGGTCACTAAGGCAAGCAATCTGATACTCATCCGTCCAAATTTGATCCTGTGTCTGGGAACAATTGATGAAGCTAAAGTTGGTGTAGCTGTCGTATTTTGTTGGGAATTTGAAGGGAGAGGCAGATAGGGTGAGGTTTGGAAGCTGTCGTGGGAAGCATCCATGGGGGTCAGATATATATATGGTGTGAGATGTGTAGTCAATATTCTTAACAAAAACATTGACAGAAAATGGAAGCTCGAGGACAGGATATTTGCTATGAGGAGTGCAAGAAAGATCAAAGCCAGGATACCCACAGCGCTCGGGCTGTTTCCCTTTGAGGCGGAAAGGGAATTTGATTTTAGGGCCGTCCTGTTTACTGCAATTTGTTGGTGAGCACTCGGGATCTTGTTCTTCTGCTCCTCCTCCGAGTCCAACTACTGTAGCTGCTGCAGCCATTGGTACTAATAATAGGACTATGAGCAACAGAATTCCATGGAAAATGGCCATCTTAATTAATGGCTAATATTTGATACTCTGAAACAAAGTCCCAATTGCTCTGTCAAGTGTGTGTTGTTTGTCGTGGAAGAATTTGCTAATGGCGGTGTTGTTAGGTTATATATCAGTAATGCTACATATACAAATTAATATAAACGCTAATGTACTAATTAGTATTATGGTATTATTACTGATCCCACCTATATATAAATTACAAATATCAAAAACCTCTAAAAGTATGACACATCATCTGTTGGTATACTAGTTAGTACATTAATTAGTACATATAATTTTATTCGTTATATATAGACAAATTTTGTTTTGAGGGCAAAAAAAATAGGGTGGAGCACTAATAAATCTTAAAATATAATTTTGTGAATTGTTTGCTTCTTTTTTTTTCTTATGAATCTAAAGGCCTCATTAAAGGAGAAATTACACAAAATGGTAGTCACTTACACATTTGGGTTTAATTCTTGAGGGGTAAAAATGGGTTTCTCTAAATATGAAATTACATATTTGGACAATCCGCACTATAGAGGTTTTGGATTTTTCCTTTTTCTAGAATAAATCCCACGTTACGAATAAGAACGTAATATTCCAACATAACACTTCAATAACGTAACACTCCAATATAACATACTAAAAAACTCCTTAATGTACTTTTCCCAAACATAATAATCTAATGTAAAACACTCAAATGTAACACAAAATAAATAAATAAATAAAATTCCTTAGTATATTTTTTCCAAACGTAACACTCCAATCAATGTAATCTCAAACGTAATTTTTCAATATAACACACATAAAAAAAAACACTAAAAAGTTAATATATTTTTTCTAAACATAACACTCACAGTTTGAAATTATACATTTATCGAAAGCTTACTAAGAAATTTTTATACTCATTTTATAATAGTTTGAACAATTCCACACCCTTTTGAAATGGTTTGAAGAATCTTATATTTTTTTTTTTTTTTTCAGTGTTACATTGAAATATTACGTTTGGAAAAAGTATACTAAAGAATTTTTTTGTATATTACTTGGAGTGTTACACTAAAGAGTTTTTTTGGAGTGTGACATTTGAGTGTTATATTATTGATTGAAATTATACATTTGCTTAAAGTTTACTAAGGAGTTTTTGTACTCCTTTTGAAATATTTAAAAAATCTCACATCCTTTTGGAATGTTTGAAAATTTTTATATTTCAAGTCATTCCAAATAAAAAAGATTCTCATATAAAAATTTATCATAAATTTAATTCTCATAGGTTGTGTATGCTACCTTTCTAGCAAAAAAAAAAAAAAAAACATAATAGAAATAAGGATATTACCGTAAATTTAATTTTCAAATAATATATTAAATCTACATTTTCAAAGTCAATGGGACTAATTGGTCTATAAGAAAACTCTCAAGACTAATCGGATTATCATTCCTCAATATGGGATTTATAGGTAAATTTTCCAAAAAAAAAATAATAATTCACTAATTTATTAGTAATATCATATATTTAGAAAAATTATCTAAAACAACATATTTAAACCCAAGAAAAATAATGGAGAAATGACAACAAATTAAGGTTTTAGAGACAAAAAGTTATGGATAAAATCTATTTTTAGGGGCCAAATATTTTTGTTGCCAAAAGTGTATTATTCTATTTTTCACAAAAAAATTGGATATTTAGCAAAGAATTACTATCATTTTAGGACTAAAATTTTTGTCCGAAAAACGAACCTTTTAGGGACCAAATTATTTTGTCTCTACAACTTAGGTGTAATCGCTGATTGGGTTGAGTCAGGTGGCATTCCAACAGCCATCCGTCCAAAATTAGGCAGATTGAAAAAAAATTAATCCACATCTGTCTACCGGTTTGGTGGATGCTAATTGAGCAGGTTGTGTAGGTTGGTAGATGGATGCAATCGGTTTGGCCGTTTAGAATTTACAAATTTTGGACATTTTTTTGAATTATAATTCGTTACTTTTACAATCTCCAATAACTACTAATATGAAAAAATGTATTATTTATGTATAATAAGCCATGGCACTATGTATGCATATTTTTAAGGTATTGTTTTCTATTTTCGCAAAAATATATTTTATTATTTATACTCTATATTGTTACTTGTCATTTTTTTTTTTTTTTTTTGAACTTCATCTACAGGCGAATCAAGTTCACGCAGGTGTGGGATGGTTGATGTAACGCCCTCAAAAAAAACACATATAAACCCAACCTTCTTGACATGCATAGATATAAGATAACAAAGCATACTTCCATTTATCAGAGTATTCATTACAAAAGTATTACATGTTGACATCAAAAGTAAATGTCCTACGGGCTTACAACTTTCCAAGTCAACACTTGGTTACAAAGAAAGAGTACTAACTCAAAACATGTTAAGCCATCGGCTTGAATTTACATGTAATACCAAAATAACAAAAAAAACAACCAAAATAGTCTTCAACTCCCAAAACCTCCCAAGCTACGTCCTTGGAGGTGGCATATCACCTGAACCTGAAAATGATGTCCCATATAGGGTGAGCCAATGCCCAGTAGAGATATACTAAAACAGTTATGAGCAATAACTAAGATATTAGCATTCAACAGATGGTTAACACTTATAAACCAACTTACAATACTTTTCAATTCAACAACAAATACATCCATTTTTCATTCCACTTTCCTTCACTTATACAACTTTGATTCATAAACATGGCTCAGAACCTGCCCAAACAATTAAATGAGACTAGAACTCATATTAAAACACTTCCTTTATCCACAACCGAAATGAGACTACAACTCATATTAAAACACTTCTATACTTCAATTATCTACGTTATGCAAACGCAATTAAGATTTCGGGACTTTCACCCTGGACACTCCGGCCAACTTAGTTATCAATGGAGTCCATCCCCTATCTCCTCCCAAACAAGTTTGAGAGTACATCCCCTATCTCCTCTCAAACCTTGGAGTACATCCCCTATCTCCTCCCAAACAATATACATATTCAATGTATTTAAACACTTATCATATATAATGATCAATCAATACACATATTTGATGTATTATTCCAACCGTCATATTTAATGATGTATTCCAGGTGATTAGTTTCAGTTTTCCCTAATCAACATACAGTGTCTACAACAATCAAGACTATCCTCTATCGATAGCCCAAAGCAGTTATCTCTAAACAGATATTAAATTTATCAAACAGATAAAAAACCAACATTTTCATAGGTGAGTGATATATTTATCCAACTACACCATTCAATCCCACAACTTTCCAATTCCATGATTTTCAACTCAATTTCACATTTTCCCAAATTAATCATTCAACATAATTAGGGCATTTTCTCCCTTTTCAAATATTGCACCTAAGGCCAAATTTCATCAATCATATACAATAGCTTCATTTTAAGGACCACTCATACACTTAGAACCCCAAAATTAGAAAACCCCTCTTTGATGATTTTAATTTCAAAACCCTAACTTTCCCAAGTTACCCAAACAATACCATCTATACAAAACACATAATATCTGTGTCAAAACTCATAGAAATGAGTAGGTTATCCCTACCTCAAAAGAAGAGATCCAATGGAGATGATGAAGAAAACTCGAGATGCTCCAAACCCAATGATTTTCGGATCAAAATGAAGGCCACGCCAAGCTCCACACTTTTTACAAAGGGACAAGGGTGGAAGATCACTAGAGCTAGATGATTTCGTAGAGAGAAGATGTATTCTAGAGAGAGAAACTCTCAAATAAGGGTTTTAGAAAGTTAGAGAGAGAGGGAGTGTCGAAAAAGTGATTTAAAATGACATAGTCGCGATCTGATATACGTATAGTCCGCTCGAGCAGAGAATAAGACGCTCGAGCGTACGACACAAAAATTTTACCTGCTCGAGCGTAAAATACACTCCTCCAGTACTTTTACAGACTCCAGACATCCGCTCGAGCACAAAAACCCGCTCGAGCACAAACCCGCTCGAGCGTGAGGAACTCTGCTCAAGCGTGAAAGACACTTCTGCAGTACATTTGCAGACGCACAAAATGCTGAAAGGATGCAAACTCCGCTCGAGCGCAAAAAGACCCACTCGAGCGGATCATCAAAAATCTGGGCAACAAGATTAGAGACTAAAACTCAACCAACCTGTTACAAACCTGCCCAACACATCCTGAAACTCAAATACAAAGAATTAAGGGACGAAAATAAAACATATGCAACAATCGACATCCACGGAACCGAGTCCGGAATGCAACAACCAATGGAGGGAAAACCGGGATCGTTATAGTTGATCCATCATCTAAACCATATCTACAGATTTTGAAATATTTCATCTGCGTCCATCCAGCGAAAGACACGCATCCGTTTAATATCAGTCGGGTTGGGTCGAGGTGAGCGGGTTGGATGGATCCATAATCACCCCTACTAAAAATGGATTTATTAGAAACATTTTAAAAATTGTTGCTAAAAGTCTTTTCATTTTTTTTGACTTTTCAGAATGACTTTTTAGCAACTATCCTCGCAATGACTGGAATTGGTCTGCAAATATTTTTTGTAAGAAAATTTTCAAGGAGAAAACTTTAATACCTAAAACTCTTATTTGTTGTGTTAGGTTTTTGTAATTGACAATCCTATTGGACAAAACTCTTTCCAGTTGTATTTTTATTCACTCTATAATATCTGTGAGTTATGAGAGTATAGATGTGAATCCAACCCAAGTTGTGCCTGAGTAGAGAAGTTTGTGCTCACATTCCGTATTTTGTTTTGCGCTCTCCTTGTTTTCCTCTTCACTGACTAAGTACGGGGATTAAGCTGACTGGTCAACTTGCAGGAATCCAGGGGGCAGCACCCAGATATGGTCGAGGGGCAGCACCCCTAAAGCCAAGAAAGAAGTCAAAGTTGATTAACCACTCAAGCAGTCTTTTGTGAGTTTGAGCGTTAAAGTGGTCCATTCAGTATCTCTGCATGTGTTTTGAACTTTGGGGAAGCAACTTTTATCGCTCAAGCAGTGGATGTTGCGCTCAAGCGGTTGGCTTATATGTGAGCACCACCTTTAGTCACATCGCTCAAGTAGTAAAGTGAGTGCTCGAGTGGTCTTCCTCTATTTAGTATAAAGTGCGCTATTTGCTACTTTTAGGATTGAACCTGTCCAAATTCTCAGAGAGGAGTAAAATATAAAGTGTTCTATCTTAGAAGGTGTTTATATATGAGTTTCCTTAATCTATAAAAGGTGATTGATTGATTAACGAACTACATATTAACAAACATCAATGGTTGGTTTTGTTCTTTTATTCACAAAAAGATGGAGGTATTCATCGGTGGATTCTGGGAAATATGGGTCAAAAGTTTTGATGGATTTCGAAGTGACTTATCGTCGTAGATTCGACATCGGCGTTGTGGATTCAACGTTGAGTAAAGCTATTCTGAGGTGAAGATGGTAATGAAAGAAGCCCATCAAGTTTGGTTCAATTCAGGTATGAATTCGTTAGGTAATTGAGAGTTGTCGTGTAATTTTTTTTTTTTTTTTGTCTTCTTAGTAGATTGTTTTGTAGTTTTGGCCCGTGATTTTTTTTCACGTTAAATCGTTGTATCGATTTGTTATTAACTATTTAATTAGGATTACTATTCATTATTTAAAATTAAATTATAATTACAAATCAATATCCGAAGAGTTTTTAAAATTTTCATGTTGTAATGAGATCTCATAGATGGGATTACGGGTACGTGGTCTTCCTACCTCTTACATCAAAAGTCATGGGTTCCAATTTTTTTAACTTTTTATTTTTTTAAAATTTGTCTTGTTTTTAGTTTTTTCATTCTTAAAGAGTTAAAAAAATTAAAAAAATTAAAAAATAAAATTGCTAAAGACAAGAAAATGTTACTTTTTTTTAGTGGACTTTTTCCATACTTTATGTTTTTTTTTTTTTTTAAAGAAATTATCACTTCGGCCCTCAAACTTTCACGCATTTTTTAATTTGACCCATAAACTTCAATTAATATTAATTTTACACTCAAATTTTTAAAATTTGATCAATTTGGCCCCTGCCATCACATTCCGTCTATAATTGGACAGAATGTGCTAACGTGAGGGGGCAAATTGATTTTAAGGTATAGTTTGGGGGATACAAATTGATTTTTAAGGTATAGTTTGGGAGGTAAAATGAAATTTCAAATCAACTTTGGTGCCACGTCAGCACATTCTGTCTAATTGTAGATGAAATGTGACGGCAGGGATCAAATTGATCAAAATTTTGAAAATCTAGGTGTAAAATTGATATTAGTCAAAGTCTGGGAGTCAAATTGAAAACCGCGTGAAAGTTTAGAAGGCAAAATGATATTTTCTCTCTTTTTTTTATTTAAATTCTTTTCTAGCCTCCATGGTCAACTAGAACTTAAACGTGTAAAAAACTTTTTGAAAAAAATTATAAAAAAAAAATAATAATAACTAAAAAAAGGCTAAGGTAAATTGAGCATAATTACACTAACATCCCTTTTACTAAGTGTAAATGGACCAATACTAATGCAGATTAAGTAAAATCAAGAAGATAAATGGGGGACTTATGTACAAGTCGCAATAGGTAGACTTATTACCTAATAGGTCATGTGATAATAAGAGATATTTTTTTACCAAATACCGACAAAAACGTCACTAATTGTTAGTTTTCAGTGAGAGTTTAAATTTTTTTTTTACATAAAACGTCACTAATTGTAAGTTTTAGCAACAGTTTAAAAAAAATTTACAGATTAACGTTACTAATTGTCAGTTTTTAGCAACAGATTCAAAAAATCATCTCAAATTTTTTTTTTTAAGTGATGATTCTGATGAAATTAACTTTCATTGACGAATTAAGTCCAGCTGTTACTACCTACTAATTTACCGAAGATGGATAAGATTAACTATAGTCTTACACTTTAATATAAAAGAGATGATAATATATAACATTATTTTTCCGTTCATATGACTTACGGATTTATAATAAAATAGGTTAACTAATATATGAATTAAAATGTTAAAAAAATTTAATATAATTATGTCAAATTTATAAAAGTTATTATATATACTTTTAAATTTTAAAGATATAATTATATATATATATATATTTAACTAACGTCCAACGAATTCCCTGGTGCAAATTAATTTCTAATTTTTAATTTTTCTTTTCTATCAACTTGACTATAAGTGAGATTGTACATTGTTTTCTACATTAGACTTCACTTTTTAACCCTTCATATAAATGTGTAGACTCTATACTTTTCAACCCTCATATAAATGGGTAGACTTGTCTTTTAACCACACATTTTTTAGAAGGGAGATGTGTGGAAGCATCTATTTACACACACCACTCTCTCTCTATACGCATCCTTCACACACAACTTCCCAACACACTCTCTCATTAAGTGTATGAGAAGAGGGGATATGGTGTGTGCATATAGAAGCTCCTTGGGATATATGCATTGTTTTCTATAGTACACTTGACTTTTCAACCCTCATATAAATGTGTGGACTTGTCTTTTAACCACACATTTTTTTGAAAGAGAGATTGTGCATTGTTTTCTATAGTGCACTTGACTTTTCAACCCTCATACAAATGTGTAGACTTGTCTTTTGTAACGCCCCCAAAATGATACAATGAAGACAGCTTATATACGGAATAAATATGAGAAACAACATACTTTCATACATCAGAGTTCACTGTTTAACAACCAATTAAAAGTCATGTAGGTTTACATCTTCCTAAGTTATTGCTTGGTTACACAAATTAAGTATCGCTCATTACATCTTAAGCCCTTGGCTTTACAAATAACAAACATACACACATAAGGCATAAATAAGAAGCTCTTGCTTCCCGAAAGTCCACTCATGCTATTGCCTTGGAGGAAATATCTCACCTGCATCTGAAAATGATATTCCCGTATAGGGTGAGCCAACAGCCCAGTAGAGATAATCTAACACAATATATGAGGTTTAACAAAGTTATAAGTACCACATACATAAACGATACCGATACTAAAACACTCACAAAGCCTACATATTCATATGCCATTAAGACCTAACCTCATTCCACTTTCCTTCAATTCATCTTCAGTTTATAGATGCTACTAAATTCATGAGTTAAATTCATTATCTATCAACAACCAAAATGAGACTACAACTCTATGGTTCTCCAACTATGTGAAACACACATAAACACTTCAAACTTGCCATTTTACAGATATTTCGTCCAAAGGAATCGGCACCCATTTATATATGAAATTTCGGATCTTTCACCCAAGACACTCTGGCCAACTTGCTTTAAAATGGAGTCCATCCCCTTTCTCCTCCCAAACAAATATACATATGCAATGTATTTATAAACATAATCACATATGGAGTACATAACCTTTCTCCTCCCAATAAACATACATATACAATGTATTTATAACATGGTCATATTCAATGACACCAACAATGGATTAGCATTAAATCGTCTAATCCTCATGCAATTTCTATAACAATCATAGCTATCCTCTACCAATAGTCCAATACAATTATTTCTAAAGAGATGTTCAATCTCAAATAGATATTTTATTCAAAATTTACATAGGTGAGATAATACATATCCAATATCACCATTTATAATCACAACCTTCTAATTTCACATTTTCAATGCTAATTCCCAATTATTTATACAAAATAATAATTTAACCAAAATTAGGGCAAAATCTCCCTCTTTCCAAATATCAACCCAAACACCAAAATTAACTATTTTTGCACAACATGATCTTATATTCAAGCCTCATACTCAATTACCTCATATTCATCAAAACCCCTCTTTTCATTTCACACTCAAATCCTAGATTTGTCAAACCACAATCAATTCTCATCATCTATACACAATAGCAAATAACTAAGCTAAAAATCATATTAGAGTGTAGAAATTCCCTACCTCAAGTGTAGAAAACCCAAGCAACAAGGTGAACTTCAAAGATGACCAAATCAATTACTTCTTGGATCAAAATGAAGCTCTTGAAGCCCTCTACTTATTCTCAAAGACACTAGGGTCAAGAACACAACTGATCTAGATGAAATCTTAGAGAGAATGTGTATTCTAGAGAGAGAGTATGAAAACCTGCGTTCATGGAGAGTTTTTGAGAGAAAGTGAGCTGCAAAAATGATCTAAAATGACTCATTCACGATCTGATATGAACAGGTTCGCTCGAGCAAAGGAGTTTTCGCTCGAGCAACAAGACACATAAAGGTCTCCTCGCTTGAGCGCAAAAAACGTCACTCGAGCGTAGAATGAGAAACTTCAGGTCTGTCACCCAATGCAGACGCACGCTTGAGCGCAAGAAGACTCGCTCGAGCGAAGAACAAATTACCCAAGGCTCGCTCGAGCGCAAGAAGCCTTGCTCGAGCGAAGAAGTCAAAATCTGGGCAATAACCATTCGTACCAAAAGACAACCAACCTGTTCCAAACTCGTCCAACAAGTCCCAAAACTCAAATTCAAAGAATTAAAGGGAAGAAACAAGATATAGACAACAATATACAATCATGAAACCCGAGTCGGAACACAATAAAGGTCGAGATAAACTGGGATTGCTATATCTTTTAACCACACATTTTTTTGAAAGGTTAACTTTAACATCTCTTGGATGAAAAATGTTCGAGATTTAAAAAATTTAATAAATTTTTAAAGATTTTTAGCATTATTTTTCGTGGAATGGTGGTTGAACAGCGACCACAAATCAAACTGTGTTAAACGTTCAATTTCTTAGCCACCACTTGGATAAGTATATGGGGGTCTTGATATAATTCAAAATTCTATATATTCATATTCTCTCAGATTTGATTTGATTTTATTTATTTTTAATTTTTAATTTTTCTTTTCTAAATTAGACTTAACTATGAACCCTCATATAAATGTGTAGACTTGTCTTTAACCACACATTTTTTAGAAAGGCTAGCTTTAATATTTCGTGGACTAGTGGCCGAGTGAATTCGTCAAAGTTCAATTGCTTAGCCACCACTTTAAGAAGTATTTGGGTGGGTTTTGATATAATTTGAAATTCTATTATCCATATTCTCTTTTTAGGAGTACATATTTTTGATCATGATGTTTTGTAATTTTTTTTTTTTACACAGTTATAAAGTAATTATATTAAAATAAAAATAAACAAGCCACACATTTTTTAGAAGGGAGATGTGCATTGTTTTCTACAGTACACTTGACTTTTCAACCTCCTATAAATGTGTAGACTTGTCTTTTAACCACACATTTTTTCAAAGGGAGATTGTGCATTGTTTTCTATAGTGCACTTGACTTTTCAACCCTCATACAAATGTGTAGACTTGTCTTTTAACCACACATTTTTTTGAAGGGTTAACTTTAACATCTCTTGGATGAAAAATGTTATAAATTTTTTAAGATTTTTAGCATTATTTTTCGTGGAATAGTGGTTGAACAGCGACCACAAATCAAACTATGTTAAACGTTCAATTTCTTAGCCACCGCTTGGATAAGTATATGGATGGGTCTTAGGGTTGTACACGGTCCGAATTGGTTCGGTTCTGAGAAAATTTAAGAACCAAATTGATCCTAACGATTCTGTGATTTTGAGAACCAGACCAGACCATTACACTTGTAAAACCGGACCAGAACCAAACCGAAATAACGGTTCGGTTTCGGTTTGGTTCAAAGTTCCAAGAATTTCTATTTATAAGAATAAATTGTTAATATTAGCAAAATAATTACTCAAACTAATTATATTTAACTCATGATAAAAACTAATAATATTAAGGCATTACTCAACATTATATATCTATATCATCCGAATATCATTAAAATTACAAAAAACCAATTAATAAAAAATAAAACTCGATATATATATATATATATATATATCTTCTAAAATTCGGTTCAGTTCGGTTCGAACCGTGTTTTTTCATAAAATCATTAACCGAACCGTTTTTACGGTTCTTATTTTTTAAACCGAAACTGAACCGGTTCTTAATAGAACCGAACCAAACCGTACGGTTCGGTCTGGTTCAGTCTGGATTATTGGTTTAAACGAATTTTTGAACAGCCCTAGTGGGTCTTGATATAATTCAAAATTCTATATATCATATTTCTCAGATTTTATTTTAATTTTTAATTTTTAATTTTTCTTTTCTAAATTAGACTTGACATGAACCCTCATATAAATGTGTAGACTTGTCTTTAACCACACATTTTTCAGAAGGGCTAGCTTTAATATTTCGTGGACTAGTGGCTGAGTGAATTCGTCAAAGTTCAATTGCTTAGCCACCACTTTAAGAAGTATTTGGGTGGGTTTTGATATAATTCAAAATTCTATTATCCGTATTCTCTTTTTAGGAGTACATATTTTTGATCATGATGTTTTGTAATTTTTTTTTTTTTTTACAAAGTTATAAAGTAATTATATTAAAATAAAAATAAACAAACATATAGATCAAGAAAAATAAAAACAATAAGACTTTAAAGGGTCAAACAAACAACTTAACAAAAACTATAAACAACAAAAATAAAACTACCAAAAAAATAGTTATGATACAAGAAAAATCACAATCTTCTTAAAGATGTGGTTTGGAAAAGTAATATCTGGATCAAACTAGCCATCGTAGTGGACGTCGTCCCTGAAGCTTACTGGCCAACTTCGCCGCTATCATCGCCGTACTTCAATCACTGCCAAAAGTCAGAGTTGAAAAGAAAGAAAACCCATAATAGCATGGAAGGAGGATTTAAAGAAGAGTGAACTATTGTGAGTGTTGAAATTTTAAAAAATTTTGTCGAAATCAGAAAAGAAACTCTCAAACCCTTCTTGTTAACCACAAAAAACTCAAATCTACACTTTGAAAGCGTTTTGGGAGCTAGCCGAAGACATGCCGGAAAGTTTATAAAGGGAACCCGAAAATTGCCTAGAGAGAGAGGCTCTCCAACGCCTCCTCTAGGTTCGATGTTTTGTAATTATTTCATTACAAATGAAGTAATGTGTAATTATGAGTCAGTGTGGTTGCAAGGTCTAAATTTTTTTGAGTTATGAATCATTGTAGTGTTAAATATAATTTATTGTAATTTTTATTTTAGTTACCAAGAGATATTAGATTATATCTCAACTGGATCGCCAAAGCTAGGAAGTGTGGTAGCCAAAGCTAGTTGGTGGGAGTAGATAAGGTTAGGATTAACGTTTGAGAAATTAGTAACAAGAACTAAATTGAAATTTTATAATGGGATAAAATTGTAATAAAGGGTCAAAAAAAATGGGTGCTATTAACAATACTCGTTTAGTTATGATTTATTATAATACTTTGGTTATAACTGAAAGTGGTAAGATTATGCAACAAAGTTGTATCAAGACTAAAAAATATCATAACCTCTCTATAGATGATATATCAAAAAGTAAAGAGACAATAGAATGTTTGACATTTTTGTATAATGGGGTGTTTTGGAACATTAGCTTTTTGGTTTTTTTGGTCACACCATCTCTCTATTTTTTTACAAAAAAAAAAGTTTAAAAAGTCAAAAAAATTAACTTTTTACCATCTTTCAAAACACCACAATATCCTGATTATTTGACTTTTTAATATTTTTTTGACTTTTAAATTAAATAGTAAATTACCAAACGATATCTAAGTCGTATTTACATATTACTTAACTCATAATTAAAAATTATAAGCTATCATAACCACATATATGGTAATAGAACTTCGATAGGAATGACAGCGGGCCGGGGATTACACTTCTCGTCCCCGATCCCCAAAAGTATAAAATTTTCCGTCCCCACCCTCGATCCCCGACAAGGAACCCATCACCCCCCCCAGCCCCCTAACGGCGATCGGGTTTCCCTGAAAAATCCCCGTACAAAATCAACAACATCATTTGTGTATCTGAGTGTGTGTCACAGAGAGAGAGAGAGAAAGAGAGAGAGAGAGATCTTAGTAAAGAGATAGAGCGAGAAAGAGATCTGAGTAAAGAGAGAGAGAGATCTGCTCAAATCTACCGTGGCAGAGGGAACTGACACCAGAGTATGTAGGTTCGGCGACTCTGGCATCACAGTAGTAGCGATGGCGCAGAGGAGGAGACAACGGTTTTCTCTCTGATTCGGCGACGGTGTTTCTTGCTGATTTAGTGCTCTCTCTCTCTCTCTCTCTCTCTCTCTGTTTTCTTTTTGCTTTCTCCCTCTCTCTCTGTCTTTGCTTTTTGTTTTATTGTCTGATGGTGGATAGAGGGATATATTATGTATATATGAATGGATATAGGGGTATATATGTAATTTCAATTCGGGGGAAACAGGGACTGGGACGAGCTGAGGCCGGGCTAGAAAATGTATCACTGTCTCTGGCTCAAAAATTGTCAAGGATTCATTTTCGAATACCATCCCCGGCCCGTCGGAAGTATTTTTCGAGGAAAAACCATTCTAATCGGGGTCAGAGGGTTGGATCCCCGTTGGGCCAGGTTCAAATTGTCATCCCTAAACTTCGAATTTGCAATACTCAAGACAAACCCAAATACTTGGCTAAGCAATTGAACGTTCAACACAGGTTGATTGTGGTCTCCACTCAACCAGCAATAAATCCATCGGAGTAGTTGCATGGCTTGTTAAACACGAGACGCATTAGCATTGGAGATACTTGAATAGGTCTTACCATTTATATTTTTACTAATATTGTGGCGATACATCACATAATAAATATGATTTCTACTAATATTGTGGTGATACATCAAGATTTGGCCTAGCAAGCATAATTTGGAGCACTTTTTTTTTCGAGACTAGTCCATATAAGATATATACTTTGACTTTAAATGAGCCCCGCAAGTAAACGGTGGAATTGGTTCTCCAAAATTAGTTAAGGTGCGCGTAAACTGACTTGAATATCCGATTATCAAAACAAAAAATAATAAATAAAATAAGATAAGAAAATAAGTTATCATAACATTATTGGCAAATTACACTTGAAAGCCCCGCAATCCACTTTATCTCATGACATTTAAAAAGTGACAGTCAACCATTTAAACTTTCGGTCAAGTTTCAATCTAGCACATCTTAGTCGACATTAAATCGGCAAATGAAAAATTATTATAAAATTGGGTATCGCTTTTTTACCTATAAAAAAAGTAATCAACACTTGTTAGCAAAATAGAGAGTAATCAACATTTGTTAACAAAGTAAACATATAAAATAAAAAATAATCAACACTTGTTAACAAAGTAAACAAAAAACAGAGTAACTAACAAATTTTGTAATGAAGTCCAAAAATAAATAATAAAAAAAAAAACACCCGTAATTAACACTTTTTCAAGAAAACCAATAATTAAAGTATCAAGGGAGAGTCGTGTAATTATATTGAAAGTGCTGAATTAATTGTATTTTTTTTTAATTTTTGGGAGAGGTGAGTGTAATTTACCGTGACATAAATGTTTTGGTTATAAATCTCAATTAGGAGACAAATTACTTGTATTCGAAGCCTTCTTTACATTTGTAAGTCTCTACAACTCTCGTGGTGGCCAACAAAAATTTGTGGTTCTGTTTCCCTGTTAAACCTCTGTGTGTATCCATGTTTAGGGGAAGACTTCTCTTTGCTGCTGGTTACGTAAGCCTTCTTGTTCATGTTCTCTTTTGTGTAAATTGTTGTAATTCTTCGTCTTGTGGAGATATCCATGACATCCGTTTCCCCTTTCGACTCAAATCCGATCCAGTTGATAAATGTGGATACCAGTATGTGGAACTTGAATGCGAGAACAATCGGACAGTACTACACTTGTTTTCTGGTACATACTACGTGCAGGCCATCAGCTATGATGAAACTTACTACGCCAGCATCAGCCTGGTGGATGTGGGGATACAGAAGAATAATTTCTCTTCTCTTCCTCTTCTTTCTTTAACTCCTCGCAACTTTTCTAAAAGAGTAGGTCCCATAGATTACAGTATTTATCCAGAATCATTTGTAGCGTTAGTGAGTTGTGAAAAACCAGTGAAATCTCCTCTCTACATAAACACTACTAGTAATATTAGTACTGCTTTCTGTGAAAACAAAGGAGGAGGAGGAGGTGGAGAAGGAGTCAGAGGTTCGTCATCGTCGAAAAAGCATTCATACGTTCTGGTCGGAAACCATTCTCTTGATTGGTCAGATGTTGCAAACTTATGCAGCGTCGACATGGTTTTCCCGATAAGGTTTCGGCTTCCAGATGGTCGTTTAATAGAACGTAACATGACGAGCTTGTTGGAGGTCCACAACGCGTTGGCTGAGGGATTTGATCTTGACTGGCGTATCAACGACAACGAATATTGCAGACTTCAGCCGAATTGCTCCTCCAATTATACTCAACATTACACCGCCGCCGTTTGCCATGGTCATCATCCTCTTTCGGACTTTCTAGGTGTGTACGTCCAAAACACCCTTTTTTTTTAAATCTTATTTTATTAGTATTTTTTTATTTTTATAATAAACATTTTATTATTATCAAATTAAAAAAAATATATGGAAAAATAATCTCTTATAGTAAAATAAATATTAAGTTTTTAATTTTATCAATTTAAATCTTAATTTTTTTTAAAAAAAAATCTCAATCTAAATTATTCGTTTATTTTTGTTAAGTAAAACTCATAAAAATAATATTTTAATCATTAAAATCAATGTAAATCTATATAAAATGTCTAAAATATTTTTTTTCTACCAATTTTACTTATAAAAAATGGGAAGATAATTTAGATTGAAAATAAATAAAAAGATTTAGAGTTTAAATTAATAAAATTAAAAATGTATAATTTATTTTGTTATAAAATAAAACCCTAACTTATTTTTGTAATTTTTTCAAATAATATTATATGGAGTTACTTATAATTTGCATCCCTAAAAATGTGCATATGCTATACACTTCATTATTTTTTTTTACAAAATTTCGTAACATGGACTATAAAATGTCATAATTTTTCTCAAAAATATGTAGATAATTTAGATTAAAAATAAATTTTAAATTTAAATTAATAAAATTAAAAATTTAGAATTCATTTGTCATAAGAGTAGAACCCTAAGTTTTTTTTATAGTTTTTTCAAAAAATATTAAATGGAGTTGCTTATCAGGCCAGCCCTAAGGTGAGGCGACTAAGATAGTCGCCTCGGGCCCTCAATTTTCAACAAAATTTAGGGCCCTCAACAAGGAGAGTGTATCATGTCATGTTATTCATAATTATTTCAATATTAGCTCAATTTATTTATTTTCATATTGTCGTATGGTGTTATTTTGATTCGTATTCAATTGATATTTAATGTGAAAATTTTCATTTTTAGTTAAAAATAACTTAGCAAGTGTATGGAAAGATTAAAATTTTTCCCATAAGTTAAATTTTGTAAAATTTATTTCTACTAAATGAAATTATTCATAGAATATTTTATTTTAATTCAATTGCATTTTTCTAATTAAAAAAATTGTACCTTATTACTTTATATTTTTTACTAGATTGACTCTAAAAAGTAACAAAAAAATACATATCTTAAATGAAAAAAAGAAATTAGCCTTAATTATTATTTTACATACTTTTTTATTCAGTTAGATGGAGTTAAATAAAAGATTAAAAAAATATCATGGCATCCCTTAACGAACATTAAAATATATAACTAATAATTCATGTTATTGAATCGTGTCATACTTTGATTCATATTGAAAACTAGTCAGCCCAAACTTGCCAATTTTAAATATTGTTTGAATTATGTCGAAATTTCTCATCCTTATCCCCAATTAATTTTAGTTATTATAGCATTGGTAAGCTAAAAAATAAAGATTTGATTCAACTAATTAAAATTCAAGTATTTTATATATATATATATATTTGTTATCTAAATTTTGTTAAATTGTAATGTAATAGAAATAAATTTTTATCCATTTTTATTTATCCAAACAAATTTTTTTTTTTTTTTGGGGGAAGGGGGGGGGGGTAATGATATATGAAGGGGTAATGATATATGAAGAGCCTAATTTAAAAAATTCGCCTTAGACCCCTAATAACTCAGGGTCAGCCTGAAGTTGCTTATAGTTTGCATCTCTAAAAAGGTGCATATGCTATATGCTTCATTATTTTTACACAAAATTTCATAACACGGAACATAAAATGTCATGACTTTTCTCATAGCAAAAGTTGCTATAACTTTTCTGTCCCTAAAATGTAATAACAGAAATTATAAAATGTCATAAAAAAAATCACAAAGTATCACAATTTCACAATTCATAATTTTAAAATGCACACCATAAATTTACTATTCGTAACTTTATCACAAAGTATCATATTACATACTACAAACATTCATAGCCTTCATTTCTTACCATATACACCTTTTTAGAGATACACATTGTACATTTTTTCTATATTTCAATAAAATTCAATACATGTATATCTACATACAATTATGAAAAAGATAGGGGGGAAAAAATTCCTTCAATAACAAATTATAATATATGCATAAAAACCCTCGCTATATGTATATGTGTAGAATTTATTTTGAAATATAAGAAATTACATTTGAAAGTGAGTTTTTCTATTCTACATATTAGTGATGAGCTGATGTCACCCTTAACAAAATACAAAATATGCGTGATATATCTTTATTTGTAGAAATTCAAAGCTCTGCATAGTTTATTTGTACAAACTCCCAAACAAAGCTTGATGAAACACATAATTTTGAAATGATAGACAATACAAGGTTGTAAATTGAAATGAGGAGTCAGGCTTTGGGCTTAACTAGTTAATTTCTACTAGTTTCCATCAGTCTCATGTTCTCGTTTTCACATTAATATCCTCTATATTTCAAGGGGACTAGTAATGTTTTTGATTTCTAACACTATTTATTCTTTCAATAATTGCAGCTAGGTTGGCATTTTACTTGGCGAGTAAGTATTCCCCCCTCCTCTATCTATAGCTGTTTCATTTCTAAGCAATCACACAACGTTTATTTCAAATTTTGTCTAGAAGAAAACACAAAAAGCTCCCCCGGGCCGGACGCTGCCTCCGTAATACTGATTCATTTTCTCAACTATTTCACAAATTTGTGAAACTTAAATTTGACGTGCTTGATTTGATCATTCTAGAATTGTTTTAAAAATTTATAGTGCAAATTATCATTTTCACCCTCTGACTTTTATTCTTCTATTTTTATTCTTATGTTTTATGTTTTACTTATTTAAAATAGTTGGTTACAGAGAAACACATTAAACTTGAGTGTTTTTTTTTTTTTTCATACATCGGCATTAAAACAAGAGTTAGAAATCTAATATTTAATCAATGTAATTAGAAGATATTTTAAAAAACAAGGGAAAAAATTGTTTGCACTTCAAAATCTCTAGACTGGAGAGTGTTGTTCGAGTCCATGGGGCTCATCCCGAGTTTTATTTCGATAATCTCAATGATTTATTTTGTAGAATCCTTCATGTATATTATTTACAAAAAAAAAAAAAAAAAAAGAAAGAAAAGAAAGAAAGAAAGAAAGAACAATCTAATAATTACAATATGTTCAATTTATTGAAATGTCTCCAAAAAATAGATGATAAGTATATTTTTTAAAATAGACTATTCATTTTTTTTTTCTGGTGACAAACACAATAAATTAAACAAGTTAGAGTTATCGGACTGAATTTGGTAGATGATATACATGAAAGATCTTAAAAAATGAATGGTTTAAAATATCAAAATAGAACCTGTAACGGGTCTCATGAGTCCAAATAGTATCTAGAGAGAAGGATAGTCCAGCCACAAAAACAAAGTGAAACTATGAGAGTGTAATTACCATGGAATATACATTGGGGATTGTTTCTTAAAATAAAATAAAAAATATATGGTATGCAGTTAATCCGCAAGATCATTTTGAAAGTAAAAAATTCTTATTGTACAAATTGAAAAACAAGAAGCCAAATGGAACACTAGCTTGTAAAATTAAAGGAGAAATCAGGCTTTGGGATTGACCTTTTATCTCGTAGCAGTTAATTTATACAAGCTTCTATCAGTCTCTTGCTCTTTTTTTTCTTTTTCTTTTTCTTTTTCTTTTCTTGATGGGGACTCATGTTCTGTTTTCCACCCCTTAATTATTTTGCTTACGTGAAAATAAAATTCTAGTAAAATAATCATTTTATTTCACTTTCATTTCAATGAATCAAACACAAATAATGTTAGATTTGTCACATTTTTATATCACTTTTAATCTATCACATTATGTGTCAACACTGCATTGAAAATAGATGCAATTGATAAGACCTATTCCACGAAATAGTAATGCATTACTATTTATTTCTTTCAAAAAATGCAGATCGGTTGGGTATTAACTATTACTGTGAGTATTCTCCCTTCTCCATTCATATTTGTTTCAAAGTCATTACAACTTGTTTCAAAGTCATTACAACCTATAAGAGAGTGAAATTTTTGTTGCAAAAAATATTTAGGGACCAATTCATATCGTTGTAATAAAAGTCATTAAAAAGATGTTTTGAAAAGTCAAAAACATGGCTTCTACTGACAAAAATTTTATAAATGTCGCTAATAAATACATTTTAGTGACAAAATAATTTGATCCAAAAAAAAAAAATTTAGAGACAAATTTTGGTTGTAAAATGGTAATACTAATGTTCAAATTTCATCGCTAAGAATATAATAATGACACTTGTGGCAAAAAAAATATTTCTTCCCTAACAAGTACTCTTACCATTATATTTGAATCTTTAAAATCTTTATTTATTGTAGTGAGCAATCGCATACTATTTAATTCAAAAATTGTTTGGAAGAAAACAATAAAAGCTCCTTATTCATTTTCAAAATTTTATCGCTAAAAACATGTGTTTTGACTTTTCAGAATAACATTTTAACAATTATTCTTGCGATAATAGGAATTAATATTTTTTGCAATAAGATTTTTACTTTTAAGGATCAAAAATATTAAAACTCTTATATGTTGCTGTGAACTTTTATCATACCAATGTTCAAATCGTTGGATCTCATTCGGTTACTTTTCTCATTCCTATCAAGACGCTTTTGATCACTTTGATAATTAAGACTAATTGAATATTTCATTATGGTTAGTTTTAACGGTGTGTCTCTTTCACGTTCAAGCAAATATGAATCCTCAGTATTGTCAATGTGAGTTCCTTTTTCGTTTCTGGATTTTAGTTTAATTTATTTGTAATTTTTATGCATGTCGGCTAATTTTTGTTTAATTTTTCTTATAGATCGTTATTTCGGTTACGAGGTCACAATCATAGGTAAATCACTCCCCTTTTTAACAGGAAAAAGTTATTTTATCAATTGATTTTAAGGTGGATTAGGGTTGGGTACGACCTGATGGGCTGTCAAACTTGTTTTTTTAAGACTTAAGATTGATATTTAAGCTCACAAAGTTGGGTTAGGATGACTTTTTAAGCCTGCTTATTAAATGGGTTGGATTTAGGAATGTTTCTTGTGGCCAGGTTTGACCCAATTGTTAACATATATTATGAGAAATGTTATACACCATATGCCTGTAATTACAATATTTATAGTATTTGATTATGACCTATTATAGCATTTGAAAAATCTAGAAATCCCCTAAATGTTGATTTGTGATTATGTATCAATTTTAAGCAGAATATAACAATCCCAATCAAACAATCAAGATAAATCGGCACAACGATTTTACGTGAAAAAATCACAATTGGACATCTCCAATTGTGATAAAAAAATCACGGGCAAAAGCCATAAAACAATCCACTAAAAAGACATAAAGGAATTACACAGGTATACTCTCAATTACCTAGCGAATCCACGCCCAAATTGAACCAACCCCTATGTGTCTCTTCCAACCCCGTCTTCACCTCGGAATTGTCTTGACGATGAGCCACTCTAGAATCCACCAAAGCTTCAGGCTCAAATTCTTCAGAATCCACCAAAGAACAACTCTCTCTTTTGTATAGAATAAACAAACAAACCTTTGATGTATTCTTCTTAACCCATGAGTTGAATACTCAATTAAACATCAAAGAAAACTAGCAAAATATCCCCAGATATAAACCTTAATATCCAAAAAGAAGATCTGAAAAAATAATCCTAAAATCTGACAGAAACACGTACTTATAGAAATCTGAATCGCGATGCTCGCTCGAGCGAAGACTCTCTTGCTCGAGCGAGGAACCAAAAACGCGTGTTTTCCATAAATGGCTTCGCTCGAGCCAACAACCTACGCTCGAGCGTGAAATCATCTCTTTCAAGTTTTTACACGGACGCAGCCTTCGCTCGAGCGAGAACTCCTTCGCTCGAGCGAGCAAGGGCAGACATGCAACTTCAAATGCAGTTTTGCATTTTGCTTCAGGGGCGCTGCCTCTCGACCCCGCCTGGGCGCTGCCCCGAACCCGCCAAGGGGCGCTGTCCCCTCGACCCCCGTGAGCTAACCGGGCAGCTCGATCCCCGTTATAATCAGCGAAGTGGCAATCTTGAAAGCATTAGCATCACAAACTTCTCTGCAAGTCACACCGGGTTGGATTCGCATCTATAAACTCATAACCTCACTGAAATAAAAAGTGCGAAAATAAATACAACTGAAAGGAGTTTTGTCAAACGGGATTGTCAAGAATAAAAACCTAACAATCTCCTCCTTTGGCAATGCCGTGACAAAACACACCTAACAAATAAAATCCTAATCACCCCAACCCATTACAGCCAACAAAAACAAGCTTCTTTCTCAAGATCATGATCTGCAAAACAGCTATTAGTGTCACAATCTCCAAAACAACTATTAGTGCCACAAGAGTATATGAAAAAGCAATAAACATATGACAAGATTATCTTGAAGCATGAGATAGAAAACATGAATCGATGCGACTTGATTATCTTGAAGCATGAGATGGAAAACATGAATAGATGCGACTTGGAGATATTAAGAACATGTAGCATGAAAATATAAAAACTAAGACACATGCACCTGACAACATTTTGCCCCCTTTTTGTCACGAATTGACGAAGGAAACTCAAACAACTAAAGTAAAAGCATAAAACACACAAGCAATAACATGATAACGATTAACCAAACTCCCACTCACTAAAAGCAACCACAAACATTGACAACAGTGAACAAGAAGAAAACGACAAAAATAATATGGTGGAGCAAGCAAGGAATTTCATAGTTGTACCTTAGAACACACAAAATTATCCAAGAAGCATAATTACTTGAAAACACAATGTGCACAGCCTCTAGAAGATTCCTCATAAAAGAAAGTGATGCATTATATGAAAAGCATAGATCCCATGATAAAAGTGTGTGTGTGACTCTTGGAGTTCGACAAACACTAGATTCAAATCCTGGTAGTGATATGAAAGCTGGACCTCCGACAAAAGAATCTCAGCACAACTAAGGAAAGTCAAACCACTAGGAATCAAGGGGTATTTGTTGAGTAAAAGCGGAGACTCCCCCTCAATCAATGAATCCTTTATTTTTTCTTTTCTTTTTTTTTCACATCTTTTTCTTTTCTTTCTTTTGCACATTTTTTTTTTTTTTTGTTTCTTTCTTTTGCACATTCATTGGCGGCTGACACGCTCAAGAGTATGGAAACTGAGCCAGAGAAGCATGGATATAATAAGGATGGCCTGGTTGGTGACTCTGAGGTAGCCTTTTCCTCATGGCTAGACTACAAAGAATAGAGGAGAAAGCCATGGAGATGCAAAACGATGAAAGATGGTTAAGAGACTCAACATCACCCATGATGTGCTAGTATAGGTCAATTCCTCTAGAAAAGCAAAAGATACAATGCCAGAAGTCCATAAAGAAAAATGATCACTAAGGCGAAAGACTCCAAAATTTGCTAATCCAAGAGTGTGTACAGAATGAGACATACTAATCAAAGAACACACACTCCGAAATGAGTAATGACCACAGAAAGCACACGCATATTAACATGTAATGGATATTTTCATCAATTCCAATATGCACCAAGGACTACTCAAAAATTTCAAGCTTGTAAAACCATACTAAGAAAATCTTTTTGGATTTTTTTTTTATTTATTTTTTTTCTAAACAAAGCAAGACAAAAAACGAACAAGCACACATTAAATGACTCAAAAAGAAAAAAAACACACAGAAACCCAAAAACTAAAATGAATAAACAGATTAACATAAGTCAAGTTTTCTCACCCAAATTGCTTTAGTATGAACAAAGTTGTGAGAATTGCGGTTCTTGGGTGATGTCTTGACGTTGTGGTTTCCTTCCCCTTCAATGAGAACCCGTCTCGACATGGTTTCCAACTTTCTATTCCTAGGTCTAGGCAAATGCAAACTCGCTCCATGTTTGGTCTCAAGCATATCAAAATAACGAGGTCTAATACGACCTTTAACCTCATTAACACCAATGAAGTGTCTCCTACCCCACGAGATGTTGGAATTTCTTCCATCTCTATGAGACACTCTTCTATGCAACTCATAACAATAAGGGCGAATATGACCATGCATACCACAATAATGACAAATAAAAACAGGGTGTACAGGGTGTACTTTTTTTTCTTTTACCTTACCAACTCTAGGAAGTTTGAGAAGTCCATCCTTATGTTGAATTTTTTGTTCTCCCTTTCCTTGAGTTCTTGTATCATGAGATGTAGATGTACTCTGTTTTTGCTCTTTGTTATCACCAAAGCCAATGCCACTCTTGTCAGAACAAATTTGTTGAGACCCAATGATATTGTCCAAAGTCTTTAATCCTCTGTTCCAAAGACCAATGGTAGCCATAGCACATTTGAGTTCTTCCTCTTTCTTGATCATTAGTTCGTCCAAAGAAACTTGAGACTTCTCAAGAGTTTCAATCTTTGCTTCATATGTTGCATAGATTTGCTGTAGCTCATTCCTCTTTGTTTCACAAGTCAAGAGTTTTGCACAAAGAGCTTGTCGATCATTAGAAATCTTAAGGGCATCATTCCTAGCCTCGGAAATCTCTTTCTTTAATTTGACATTCTCACTTTCACATGCTTTGAGTTTCATAGTGAGTTTGTCATTCAATTTGGATAAGTTAAGAGATTCCTTATACAATTTTTCATAAGCTTGCTCAAGCTCTTCATCATCACTCTCGGAGGATTCATCATCAGTGGCATTCTCAACCGACCTCTTCGGATACTCTGTTCGTCCTTCAATTTCGGAAGCCGCCATGAAAGCAAGGAATTGTTTGTGTCCCTCTTTACCTTGATCTTCATTGTCACTTTCATCTTCATCAGATTCTGATTCATCATCCCAAGTGATAGCGAGGGCTTTCTTCTTCCTCAAACGAGTGGGGCATTCTAAAGCAAAGTGGCCAAATCCTTAGCATTCATAGCATTGGACTCTTTCAGAGTTCCTTTGTATCTTTCATTTCTCCTTCTTGGCTATAGAATTAATTTTGAGTTTATCTTTGCCTTTGGATTTATGAGTATGAGTAGAGTCCAAAAGATTAGGATTCTTTTTCAAAAAAGATTTTTTAAATTGTTTTACAAAAGCATCCGTAATCTTGGAATCTATTTCACAGTCCTCATCAGAATCTTCTCCAACTCTATGAGCACTACTGTAAGCAATAGTATCTTTTTGTTTCTTTTTGAAATTTCTATGTGCCTCATAAGTTTGGAGATTTTCAACCAAATGATCTAGCTTGAGGTTATCAATATCTTGAGCCTCCTCAATAGCCATAACTTTTGGTTGGAATCGATCGGACAAGGATCTCAAAATTTTTCCCACAACTTTGGATTCTGGTATTTTTTTTCACCTAAATTGAAGCTGGAAT
This sequence comes from Camellia japonica, assembly GCA_030407325.1. Classification (NCBI taxonomy): domain Eukaryota; kingdom Viridiplantae; phylum Streptophyta; class Magnoliopsida; order Ericales; family Theaceae; genus Camellia; species Camellia japonica. The sequence continues at coordinate 161,507,758 of JAPPVO010000032.1, forward strand.
TTACAATGTCACTCAACTTCGCATAAAATTCATTAAAGGTCTCACTATCTTTCATTGGAAGGTTTTCGAAACTAGACGTGAGCTTTTGAAGTTTTGAGCGTTTAACAGAAGGAGTGCCCTCGTGAATAGTTTGTAAGCTATCCCAAGCCTCTTTTGCGACTTCACAATTGCAAATTCGACTAAACTCTTCAGGTGTGACAGCGCAAAAGAGAGAATTGATAGTTTTACTATTCCAGCTACTATTTTGGTAATCAATTGTGTCCCACTTATCAATTAGTTTGGGGAAAGTTACTCCATTAACGGTAATCGTTGGTTCAGTCCACCCATACATGACAGATTGCTAAACTTTTTCATTAATAGATTTTAAAAACGATCTCATCCGAACTTTCCAAAACGAATAATTGGATCCGTCAAGTAGAGGTGGTCGAACCATAGAATTTCCCTCACAAATTGAATCCATTATCACAAATCAAACAAGATCTCGTTCTAAAAGAAATTTTTTTTAAAAAAAAATAGAACAACCTGCTCTGATACCAATTAAAAAATCTAAAAATCCCCTAGATGTTGATTTGTGATTATGTATCAATTTTAAGCAGAATATAACATTCCCAATCAAATAATCAAGATAAATCGGCACAACGATTTTACGTAGAAAAACCACAATTGGACACCTCCAATTGTGATAAAAAAAACCACGGGCAAAAGCCATAAAACGATCCACTAAAAAGACATAAAGGAATTACACAGGTATACTCTCAATTACCTAACGAATCCACGCTCCGAATTGAACCAACCCCTATGTGTCTCTTCCAACCCCGTCTTCACCTCGAAATTGTCTTGACGATGAGCCACTCCAGAATCCACCAAAGCTTCAAGCTCAAATTCTTCAGAATCCACCGAAGAACAACTCTCTCTTTTGTATAGAATGAACAAACAAACCTTTGATGTATTCTTCTTAACCCATGAGTTGAATACTCAATTAAACATCAAAGAAAACTAGCAAAATATCCCTAGATATAAACCTTAATATCCAAAAAGAAGATCTGAAAAAGTAATCCTAAAATCTGACAGAAACACGTACTTATAGAAATCTAAATCGCGATGCTCGCTCGAGCGAGGAACCAAAAATGCGTGTTTTCCATAAGTGACTTCGCTCGAGCCAAACAACCTGAGCTCGAGCGTGAAATCATCTCTTTCAGGTTTTTATACGGACGCAGCCTTCGCTCGAGCGAGAACTCCTTCGCTCGAGCGAGCAAGGGCGGACATGCAACTTCAAATGCAGTTTTGCATTTTGCTTCGGGGGCGCTGCCCCTCGACCCCGCCTGGGCGCTGCCCCGGACCCGCCAAGGGGCGCTACCCCCTCGACCCCCGCAAGCTGACCGGGCAGCTCGATCCCCGTCATAATCAGCGAAGTGACAATCTTGAAAGCATTAGCATCACAAACTTCTCTGCAAGTCACACTGGGTTGGATTCGCATCTAAAAACTCATAGCCTCACTAAAATAAAAAGTGCGAAAATAAATACAACTGAAATGAGTTTTGTCAAAGGAGATTGCCAAGAATAAAAACCTAACAGTATTAATTATGACTTAATTATATAATTAGGTTATACATATTGTGGGGTTAGTTATGACTCATTATAATATTAGTTATGATATTATTTTAGTTATGATCCAAAAACTCTTTGGTTATATCTTATGTGGTGTTTGATTATAATTTTATTTTTTTTATAATTATAACTCCCATAAAATTGAGTTATGACATTTGTGGGTATTAAATCCACAAATGTTATACCTTGTTTATGGTACACACCTTTTTACCTTGATATTACCTATTAATATGTAGAAAATGCTTGCAACCCCCTTTTTTTGATGACCCCCACAACCCCTTTGGATCTCAACCATTGATGTATATGTGGGGCCCACACCATCAATGGTTGAGATCTAAAGGGGGTTGTGGGGGTCTCCAAAAAATATGGCTTGACATTTAGTTTTTGTGGGGGTCTCCAAAAAATATGTATATACTTATAGAAAAATTTATACCTAGGATATGGCTTGACATTTAGTTTTTGTTGATATAAAATTATTAATTCTGAATTTTATAATATTAGTTTTTATTTAATATATGGGCTTGTTTGGTGGGCTCGGGATTGTAATAGTTTAGGGCTGAGACTTCTAGGCCCGAAGTCAGACTAGGTTGGACTTGGGCACAAGAATTTTCTATATATTTCTTAACTTAAATCCAACTGAGTCTGAACCTGACCCGATGTTTGTCCACCACTAGGTTAAATACTTCCAAATTCTAACAATGGCAGGACAAAAAAATTTTAATTTGTCATCTTGTGATTTTTATATACAGGAGGAATCCTTTTGACAAGAATTCCATTTGCCTTATGTGCATTTGCATTTTTAATCCGGAAGTTTAAGAGAAGGCATTTATCGATGTTCGATAACATTGAAAGTTATCTACGAAGTCAAAATCACCTCATACCAATTAGCTACTCTTACTTAGATATTAAAAAGATGGCCAAAGGTTTCAAGGACAAGTTGGGAGAAGGAGGCTATGGTTCTGTCTACAAAGGAAAGCTTAGAAGTGGTCATCTTGTAGCGATAAAAGTATTGGGCAAGCCCAAAGCCAATGGACAAGAATTTATCAATGAAGTTGCTACCATAGGAAGGATTCATCATGTTAATGTGGTTCAGCTAATTGGATATTGTGCAGAGAGATCTAAGAGAGCTCTTATATATGACTTCATGCCAAATGGTTCTCTAGAAAAGTATATATTTTCTCAAGAAGAATATATACCATTGAGTTGTAAGCAAATGTATGAGATTTCTCTAGGAGTGGCTCGTGGGATTGAATATTTGCATCGGGGTTGTGACATGCAAATTTTGCATTTTGATATCAAGCCTCACAACATTCTTCTTGATGAGAATTTTACTCCAAAAGTTTCCGACTTTGGGCTTGCAAAATTATATTCAACTGATGATAGCATTGTGACTTTGACTGCAGCAAGGGGGACAATGGGCTATATGGCTCCAGAGTTATTCTACAAAAACATTGGAGGCGTTTCATATAAAGCTGATGTTTACAGTTTTGGTATGTTGTTGATGGAAATGACTGGTAGGAGAAGGAATTTGAATGCCTTTGCTGATCATACAAGCCAAATTTACTTTCCTTCTTGGATTTATGATCAATTCAAAGAAGGAAGGGACATAGAAATGAGAGAGACTAATGAGGAGGAAGGGGAGATGGTGAAGAAGATGATAATAGTGGCTTTGTGGTGCATACAAATGAAGCCTAGTGACCGTCCTTCGATGAACAAAGTTGTAGAAATGCTTGAAGGGAATGTTGAACAATTGCAGATGCCTCCCAAACCTTTTCTATGCCCACAAGAGATGCCAACTGAAGATCATAGAATTGACACAGCCATCAGGTGAATGCATAAATTCCATCACTTTGAATGTAAGTGAACCTTAAATGGTCTCATATCAAATGCTTCATATTTAAGCAAATTATAATGGTTGGCATCCTCTGTTGCTTATGTATTATTGAGGCAGCCTTATTAAACATATGATGGGGAAACTATATGTGCATCATTAGATTAAATTTTTGTATGAAAACTTAGTATTTCGTTTAGATAGCTTCCTTTGGATTGCATTTTAATTTTTCATGAAAGATTTTAGTCAAAACTAGCTTGATTGGAGCTACGCAAGTATAAATTTTTGTTTAATTTGGATTCATTTGTCATTGTTTTAGAAATATTGCTTTGACACTGTACAATAACACCTAAAATTTTTAATTGTAAGTTATGGCATTTACAATAAAGAGAAATAAATTAAATACATAGAATATAATTTAAACGTGATTCGTCAATATGGTTATATTCATAGAGGGAAGGAAATCAAATCCACTACTGGAATAAAAATTACAGAACTTTGAACATCTAAACTTAACCAGTCTACAATAAAAACTATAACAAAAAAATATGACATATACCTCTAAAACTTTGGATCAGATGTGTTGCCTCAGACCTCTGCATGGGCCTAGGTGAAGCATGATTTGGCTTTTTACTCTAATTTTCAACTTCAACCCTCCACCTTTATAAAAAGCCCCTTACAGTAATTTTGAATGTGTAGTAAAAATATAAGACATATCACAACAAAAGCTTTCACCTTAAACCAAAAAAGTAAGTTGGAAAAAATAAAGATTAATTTTCCATAAAAAAAATCTTTTGAAAGATCAACATTTTATAGGATGATAATATCTAATAAAATATTTAGTTATATTTTTTTCTTTTTCACCACATTAATCCTTGGAAATTTGTACAGATTTACGGGTCTTGCTTTGCTTAGCTAGTTGATTTCACTTTTTTTCTACAGTAGTTAGCTTATTTCACTTTTTTTCTTCTTCTTGCACTGTCTCTGTACTCGACTCTCCAACACCACTAACGCTTTGTTTGTTTCGGTAGAATATTTTTTTAAAAAATATTTATTTTTTAGTTTTTAGGATAATGAAAAATGAAAAATAAATTTATTTAAATGAATATAATTTTTTAGTTTTAAAAGTGTAAATTATTTTGGAATTAAAGTTTTAACAATTCCATCCCAATCACTCTACTAATATGATTTTTTTCAATAATAACCTATACTCAAATATTTAAGAGAAGAATTATTTGAATTTTCAAAACAACACTAGTGAGTTCAAAAAACGTCCAAAAAAAAATAATTATTATGGCAATACTCTCTGCGGTGTAGTGTGGTATAATTTGATGATAAAATTATAACTAAATTGTGGATGGTGACAAATTTATTATAGTAATCAAATCGCAGATTAGGCAGTTTTGCTTGTCAGTTAATTGAAGAATAATTTTAAACAATTATCAAACGTATGCAAAAAATATATAACATTATTTTGCATAATATTTTGTATACATATAATACTAATTTGAAACAAATTCTACATCTCAAATATCACTCACATTTAATTTTAATTTTATATTACATTGGAAATAAATAAATATATATTATGCATATATGTATTAACTATGGCAGAGGGTAAGGCAGTGCAATATACTACCTAATTCGCTAAAACTGCCCAATTCTCACCATTTCATCTACTAACTGCGGATTAAACTTTGAAATTTATATTCGCCTTCAAAACCACTCTGTTATAGTTAATACATACATTTTTTCAATCCCTAATGAAATAGCAAAGTAAAAATGAGTATGAGAGAGATTTATGTGAAATTTATTACAAATTAGTAGTTATATTTATGAAAAATATATGTAAAATTAGTTTGTATTATGTATATGAAATATATTATGCAACTTAGTGTTATATATTATGCAAATAATTGATAATTGTTTAAAAATATTCTTCAATAAACTAGCAAATTGAAAATGCTCCAAACTGCCCAAACCTTGATTTGATTATTTGTCAATCTGCTATTCACGGTTTGAGTTATAATTTTACTCTGAAACCAACTGAACTGCATCGTGGACACTCCCAGTAGAAGGGGAGGATTTCATAGATGGATTCTAAATTTGAAATTAATATCAAATTAACTAGCAATTAGCAAGTGAATCGGTGCAAATTAAACAATTTTTGCTAATTAAACAATATTTTGCATAAACTTACTCTCCATTCTATTCATGTAATGAAAGATTTTCATTTCTTATCTAATGGTTATGAAAAATGAATGTAAAATTATAGTTATTTTAACAATAATATTTGGTCTACACAAAATCCTTAGCCCGACTATGCCCAAATTACGTGGCACCAACAAAAGCAAAAAAAGACCCACGTATTTCTTTGCTCTGTTTGTCTACACCAATAGTCCTCTCTCTCTCTTTCTCTCTTTCTCTTAAACAAACAATGGTCTCTCTCTCTCTCTCCTCTCTCAAATATGAATTGTGAAGAAAAAAGAAGGGAATGGGTAGAGGTGTAAATTTGACCCAACCTAGGCTCAAACAGGCCCATGTTGGGCCTCGCGAGCTCTCGCCAAAATTCAGGCCGGCCCACGGGCCAAAAAATTAGGCCTAGGCCTAGGCCCGGGGGATATTCGGGCCTTGGGCTGGCCAGTGGGCCTGCGCTCGAGCTTGGGCTCAGCTTGAACATTTTTTTCTATTTTTTTATTTTTTTTCACCAAAAGTTTTATTTTTTTGCACCAAAAATGACACTGGACCTCGACCAGGCCCATCTGTCAAGCCGGGCTTCAAAATGATGGCCCAGGCCCAGGGTCCCAGGCTGGGCTCGAGCCTAATCGGATCAGGCCCATCTCGGGCAACCCACGAGCCGCGGGCCATTTTTACACTCTTAAGAATGGGTGATTAGAGAACTGACCTCTACACCATCACCGTCACTTCTCCGCCAACCACCATGAACCACCTACCCTCTTTCATGAACCTCGTCATTGCAAGTCGAACCCCCTTTTCTGCTGTTGTAGATCGCGAGTCATTGCACTAGACTGAGAAACAAGAATGGTAGGACATGGTGGGTTCAAAAGCACCATGTTCACTCTCTTTCTTTAAAACTCTAGTGATCAAAACCCACAAGACCTCCATTTTGACACAAACTCCACATCTTTTCACCCACATTTTTCCCCCTCTCCTCCCCTTCCCCCCCACACACAAAAACTACCTTTTTTTTTTCTTTTTGCTCTAACCTAGTTTGTAGAAGCAGAACCACTACTCTCAACTGAACTTAGTAAGAAAACAGAGATGGGTTGTGTTGCCTCTAAAATAGGGATTTCATCACCTAAAATAATTTAAATTTAAAGAAATATTTTATCCACAATTCTGATAGTTGCATCCACACCACTCTGTTTTCTTATTCTTCTATTAATCTCTTGGCTCTTGCTCACATTAAAATCAAAGGAAAATGGAGGTAAAAAGGGCTGAGAGCAATTAGAGTAGAGAGAGAGAGAGAGAGAGAGAGAGAGCGACAGGGGTGGTCGGTGGTGGATGGTAGTTGTGTTGGAAAATAATCAACTTGTTTGGTTTTAAAACTCAAGATTCACTTTTCAAAAAATTGAAATTTTTTATGTTTCATGTTTTTTTTTATTTACTTAATTTTTTAAATTTTTAGATACAACTAATATAAATACACTTAAAAAGTATAATATTTGTGAAAAAAATCTTTAAAAAATTCACTAAATACCAAAAATATAAAAAAATAAAATAAAATAAAAATTCAGTACATTTTTCAGATTCTTGTGTATTTATTGATTTTTTAAAATATTTTTTTACAAATATTTTACTTTTTAAATACATCTAAGTAAGGTGCATCTAAAAAAGTAAAAAAAATACTTACAATTTTTAAAATATTCACTAAAAATAAAAATTTTAAAAAATACGAAAAACAAAAAACCTCATTTTCAGAAAATTGAATTCAAAAAATTGAAACCAAACACAGTGAATGATTTTTCGACAACTTTAACTCTAAATTAAAGTGGAACCGAACAGCCCGTTGAGGTGGGTCTGAGTGGTTTTGTATTTTCTTAAGTAAGAAGATTACAATATAAAAATGATGGGCCAAAACTATTGAGTTGTGAATGAGAATTGTTTCATAAAGTGGGAATCAATAAAATCGGGCTTAGATTTCGAGTTAGTCTTGGTTTGGATTGAGCCTAGGCTTGTGCTTGTGCATACGCTAGGTTTGGTCTTAGACTTTAACTTGTACTTAATCTTAAGCTTGGGCTAAGCTATACCGTGTTGGGCTTAGCTTATGCATGTGTTTGAGATTCGACTTGGAGCATTACGTGCTTGTCACATAGATCGATTTTGGTGATCAGACGAAGAAGAGAAATAGAGGATGCCCTGAGAGTGAAGCTAGGGCTTCTAATCAGATATTCGAGAGATTTTGATTTCTTCGGAGTGTACGATGGACATGGAGGCTCACGTGTCGCGCACGCTTGTCGTGATCGGTTACACCGATTACTAGTGAAAGAGATTGAAGAAAAGGAAGAAGATGGAGTGGAAATGACGTCGTTGGATTGGAAAAATGTGATAATAGGGTGTTTTAAAAAGATGGATGAGGAAATGAGTGATTATGGAAGGGCGCCAGAGAGTACAGCGGCATTGTTGGTGGTGACAGTAGGTTCGACGGCGGTGGTGGTGGTGGCGGGAGAGGAGGAGGTGGTGGTTGTGACTTGCGGCGATTCGAGAGTTATGCTATCTCGAGGAGGTGTTGCAATATCTCTATCTGATGATCATAAGGTAATTTGAAGTAGTATAATTTTGATCTTAATAGAGATCATAATTTTATAGTATATTATTAAAATTTAAAACTTGTAAAAATTTGTTAATGTAATTATGAATGAGAGATTTTTATTCATTGAATGAGTCATGATCTTAATTATGTAAGTTTTAAGAAAAATGAAGAACACTAATTTATGTAGTTTGAGCACATTGTGTGTATGCCCACAAACCAAAATGTCAGTCAGTTACATTATATTTGATTCACTCAAATAATTTACATACACGAAAACACCTATATTTATAGGTGAAGAATACGATCATATCTTGTAATTATAGGGATTAAGCCTAATCAATGATCCAAATTCAAGCCACAAATCATGCATTTGATTTGTGTAAATTGAAGAATCAATTAATCTGTAAGGACAGATTGCATCAATAACTCTAAACCCATAAACTTATCAAGATATCAATATATTGGTTTTGACGAATCAAACGTTGTATATATATATTTTTTTATAAAGATCTATTTTAATATCCCACTTATTTCGCAATTCTAGACTATTTTTGTTGATATGATCATTTTTTTTTTTGCACAGCCTAATAGACCTGATGAGTTGGAGAGAATCGAAGGTGCTGGTGGAAGGGTTATAAACTGGAATGGGCGTCGAGTCTTTTGAGTTCTTGTTACATCGAGATCTATAGGTATGTAAAACGTTGTTGTGATTTACAGATTTAGTTTACGATTTCATTGATACATAGATCATACATGTTTCCCAACAAATTAACCAAAACTAATTTTGTGATTTTGAGTGGTTGATTGCTTTAGTTTAGGTAAATTGGATTGTCTTTTCTTGGTGTCCATTTAACATTTGTGTTCTCCATGTAATTAGCTCTCTGTGTTTGAGCTGCTTTTTGTAAACCCTGCCTAGAAATAACTGCTATTGAGCTGATTCTTTGAAAAATCATGATTGAGTTTTATAGCATTTAAATCGGTTGTATCAGCTATGAACCAAGCGTATTGGTTGTGAATTGAATCATGCATTGCCTATGAACATACATATTACAAATCAGCTGATATGCATGTCATTTTTATTCTCATTGATATACCAGAGTATATGTCACGACCCAAACTCGCCCCTATAGGTTTAGCATCGTAACCGGCCAGTAATCCTAAGATTACTGAAGGCCTCTTGTCAATGATCAAATAAAAAGGGGTTAACGAAAGCTCATATACAAATTTCACATCCATAGAGCTGTGCAGACATACATGGGACAGAAAATTTAAAACTTAATTTACAAGTTTGTGACATCATCCTCGCGTCACCATATATATAGATACATAAAAGATATGCTCAGCCAGTGTAACAACCCTCGTCACTGTTTACCGATTGATTACTGATTACCGTTAAACTGGAACTGATTATGATGGATAACTGAAGTAATTGAAATACTGAACTGATTGACTGAAAACTGAAACCGAATTGATTAAGTGTATCTATTTGAATTGCATTTCTATCTGTTGCCTATTCGATTATCTGTTTGTATTTTATGTTTAAACTGTAAATTGAAGGCCTTATCGGCGGCTGAATCTGAAATTGATTGATGTTCTGTGTTAATCAGAATTTATATGATTTCATGGTATATTTAATTGAAAACTGATTTGGTATGATTAAATTAGATTAAAATAAGCTAATCTAAACAAGTTGCCTTATTTACGGAATTGCCATTGTTAGTGGGCCCTTTATTATAACATATTAGAGCCTTATTCTTCATTCAACAAACATTTTCATCAGCCATTTTCTTGCTCTAACCGACCATAGAGAGAGAGAGAGAGGTAAGAGAATTGAGTTCCTTCTTGTGTTTTACTTGGAGATTTGCTTGAAAGTGGAAGAACTGAAGTGTAGATTGCATATTTGAGCTCTCTTCTTGAACTACTAGACCTAAGGTAGATCATTGACCTTCTTCATTGTGTATTTGAGTTTATTCTTGCATGATTAATGGGTCTTTAGTGATCTAAGGCTTGAATTGGTCTTATAGTGTTGAATTATAGCTTAATTCATGCATGCATGTTTGTATTGTTGACTTTTGAGTTGATTTCATGGAAAATTGTTACATGCATGTCCATGTTTTGAGAATAGACCATGATTTCATCTTGTTTTGAAAAGAAATGAGCTCATTAGAGCATGTTTTGAAGCTTTGAAATGATTTGAGTTCATGCATGTCATGTTTGTAGCATGTTCATGAAAAGTTGGTTTGAAATTGAGTTTGAATTAAACACCCTTGGGCTTTGATTTCTCAAATCGAGCTTTGAATCTTGTTGTTCTATGTGTTTACAAGTGTTTTCCAGAAAATTGGTCCAAGAGGATCGAAATTTATGCATTTAAACTTGGTTTTTGGCTTGGAGGTGCAATCTGAATTTTCCAGATTTTGCACTCCCGCTCGAGCGGGGAAAGTGGCGCTCGAGCGGGGAATTCGAGCATCCAGTACTTTGCACTGTTTTACAGTCCGCTCGAGCAAAGTATTGTGCGCTCGAGCGGGATCATGTGTCTCACGCTCGAGCGGGCGTCGAGCGTCTGTCGAGCGGAGATTTCACCTATCCAGTACTTTTACAATACGCTCGAGCGGGAACCTTTGTTTGCATGTCCGCTCGAGTAGGGAAACCCACGCTCGAGCGGGACTCTGTTTTTCTGAAAATTCTGAAATTGTTTTCTGTGCACATCTTTGCATCCTCATCCATCCTAGGCATTCTTAAGCCTAGTTTAAGGCATCTTAATGAGGATATAGATGTAGAACACACCGAGGCAATTAGGGGCTAAGTTATATCTTTCCCAACTGTGTAGCTTAGTGTGTGTTCATTCTGTAAACTGTGTAGGGCTGACGACTGGAGACGCGCTCTAGCTTTACTGTAGCCCAGAACTCTGTGAGTAACAACTGTGTAAAGATATGTTCAAAATGATTATCTTCTGAACAATTGAACTGTACTGTTTTTGAACTGTTACTGTTAACTGAATGAATGTATGTCCTATATTCTGAACTGTATTGTGACATCCTTAGCAACTACTGTTACTGTTACAGAGATCTCTGTCGGTTCCCTTGTTGGAACCATTACTGTTTACTGATTGATGGCCATCAATGACTGTTCGGTCTTTTAAGACCTACTGTTTACTGTTATGCTAATGGATGTACCACGTATGACTGTTTACTGTACTGAACAATTGATATACTGTTTAAAACAACTGTTTCCAATACTGAAGGACATTCATTCTAAACCCCTTTACACTTTATGTTATTCACTGGGCTTTAGCTCACTGCTCATATATATATGTAGGTGTACAGGCACCAGACCGCGGGTAGGAGCGTTGGGGTAAACTCCAGTTTTGTCAAGCCAACTAATGTGCCTCACTGCGAGGTTCCGAGCCTGCCAGCTATGGCATAGGGGTGTTTTTATTTCCCCTGTTTGTCCCTGTGTCTGTTTGTATGACTGTATAGACTGTTACTGTACTGTTTAATAGGGATTAAGTCCCTGTTCTGAATGTTTGTAAATATTGTATATACTGTTTTGCACAGACTGCATATATGTATGAAACTCTTTTGCATACAGACTGTCACAGCTCATTGGACATTGTTTAATTACTGTTTTGGCTTCCGCCATGCCCATGTACTTTGTTTTACTGTATTACTATTAAGCAAGCCTTCGGTAATCTCGGATTACTGGCCGGTTACGGTGCTAAACCCATAAGGGCGGGTTTGGGTCGTGACAGCCAGTAATAGAAGAAATACAAAAACAAGTCTTAAACTGGACCACTTCTCAAATAGGAACCTCCTTAGGAGGCACAGTAGATAGCTGACAAAACGAAACTCCAGGCAATCAACTCTGAGCTTGGTCATGCACCTGGTCACCTACATATATAAATAATACGGTAAGTTAGAGCTTAGTGAATAACAATAGAGTAAAGGGTTTATGAATGATGTCCAAAACAAATTTAGAAATCAGAGTTCATATCAGAAACGAATTCAGATTCACATACTTATCCAGAAGTCATAAGCAGTTATATATGGTACATCTATTAGCTATCAGATCAAATTGGTCCTGAGACCCACATGTATAGCCGATACCGACGACCATAAAGGTCAAAACCTTGTGCACAAGTAGCAATGATATTGTATCCCCCAGGTGAGGGCCACGTGAACATAGACCACAGTATTGTTTCCCCCAAGCAAGGGCCATATGATCATAAGCCACGGTATTGTTTCCCCCGGGCGAGGGCCACGTGCATATTGGCCATAGTATTGTTTTCCTTGAGCGAGGGCCACGTCAACTAAGGATGCCATAAATACATTTCAGAATATTGGACATTCATTCATGATTCACAAAATAGCATTTCATAAACCATATCATATCTTATCATTCTGAAATTACTTATAATCAAACATAGCTTTACAGAGTTATTACTCACAGATAGCTCCGGTAGCAGAATAGTCAGAACAGACGGATCAGACAGTCTATAGCGCGTGACCTACACAAACACATAGTGGATACACATTGAAACACACGCTCGAAAAACACTTAACTCATTCTAGGTGTGTTTCTAATCTTTGTCCTCATTATTATGTCTTAATTAATGCTTAGAAATGCCTAAGATGCAATGAGGATGCCAAAATGTAAGTTGAAACACTTAGTCAAATTTTCAAAAACAAAACAGTTCACTCGAGCGCAACTTTGGTCGCTCAAGCAGACCCCTTGGTCTGCAAAACTTCTAAGTGCTCTCATTTTACGCTCAAGCGAAGGGCTTAATCGCTCGAGCCAATAAGGAAAACAAAGGGTGGTTGCTCGAGCGCAGGTTCTATCGTTCGAGCCTAGGCCCATGACTACAAAAGTATTGGGAGCTCGAATTTTACGCTCAAGCCAACTCTTAGTCGCTTGAGCCAAGGTGCAAAACAAATTGTGGTCGTTCGAGGGCAGATTCTGTCACCCGAGCCAACCCCCAAACTCTACAAAAGTACTAAGAGCCTGTATTCTTTGCTCGAGTGCAACTCTCACCGCTCATGTGAAGAGTGTGAATTCTGAAAATTTCAGATTGCTCTCTAAGCTCCAAAACTCAAATTCAAAGCTTCAAAACTCAAATTCAAAGCTTCAAAACGCATCCCTTAGGCCCAAAACTTGAGAAAACATGTCTAAACTTATAAAACAACATGAATTAAAGATCATTTCACAAAATCAAGGCCCAAAAGCATACCAATTGTTCAAAATCAAACTTGAAATTGTGAAAATATAATATACATGCAATGGTATGAACTCTAACCTTCCAAAACATGATCAAATAAGGTAAAATGACATAGAATGTGATGAATTCTCAAAACCAAACTAGAATTACCACATGCATGAAAGAATTCTTTTGAAAATAACTTTAAAACTTCATGAAATGCACATGCATGCATGAATTGGTTCCCATTTCCATTCTTTTAGCTCAATTCCCATGCTAATTCACCTATTTCACTTGATTTCATGTAATTAACAACTCAATTACATAACTAAAGAGTTGAAGTCTTACCTTTAAGTCTTAATTTGCAAGAATTCCAAGTTACTATTCCCAAATTTCAAGTCTCTAGCTTAAGTTCAAGCTAATTCCTCAATCTTCCTCTTTTTGGTCTCAATCTCTAGCTCTCCCTCTCTCTCACGTTTTAGTGTTAAAAGAAATGAAGGTGAGATGATTCTAAAGTGTACACATAAGCCTTATATAGGTCAATTAGTGAAGTTTAATTAAACTTGGCTTAAGACTAATCTATTGGCATTATTATATTCTAATAATTTGATTCCGAATCAAATTTTAATTAAACCTACCATAAAATTCTAAAATCTCAAATTACACATAGCCTAGACAATTTCATGATCGAATGCCAACAAGGCCTTCAATTCGCATACCGAAACGAAAACACAGACATATATTTCTACCATGAATAGATATAAACACAATTAACCCATAGCACATGCAATTAACTCAAAACTTCATCTTAATTACTGATTAAGCATTCTTAAATAAGGTTTAGTAGCTAATCACAGGTCGGGGTTATTACAGTATATTGACATCGAAAGAAACAAATGGGTATGCCAATATTTAGAAGTGGACTGCCATATATCACCTTGTTTTTCCCCATCATTTTATGTCACCAAATTACACTACAATGAGAGAAGGCAATGCTTATGCCAATACCCTCGCAAAGTTTGAAGCTAAGCAACTGGAGGATTTGCTTGTAGTGAATGACCCTCCAACGGAGATACGCAGCCTCTTGGTTACGGACATCCTAGGAATTTTGAGGGAGAGGGCTTAACCTTCTTCTCTCCTTTTTTATTTCTGATGTACCTATAAATAAAATAAAAAAAATTACACGACAAGATGTTATGTGTTTTCATTAATTTCTTAATAATTATCTCCAAACAAGAGAATTAATCATAAGAATTCATGTTAATAGGCGATATAAAATGGTGACAAACAACTGGTGACATATTTTATATCTCTATTTAGAACCATGCCAACATCCAAATCTCTATTTTAGAAAATATTCATGTTAAACATTTAGGTTAGGCATTGCATTTTATTTCTCATCTATTTTTCATTTTGTGAAATCTTTTGTGCACTTAAATTGGTTTTATTGAATATTGAGTTCATGTTGGGCATTGCCATAGACCATAGCAAATCACTAATCCATTTCACCATTGTTTCTAGATACTTTTTGGTGCTTTGTAGAAATGTAAACACTTAACAATATTTCTAAATTATGAACCATTGATGCAGGGGATCACTACCTCAAACCATTTGTAATACCGAAACCAAAAGTCAGAGTGAGCAGAAGAACCAGTATAGATGAATTTCTGATTCTTGCAACTGACAGCTTATGGGACGTGGTGTCAAACAACTTTGCATGCTAGGTCGTCAGGAGATGTCTAGATAGCAAAATGAAGAGGAGAAGACTTAACGAAAGCCGATTCAGTGAGGGCGTAAATGAAAGCCATGCTGCTGAGGCAGCTGCAGTACTAACCGAGCTAGAGATGGCTCGGGAAGCAGAGATAATATCAGTGCGGTGGTGGTGGTGGAATTGAATAATTCTGGAAAATGCAGAGTGTGATGAGAGTGATATGTATGTATCTCTATATTCATTCATCCTTTCATTCACCCTTTTGTCAAGGCATTTCTCAGTTTTGAACACTAATGCTGTGTTTGGTTGGGGGATTTGAGGAGAGATTTGGAAATAGAAATAGAAAAGGTAGGTGAAATGTGAATAAAACATACCTATATTTCACCTAGTTTCACACACCTTTTTCTTTTCTCTTTCCAAATCCCTCCCAAATCCCCGAACCAGACACAGCGTAAAGATTCCTTGATTTTGTTTAGATTGAAGAGTGGTGTTCAATTCTGTGATTGAATTATATGTACATAAAATAACTATTAGTCAAATGGATGATTCATTTCGATTCATTGGTTAGTCTCAGGCTAATTCAAACCAACTCAAGAGCTGACTATATATATGTGTTGCGGAATAAATTTCAATCACAAATAATAGTGAGAAATTACACACAAGAAACTAGACACATATTTACACGGTTTGACAAGATTATTTATTATGTTCACGATTCATACTAGTTTTATTATACTGGAAAAAGTGAAGAGTACAATGTGTATGTAGATAGCAATATATATAATAGGGTCTACATATACAAATTTGTAGCATAATATATATGCTAGGCTTTTTAACTCATTTTTTTCATTCTTTTTGTGTATTTTTCTGAAAATATCATTTTTAAAATTTTAGTGTAAAATATGTGAAAAGCAAAACATTGTTATTATTTAAAAATGCATAAGAGACCAAAACAAAAACAAAAATAATAATAGTAATAATTCGTCAATTGGGCGCAACAGGAGCAGTAATGGGTTGAATACTTGAATTCAAGTCCTACACTGCATATTAAAAAGTGCATCGACTGTTCAAATTAGTGTTCGGGCTTGTAGGGGGTGGACCTGGCCGGGCTGGGTTTGATTTGGACCGGGCCATATCATACAATAACATTTCAGTTGGGATCAAGGCTATGCTTTATTTTTAAGCCCCGTCTAAAAACAAATAAAAAATTCAAAATCTATTCATTTGACTTGGATATTATTTAATATTTTTTATATATTTTAAAATCAAAAATATAATTAGTTTAGTGGTTGGAAGTCTGTTTAACCTATTCAAAATTAGTAGTTTAAATTTTCTAACCAATTCTCTTACATGACTAGTAATACATAATAGATGTTTATAAGAAAAGAAAGCTAAATAATGTAAAACATATAAATAAAATATATATATATTGTGTGAGTGATTTTCCGATCACACTGCCCACCTTAGTAATTCAGCTGTAGAACACCGGCAGAATTGATGGCACCCTGCTACCCTGCACAGAAAGAGAAGGCTCCGGCAGTGGTTCTTCCACCCGGGGGCACTCCGACGATCAAGTCAGTATATCTCTCAAAGATAATCAAGTATTCAACTCACTAGCTTGAGTATATAAAACATACCTTAGACCCATGGGGGTGCCTCTCTTTTATAGTCAATACAATCCTAGTCCCAATAGGAGCCTAACTCCAATGGACTCAGGATTATTGCTAATCTGGAACTCCCAAGGGGTTCAGGACAAAACTCTCTAAGAGTTTTACCTTTATTCAAACTGAAGTCTTCTCTTAATCTAGGACTCCTGTTCTTTATCCGCTTATCTCGGATCCCGATATCTTCGGAGATAACCTCGGCAACTCCGAGATCACCTCGGCGTAACTACCGCGACACGTGGCACCTCGGCTGACACGTCGGCGTCACCATGCCACGTGTTGGTACTCAAAAATATATCCCCACAACTGCCTCCTAGGTTCTATTACTTCGACATTCTAAGGTGATGGAACCTATATTGTTCTTCTTTCTCATACGTCGGCTTAGGACCTTCAAGCCGAGGTCTTTTATTTTAGGCCGACATGTCTTCTTTTAAAAACAAGAATTCAAATGAACTCCTTCACGCGTGTGAGCTGTCATGCATCACTTCTCAACCGTTTTATTTACGTGTTTTTTATTGGCTCGTGCCCATGACGCGCTTGCAAGTCGTCTTTCGCCTGTCTGCGCCGCCTGACGTCTGCGTTACTCCAGGCGCATTCAATGCCCTGTTTTGCCGCCGTTTCAAGTTTTTTAACAAAACTTTTGTTTTTCCCTCTTTCCTTTCTTACCTTTGCATTCTGTTCACTAGTTTTTCTCTTTCTAAAAACTTTTTCTTCTCTGAATCCGCCATTGCTCCAAGCTCCAATCTCTGCAACAGTCCTCTCTCTTCCGTTTTTTTGTGAAGCTCTCTCTACTGTCGTATGTCCTTGGCGAGTTTCATTTCGGCGTCACTTTTTCTGGTAAGCAACTGGTCTTTCTTCTCTAGAATTTCCCTGCCTTTACTGTTCTGTTTTAGCATTCAATTTGTGGATTACTCTCCCGAATGATTCTTATTTCATGATTTTGCACATGTCACTTGTACTATTCTTGGCCTTCAACTCTTTGCAATTTTTAGGCTCTTGATAGCCCACCTTCGTTCTTTGATTCTGAAAATCTTGTTCTTGTTTTCTGTTTTCTGTGTTTTTCCCAGATTCGAGCTTTTGATCTTCGTCGTTATAGTTCTTAGGTTTGGGATTTGTTATAGAATCTTCAATTCTTAGGAAAAACTAGAACAAGTTTTATTAACATATACCTAAGTTCAAGCCGAGGTTCCAGTAACCCTTTAAGAACATTCCGTTTCTGTAGCTAAGTACCTTTATACCAAAACCATGGGTATGTGGAGACATAGGGTAAATACCCCAACCAAACTCGAATTCTTTAGGCAAGAGTTCTCTATCCCTGCTGATGTTCACCTTAGGCTAGCTGGGGATGATGATTCCATCATGCCTACGGATAATACAATGCCCTTCCCTGTTGTTGCTTTTGTTGAGTGCGGACTTCGGTTCTCACTTAATCCCCTTTTTCGTGAAGTTCTTCACTACTACACCTTGAACCCTATGCAACTCACCATCAACTCCTATAGAACACTTAATGGTATAATAGCCTTAGCTCGGCAGGAGAATGCTAGGATCACTCTTGCTGATATCCAATACTGTTATACTATGTGCGCCCTCAACCTGAAAGAAAAGGATTATGTATACTACCTTAAGCCGAGGTCCACCGAATTTAAAATTGTAGCCGACCTCCCAGACTCCAACAAAGGGGCTGGAGACGATTATCTTATAGCTTCTGGAAATTGGGAGTTTGGCCCAGACGAAGAAGTCCATCTCTACCCTCTTCCTTGAACAGTTAAAGAGGGCAAGGGTAAGAGCCCAGTGTTAATTACTTAGCTGTTTTTTCCTTCAAGTCTTCAAGAGATTTTATCTGTTTCTGATGTTGTGCTCCTTTTTTGCAGACGTTCGCAAGCCTCCCAAGGATTTTCGCCGATCCTATTTCCCTGGAAAAGACCTGAAGAAGCTCCTGGACCTTCCAATCCACAAACGCAAAGCTCCTCTGGTGCTGAATTTCATCCCCTCTTATAAATCCACTTTGCCCGACGTTCCAAAGAAGAGGAAAAAGAGCCTTTCTCCTCCTACTGCCACAACTCAAGCGGCTTCCTTATCCCGAACAGACCAAGAGTCCACATCTGACCCAACCAATCAACCTTCCACCTCAACACCATACTTAGTACCAATTCCTGAAAGAAAACGTCGGCGTAGACTTGTTAAAACAGCCGAAATAGTTTGCCCAAAACCTGTCGCCCAGGACCTTTTAGCCGACCTCCCAACTGATGTTGATGCTGAACCGACCCAATCCATGCCCCCACCTAAGCCAAAAAGAACCAAAAAAGGCCCAACCGAAGTCCAAGGCTACTGAGGCTGAGGTTGAAGATGCTCTGCCAATCTCCCAATTAGCTTCGAGTGTAAAGACCACTTCTGTTCCTGCGAAGAGGTCTGCTGAGACGCAACCCTCTGAATCCACTCAATTGAAAAAACAAAAGTCATCCTCTGGGATGACCTCGGGATCTAAAATCCCAAAAGTTCCCTGGACGCCTGAAATCACCCTTGAAAACAGGCCTGTGTTTGCTAATGAAAGCGCCGATGACGTTAATATCGGCGTGGCACTCAGTACCGCTGTTCTCCTCCCAGGTGATCTTGAGCGGAATGCCAAGATGAGCGAATTTGAGAATTATGCCCTCATGCTGCAACGTTCTGTCCAAGTAAGTCTATGCATTTGATAACTTGTCTCCCTGTTTGTCTCTCTATACTTATAAAAATTTTTTGCAATTCCTTGTAATAATTTTTGCCTTGTTTTCTTTCAGGCCATTCAACACGCCCACTCTCTCTCCATGCAAGCTTTTGAGAATAGGGAAAAATTGTCCGAGATGAAGAAGGAGTATGCTGCCCTTCAAAAAATAAATAAGAGTCTTCAAAACAAAATGAAGACTCTGGAAGATCAGGCTGAGGCTGCAACTCAGGCTAAACAAATAGCTGATGAAAAGGCCGAGGCTGCTGAAGCCATTAAAACAGTTGCTGTAGCTCAGCAAAAAGAGGCCGAGAAAAAAGCGGCCCAGGCCGAGAAAGAACTCCAGGAGGTGCTGGCCACCAAAGATGCCGAAATCAAGGCGGCCGATGACAAGACATATGCCCAAGGCATGGCCGACGTTACAGAAGACTACAAGCTACAAGTTAAGCAGGCATGCAACAGGGGCTTTTCCCTTGGTTAGATGTCCTTAGCCAAAAAACTTGATCTTCCTGCTGATTCGCCCTGGCGCAAGGCTAATGCTATTCTTCTTCCCTTTCCTCCTCCTCCACCTTCAAGTCAGGCTGAGGAAGAAGCTAAGTCTGAATCCGAGGCTGAAGATGAGGATGAAGGCAATAATGATGACGAGGTCCTAGTAAGGAAGCCCAAGGATGCCAGTGAGACCAAGTCTCCTCCTGAGGGTGATCAAGTCCTGGACTTAACCCAGGATGAGGACCTTGAAGAAGTGCCTGAGGAAGCTGACATAGGTAGGCTATCCTCTGACCTTCTTCTGGCTGAGAGAAGTGTTGAAAAAACTCTTGCTGAGATTGACGCCGAGATTGCGGCAGACAAGGATGCCGAGGTTGTGGTGGAAAAAGATGCCGAAGCTGTTCTTCCAGAGACTGCCGAGGTCCAGATCCAAACCGCTCCTGAGGCTGAAGCATCATAGCTTTTTTCCCTTTGTCTTTTGTACTTTATTTTGTTTTCTGAACAATGCAAGCTTTCTTTTGTGGCCGATGTGCCCTTTTTTGTTACTCATGAACAATTTACTTCTGCTAGGCCATAGTGCCTTCTTTATATGTAACTGTTTTTCTCTGAGTGCTTTAGTCTTTAATTTCTTTTCATTGTTTCTGTATGGTTCTATACTTAGAATATTTTGCATGATTTACATAATTCTTCCTTTGTATAATCTTCTCGGGGTTACATACCTCGGGTATAATAACTGCAAGTTTTACTTCGGCAAGATATTGACCTGCAATCTCTTCATAAATTTCAACAAGTATAAAACATATACTATTCAATGTTAACTTTGCAAACTTTTCTCGAGTGTTTAAACAGTGATATTAGTCTAACCTATTTGTAAATTGCTACAAATTTCAACAAGGACTATCATATACAGTAAACTTTTCTCAAGCTATAACAAGTGTTAAACAACGATCTTCTTGTAAATTGCTACAAATTTCAACAAGGGTTTAAACAATATACTTAACCTTTACTTCAACCTGTAAATTGTTGCAAATTTCAACAGATGATCATATGCCGGCTTAACTTCGACTTATAAATTGCTACAAATTTCAACAAGTGTTTAAACATCTTCTTTGGTTTATCCAACCAGCAGATTGCCATAAGTCTGTAAGCAATAACATCGGCTTCACTTCGACTTGTAAATCGCTACAAATTTCAACAAGCGAAGAGAAACAAATATCTCGGCTTAACTTCAACTTGTAAATTGCTACAAATTTCAACAAGCGAAGCTAAAGAACCATCTCGGCTTACCTTTAACTTGTAAATTGCTACAAATTTCAACAAGTGGTAAGCTATGTATCGGTTTGACCAACTTGTAAATTGCTACAAATTTCAACAAGTGGTAAACTTTTGTATTCGGTCTGACCAACTTGTAAATTGCTACAAATTTCAACAAGTGGTAGACTTTGTATTCGGTCAAACCAACTTGTAAATTGCTACAAATTTCAACAAGTGGTAGACTTTGTATTCGGTCAAACCAACTTGTAAATTGCTACAAATTTCAACAAGTGGTAGACTTTGTATCTTCTCTGCCTCCAATGTGAACCTGAGTTCCACTTGGGTTCTCATTTTTGACGTCTTCCAGAAACAATGTTAAGTATCTTAATCAATCATATGTGCTTGAAGAATTTCGAAAAGATTTTATTGATGACATCGGCCAAAAATAATGAACATCTCAATGATAGAAAAATTTCAAATTACAAGTGTTCCAAGGTCTTGGCAATGCTTTGCCCTCATTGTCTTCAAGCCGATAAGCTCCATTGCCTAACACCGAAGTAATTCTGTATGGTCCTTCCCAGTTTGGGCCAAGCTTGCCCTCTCTGGGATCTTTCTTGTTGCCGACGACTTTCCTTAAGACTAGGTCGCCGACTTGAAAATCTCTTGGGTTGACCTTCTTGTTGTAAGCTTTGGCAAGCTGTTGTTGGTATATTGCAAGCTGAATTGCAGCCTTCTCTCTTCGCTCTTCTAAAAGATCCAGATCTCGGGCTAAGAGTATGTCATTAGTCCCATTCTTAACTCCCTGGGTTCGGATCCCTGGGATGCCGACTTCTAGTGGAATTACTGCTTCTGTGCCATAGGCCATGGCGAAGGGGGATTCCCCCGTTGATCTCCTCGGCGTAGTCCGATATGCCCAAAGTACGTTGGGTAATTCGTCTACCCACTTCCCTTTTGCTGCCTGCAGCCTCTTCTTTATTCCGTCCAAAATTACTTTGTTGGATGCTTCTGCTTGCCCATTGCTTTGGGGGAAACTTGGTGTTGAAAAGTAATTCTTGATCTTGAATTGCGTACAGAAGTTCTTGATAAGCTTGCTATCGAACTGTGTTCCGTTGTCGGCAACGATGGCTCTGGGAATGCCAAATCTGGTGATAATATTTTTCCATATGAAATTCTTGACGTCCACATCTCGGATTTTGGCTAGCGGTTCTGCCTCTATCCACTTTGTGAAGTAATCTGTTGCTACCAGCAAGTATTTTCTCTGCCCAGTTGCTTGGAGAAGTTGTCCAACCAGATCCATGCCCCATTGGGCAAACGGCCAAGGGCTGGATACTGGGTTTAGGTCAGCAGCTGGCTGATGAATCAAAGGTGCGAACCTTTGGCATTGTTCGCACTTCTTTACGTAAGCTTCTGCATCTTTTGCATGTAGGGCCACCAATACCCCTAGGTAATGGCCCTATAGGCTAATGATCTGCCCCCAGTGTGGCTTCCACAAATCCCTTCATGAATTTCATATAAAAAATCTTCAACTTGTAAAGGATGTACGCACCTTAAAAGGGGTCCAGTGAAAGACCTTCTGTAGAGATGTCCGTCCGCAGTCAGCTGAATCTTGCCGACTTCAATCTGACTTTGTGTGCCTCTTTGCGGTCTTCTGGCAGCTTTCCTTCTTTCAGGAATGCAACAATTGCATCCATCCAGCTTGGCCCCATGTCCACACACATTGCTTCTTGCTTTGCGCTCCGTGGTTCTATGCTCGGGCCCGACATATAGTCGATCATGATTGTTCTTGTTTTTCCAGTCTGTATTGAACTTGCCAGGTTGGCCAACGCGTCGGCGTGGCTGTTATCCTCTCGGCTTACTTAAGAAGTCGGCAGTTCTGAAATAGCTCGGCCAATCTGATAACCTCTTTTGCATATGCCGACATCCTCTCGTCTCTGGCTGCAAATTCTCCTGTTGATTGGTTAACAATTAACTGTGAATCACAAAAAACTATTACCTCATCTGCTTCTGCTGCTACTGCTAGTTTTAGTCCTGCAATTAATGCTTCGTATTCTGCTTCATTGTTTGAGGCCTTGAACCCCAAACGAATGGATTATTCTATTATTTCTCCATCTGGGGATATCAGCAGCACTCCTGCCCCCGCTCCTTGTCGATTTGAACTTCCATCGACAAACAGTCTAAATGAGTCGCCGATGTAGATGTTGCAGGGTCTGAGCTTTTCCTTCTTTTGTTCCTTGGCCTTTGGCTGGGATTCTCCTTGCTTACTGGGACCTCGTGTATCTTGGCTCAACGGAGCCCGACGTTCGATGGATTCAGGCGTGAATTCTGCCACGAAGTCGGCCAAAACCTGGCCCTTAATTGCTGTTCTGGGCTTGAACTCCAGGTCATACTGGCCCAAGGCTACTGCCCACCTTGCAATTCTCCCTGTTAAGTCTCCTTGTTGTAATAAGGACTTCAGTGGGTGCTCTGTTAGCACTACAATTTTGTGTGCCTGGAAGTAATGGTTCAATTTCTTTGAGGCCATGACTAGGGCCAGCATCAACTTCTCTAGTGGTAAGTACCTTGTTTCAGCGTTGGCTAAGGTTTTACTTACATAATAGACAGCCTTCTGTTCTCCCTGTTCTTCTCGGATTAGAACTGCACTTACTGCGTGTTCTGACACGGCTAAGTACAAAAACAACTCTTCCCCAGGTTCAGGTGTGGAGAGAACTGGGGCCGTGGTCAGATACTTCTTTAGGTCGGCTAAAGCGGCCTCACATTCTTCAATCCATAGGAAGTCGGCGTTCTTTTTTACCAGGTTGAAGAAGGGTCTACACTTGTCTGAACTTCGGCTTATGAACCTGTTTAGGGCTGTGGCCCTTCCAGTGAGCATTTGAACCTGTTTTGCCGATGTTGGACTCTGTAGATCCATGATGGCCTTGATCTGATCTGGGCTGGCTTCTATTCCCCTTCTTATTACCAGGTAACCTAGGAACTTACCTGATCCAACTCCAAACGCGCATTTAGATGCGTTGAGTCGGAGCCGATATGTTTTGAGTATTTCAAATACCTTTTTTAGGTCGGCAAGATGATTCCTAGGCTTCTTGGTCTTCACGACCATGTCATCGATGTAGACTTCAACTGTTTGGCCTATCAGGTGCTTGAACATTTTGGTTACCAACCTTTGGTAAGTTGCTCCTGCGTTTTTTAGCCCAAAAGGCATCACCCTGTAACAGTACAGGCCTTTTGGGGTGATGAAAGCTGTCTTTTCTTCGTCTGGGGGGTACATGGCTATCTGGTGGTACCCCCTATAAGCATCCAGGAAGCTCATCCTTCCATGTCTTGATGTGGCATCCACCAGCTGGTCAATTTTTGGTAGAAGGAAGCTGTCTTTGGGGCAGGCTTTATTTAGGCTTGTAAAATCTACGCAAACCCTCCATTTACCGTTTTTCTTCTTTACCACCACAGTGTTTGATAGCCATGTTGGATAATTGACTCTCTGATGGCCTTAGCTTCCAGAAGTCTGTTTACCTCTTCGTCCACAGCTTCGACGTGCATTAACGTCGGTCTTCTAGCTCGTTGTATTACAGGTTTTGCCGACTGTCGACGTTCAGTCTATGGCATGTGACCTCGAGGTCAACGCCAGGCATTTCATAAGGTGTCCAGGCGAACACCTCTATGTTTGTTCTTAAAAAAGCTTCCAGTTCTCTCTCTTCTTCTTCGGCTAAGCCTGAGACAAGGAGAAAGAAGCGCTCTTCGTCGCCCTCCTGGACAAGGATTTTCTTTAGTGATTCCTTACTCTTCTCGGCCGGTTCCTTGCCAACATCATCTAGGACCTCCATGTCTTCATCTTCAATCTCCGCCTTTTCTAGTTCTCGAACATTGCAGGTTGTCTTCATTGCTGCTATGGAGCAATTTTTTGCCTGCAGTTGATCTCCTCTAACTTCTTCAATCCCATGTTCTGTTGGGAAGCGCAATAGTTGGTGCAATGTTGAGGGAACTGCCCCCATTGCATGTAACCATGGCCTTCCCAATATGATGTTGTAAGGGGAAGGCGTATCAATCACGATGAATTCTGTCCTGACCTTCTTAGTGTCGGCCTGTACTTCCAAGTTTGTAGCGCCCAGTGGCCACGTAGGCGTTCCATTGAAGCCGACCATCGGGCCATTCGATTGCTCCATGTCATCTGGGTGAAGGCCTAGCTCCTTGTAACATCTGATGTACATGATGTCGCAAGAGCTACCTTGATCTATTAGGATGCGTTTCACTTGGCACTCCCCAACCTGGAGGGATACTACCAAGGCGTCATTGTGCGGGTGCTGGACCGTCTCTAGGTCGGCTTCGGTGAAGGTTATTATCGGTCCTGTATCTCCTCAGGTCGATGTCTCTTTTCTCCGACTTGGTAGACATGCTGTAGATGCCTTACCCTTTGGGTTTCTCCTCTAACTTCATTCTCGTTAACCTTTGAGTGGATCACATTAACT
Source organism: Camellia japonica (assembly GCA_030407325.1). Taxonomy (NCBI): domain Eukaryota; kingdom Viridiplantae; phylum Streptophyta; class Magnoliopsida; order Ericales; family Theaceae; genus Camellia; species Camellia japonica. The sequence continues at coordinate 161,533,438 of JAPPVO010000032.1, forward strand.
ATCCGAGGTCGTTCTGCCCGAGGTTGCGAAGGTGGTGGGGCCGCTGGAGCCTGAGGCAGTCTTGCCTGTTCTTCTCTCGTTCTGGTTTCATCGACAAGGTCTCTCAGGTGGCCTTGTCTTACCAGATCTTCCAGTGTGTCTTTAGGGCTCTGCAGCCCTGTGTTGTATGTCCGTTTTCATTGTGGTAAGCACAATGTCTGTCCATGTTTCTTCCCATGAACTCTCCTGGTTCCCTTGCTGGTGTTCTGAAATAAGGCTGGCTTCGAATTTTTCCTAGGACTTTTTGAATTGGAATTCGGAACACGGTGGTCACTGCCTGTTTAGCCCTTAGCTCCATCTCTATTTTGCTAAATCTGTTGTTACTTCGGCCTTGCTTTGGCGAGGCGTTCCCTTTTTCCTGTTTGACTTCCTTGTGGGCCGATGTATCTTCCTCGGCTCGTGCATATTTTTCGATTCTTGCCATGAGCTCCTCCATGCTCTTCGGCAATGTCTTTGCCAAAGATTTCCGTAGTGAACAGTCATCTTTCAGGCCGTTCTTGAAAGACACGACCGCTACCTCCTGGTTACATTCAAGTATGCGATTGAACACCTCATAGTACCTTTTTGCATAGGCCCTGAGGCCTTCGTCCTTCTTGATTTTTAGAGCTATTAGCGCATCCACCCTCAGTGGCTGTAGTTTGTTTGTTACGAACCTGGCCACAAACATCTCGGCCAGGCCTTCCCATGTCTTTACGCTTCCTTTTGGTAATTTATGGAACCAATCTGATGCAATCTCCCCAAAGGACGAGGGGAATACTTTGCAGAATAGTGGCTCGTTTCCACTGTATAACGCCATTGAGTTCAAAAATAGTCCAACGTGGAAGTTAGGGTCTGACTTACCATCGTATATTTGAAACCTTGGCATGCTGAATCTTTTTGGTGCTTCAAATTTGTCCAGTTCTACCGAGAACGGCGTCCTCGGCTTGACGGGGGAGGTTACCTCGGCTTCAGCGTTCTGTTCCTTCCTCTTGAGGTAGTTTCTCAAGTCTTCTTTACTCCTTCCCGGAGCTCGGCTGTCTACGGACTTCAGTCTTTTTGGCACACTACTCTCGGCTTCGTGATGGGCCCGTTTTGATCTTTCTCCATGGGTTGTGTCAAAGCAGAGTGCCTGCTTTTGTACATGCCGATGTTCTCTGGGTTCTGGGTCCTTCGTGTGATATGTCCTCTGGGATTCTCTTGTCTTGGCTCTTTTCGTCCGACTTCCTTAGAAGGTGGATGGGAGTGCCTTGCGCTCCTGGTGTGCCGTGGTGCTTCGGGTATTACTTTCCTTCCTTCTTTTTGAGTGTTAACTGCTGGAATTGGAGTGTCCTGCAACGGGTATGGTGGCTGCATGACATTGTTTTGCATCATGAAGTTGACGACCGACTGCAGGTCTGCCAATTTGTCTGCTAATTCTTTTACTTCCTCATCCCTCCGTAAGCACCTGTCCCTCCATACCTGGAGGTTATCTTCGTTGTAGTATCTGTCTTGGTCTGTCTTCTTTGAGGTGTCGCCCTCTTGGCCGACGTTTTTTCCTCCACTCCCCTGGTTGTGGGTTTCTTCATCGTGGTTATCTCCTTCGACGTCAAGGTCGATTGGCCTGCCACTCCCAGCGGGAGTGTCGTCTCCAACCTTCTTATTTTGTGCGTCACTGGCCATCTATTCGTCTTTCTTTCCCACAGACGGCGCCAAATTGTGTGAGTGATTTTCCGATCACACTGCCCACCTTAGTAATTCAGCTGTAGAACACCGGCAGAATAGATGGCACCCTGCTACCCTGCACAGAAAGAGAAGGCTCCGGCGGTGGTTCTTCCACCCGGGGGCACTCCGACGATCAAGTCAGTATATCTCTCAAAGATAATCAAGTATTCAACTCACTAGCTTGAGTATATAAAACATACCTTAGACCCATGGGGGTGCCTCTCTTTATAGTCAATACAATCCTAGTCCCAATAGGAGCCTAACTCCAATGGACTCAGATTATTGCTAATCTGGAACTCCCAAGGGGTTCAGGACAAAACTCTCCAAGAGTTTTACCTTTATCCAAACTGAAGTCTTCTCTTAATCTAGGACTCTTGTTCTTTATCCGCTTATCTCGGATCCCGATATCTTCGGAGATAACCTCGGCAACTCCGAGATCACCTCGGCGTAACTACCGCGACACGTGGCACCTCGGTTGACACGTCGGCGTCACCATGCCACGTGTTGGTACTCAAAAATATATCCCCACATATATATATATCTATAAAAACGTATTGTCCAATATTATTTGTGGGTGGGCCTGGCCATGCTAAGCTTGAAGTACTTTTCCAACTTGACCCACATAATAATTGGGCATAAAAAATTGGGCTTATTATGGGCCGATCTTCCTTTTAGAACTTATTACACATTAGGTCATGACTTTTTACGTACACATACGTCATGACCCATTTTTTGTTTTTCTTTTTTATCCTTGAGTGTTTTGTATTATCCTAAATAATATTTTGTTCTCTCTCTTCCTCCACCATTTGTGCCTACTCTCTCTCACACACACAAAGAAAACTCTTCTCTTTCTCTCTCTACCATTTCTCTAAACAGTTTCATACCACCGCTACCACCATCACCGAACCACCACCGTTGCCATGGTTACCTTCAATGTCGATCACTTCAATCACCGCCGTCTTCCATCACCTTCAACGCCGCTTGCCTCAATCACCACTGTCTTCTGTCGCCTTCAACGATGCTCAACTCAACCATAAACGTCATCCTCCTCCTCCCTCATCATCATCATCCTCCTTCCTCGCCGTCATCGTCTTCCTCCCTCGCCGTCTTCGTTGCTCTCTTTACACTAGCCCTCCTCTCTCGTTGCCATCACCGATGTTGTCACCATCCTTTTCTTCCATCATCAGTCCACTAATATTCGGCACCCTTGCCACCATCATTCTTCACCACATATCTATTATTTTCTACCCCGATCTTCACTGAAATCTTTAAATTTGGCTATTTCCAACGCTGATCGACTACTTCGACATGCCGATCTAGTATTATAACCCTCGTCAACGTTGAGTTTCTCTGTGAACTAGATATATAAGTGTATAAAAATTGAAAGAACCAACCTGAATAAAGTCATCAGTGATAAATTTATCGCTTTTATGAATGTGCATTTTTTTAATCTATATATAAATTTTTGTAGGCATGATCTGGTATTTGATTACTGTGCTTCATGATAAAATGTTGTGATGCCCCTCTCTCTCTCTCTCTCTCTCTCTCTCTCTCTCTAAAAAATTAAATTTGCCATTTGTAAATTTTTTAACAAATGTACCAGTGATAAATTTATCATTGATGAATTGATGCAGTGATAAATTTATCATTGGAAAGAGAACAAAGAGCATATGGCAAAGGTATGACTATGTTGATCTACGACACAGAAGAAAAATATTTTCTGGTAAGTCCTTTCATTTTCTTCTGCATCCTCTTCGTTTCTCTCATTTTTCTTCTTTTCCTTCTTCTATTCTTTTGTCGCCATCAGATCTAAGAAAGTAGTGATGGTAGTGATGTGGTGGAGATGGATGTTATTTTCGTTAAAAAATGACCGAACAAGTATTGTCAGAAAACAGTGACGGTGGAAGTCATGGTGGTGGAGATGACATTGTTTTTGACAAAAAAAATGATCGGAGAATTGTGAAAAATGTCACCGAAAAATTATTGTCGAAGACTGGAGGAGGTCTCCGGCGATCAGAGAGAGGAAATGGCGGTCAGAGATATTTTCTAGCTATCGAAAACAGAAACCAGAGGTGATAGTTGGGCGGTGGAAGAGTTATGATATTATTGATAATATGGATGAAGAATGTGAGGAGAGGGTACGTTGAAAATATTGATAGATATATGAAAAATAAGTAAGACTAAAAGGTAAATAATTTTACTTAACAGAACTAGTCAATAAGTACCACTAAAAAAATTTGCCCAAACCCCCTATGGACCTAAATTATAATTCTAAACCGTATAAATTATAGATAAGCCTTGCGTGCTAATGGGTCGATGTCCACCTCTAGGCTTAGGTTCCATGCGTAGCTTCTTTCGAGTAGCTTGTTACAAATCAAAAAGTATAAATCTTAGTACTTTTTTCTTTCTCATTAATCAATTTTTTAAACTTATTTAAATTATTTATGTCTCATAAGTTATAAATAAAAATTACAAGAAGACTCTAGCACAAATTCAATAAAGAGATAATTGTTGAAAAGTCTAACCTAAAAAGGGTATAAGACATTAGATCCAATCTTCGTAAAATAGTTTAGTGAAAAGTCATTTTGTTTGTTTTAAAAAACATTATGTTTTCAATTTTACCCCTTAATTTATCTGTTGACTTTTGTTGACTATCTATTTAAAAAAAATTCCCTACTTGTTCAAAATTTTCCCCTATTTGTTTAACTTTTTCCTTATCTGTTTAATTTTTTTACCATATCTGTTTAATTTTTAATCTTTTTCAATTCAAATTTCCTTATCTGTTAAATATTTATCCAAATAAAATCTATTTGTTGAAATTTATCTGTTCAAAAATTTTTATCTATTGAAACTATTTGTTAATTGTTTTATCTGGTCAAATTATTTTCTACCTGTTCATTTATATATGTTCATTTAGGTTGCGCATACACCACAGAAAAAGAGTGTTCATTTTTATCTGTTGCAATCTGTTTCATCATCAACAACCAACCACCACCGCGGACGACCAAAAAAAAAATTTATCATACAGATATATATATTTATATATATGTTTGTGTGTATATATACAAAATAAATAAATTTGTGAGGAAATTCTACGATCCTCTAAGTCTCCATTGACAAATTGCTCAGAGACAATGATCGATAAAAATTACACATCAAAACGAAACAACGATTAGAAAATATCAAATTTGAATCGAAATTTACAGAAATTGGTGATGAAAAATCCAGGGAGATTCGTCTCTCAAAACCTTAGTTTTCCACAGATCTGCAAGCGAGAGACACAAAATAGATAGATTTATATGTATATACACATGTATATATGTATTGAATAGAGTAACGAAGTGAAATGAAGAGAGAGAGAGAGCACCAAACCTAGGAGTTATAGATCTGTTACAGAGAGAATGGCTTAACAGTGAACCTCAGATTTGTTTGAGATCTCAGATCTCAGATTGCAGATTTGAGATCATCGGCAGTTGAGATGGTCGCCTGTCGCGGCGGAGGAAGGAGAGCCACAACAGTGGCCCGGCGATTGGAGGGATTTCGTCGCTCTATCGCACTCTGAGCACACAGTGTCTCCGGCGGAGTGATCGATCGAACTCCGGCGAGGCACTGGCAACGGTGATCTGTAGTAATGACGTCTTCTTCGAGATGGCGATCGGAGGTAACAGTGTCGGCCGAATCGAACTCGATTTGAGCAGATCTGGAAAGACGCTGGTGGTTGGGGGAACGACGGTAGGGGGAGAACGACGGTGGAGGGAGAACGACGGTGGGGGGAAACGACGGCGGTGGTGGAGAGAGAGACGAGAGAATGGTTTTTGTTGGTCAAAAATCGATATATATAAGGGATATTTTAGTCATTTAACTTAAACATGTCGTTATGACAACCAATTTTAGATGGTAGATTTTTGGTGAAACAATATAAATTTAAACTTTTAGCCCGAACACAATAAATTAAAAAAATAAATAAAAAGACAATCCCATAAGTTACACGAGATATGTTTTGGAAAGCAAATATTTTAATTAAAAAGTTATTATAAATTATCAAATTATTTTCTCCACTTCTTATATGTATTTTCATAGAAAAATTATAAAAAAAAAAAAAAATACTAAAAAAATTAATTCTCAAACCAGCCCGAAATAAAGCCATAATTCCATTTTTCCCTAGGACAAGGTTGTGGAAATACACTCCTCTAGATGGTGCATATTCTCAATATAACAGATAACAAAACTACAATAAATTAAGCATTCTGTTATTCTGTAATAACTATCTGCATACTGAACTCATTTTTTAATTGACAAAATAGATTCCCCAAATTCCTTTAAGAACAATAAAAATATCAACTTATTCCAGAATATTGGACTAGTCATCAATTGTTCTAGCATCTTTGTGCTGGTCACCAACCACTATATGATTCCTTGAACTTCTATAAAATTAGACAGATCTTGAGATTAGGGAATATGGAACTTTCACTTCCTATTTAAATATTCTGCATTTGTTTTATAAATTATATATAATATAATATGTTTTAATCTTATACAATAGGGAAGCTAGGTTTTATTTAAGTTTTTAAGTTGATCTCAATATTTAAACAAGGAACAAGTATAACTTTCAGTTTTTTAAGAGGTTATGTTCATGATAGTTTTAATGAGCGTCATTAAGAGGAGAAAAATATTTAAAAATTTATATATTCTTCTTAAGTGAAGTGGGTAGAAACCAACTAAGTTTTAGAGTTCGGTTCAACGCTAAACCCGCACCAAAGTGGGACAAGCTTGGAGCTCGGCCTAACAACTGAACACCTGCTCTGAAGCAAGGCAAGCAAGGTAGCTCAGCCCAACATGCAAGGGCTTGCTCCGAAATAGGTTAAGCAATGTGTTGGACTTCTAGGTTGAACAACCACTCCGAAATGAATTTGTTGAGACAACAAGAGATAAACAACTTTGTTCCTCTCCCTCTATCTAAACAAAACATGGAGATATGGAAGCGTAGAAGGATAAAATGCGCACATGATAGACCTGTACCTAAGTGTTAGGCGGAGTGGTTGTCTTTCTCTAACGAGAGACAATCACAAATAGGACAAGCAAGACAAACGGCGGAGAGAGAAGATCTTGGAGGAGAAACAACATTTTCATAAAAAAGATCTTTGCATTCTCTCTTCTTCTTCTCCCCTAGTCCCTAACTTTACCATCGGAGAGGTTTCTGACCAAACCTCGATCAAGCAGCCTCACCGTTTGTTATCTATGCAAACTTTGTTGAAGGTGCCGGGCACTCCAAGCAGGGGGTGCTATTGTGGATCACCTCATATGGGTTGAGGGGGTGATTTGTTGGATTTCAACCCATTACAAACACCAACCCACCTTGAAGGTGGTTTTTCCACTCCACCTACCCCATTAGCTAGTGGATGGAGCTAGTAGAAGGGTAAGTGGTGACCAATGAGGCACTCCTCTTTTATGTATAAATTGAGGTGAGGGGTTGAGAGAGATAGAGCAATCAGAGAGAGAACCAAGAGAGCAAACCAAAGAGAGTGAGAGATGTGAAGCGAAGAGACTGTCTCTCTCAGTGTGAGCAAGGGAGACATGTGAGTGGGTGAGTGAGGAGAGTGTGATCTCCTCCTCTATTGTAATCTTTCTGTAATCTCTTCATTGTTATAGTGATAACCGGTTCCTCTCCTTGAGTGTGGGTGTGTTTTACTGCTTGGTATATTTTCTGGAAGGTCTTGGGCGGGATCCCGATCCCCAACACAGAGTACTCTAGTCTTCCATGAAGCTCTACCCATTTTTATAGTGCGGAAATCACCCTGCACATTAAGGGTTTGTTAGAAGAGTAACTTTTTTTAGTGACTTTTTGACTAAAATATAAGTTTAAAAAAATTGAAGTGATTTGGAATAACTTTTTAATTTTTATGAAAAAAAAACATGCAAAAAATAAAGAGAATAGAAATGAATATTTAACTTTTGTTTATGACTTTTTGATTTTTTAACTTTTTTAATAACTTTTTAACTAATTTTACCTATTGTCAAATGGCCCCTAAATATAAACAATTTATTCTCAAAATTAAATTTATGGTTTTTATTTTTTAAGATAAATTTAATTTGATCATGTGACTGTTAATATCTGATTAAACTTACTTTTGACATAAATTGATTTTCTTACCTGATTTTATAAAACAAACAATTTTGGATAATTGAAATAGGTCTGAGATAGGAAAAATTATTGGGTATTCTCGGAATACTATACATGTCCATACGCCTTCACTAATTATCATTCATCATATCTCTTCATATTTCTCAATCACTCAATACAAAAATCATAAACCCTATCTTTTCCATCAATTATAATACTTTAAAATATCATGTGACCGTACTCTAAAAATACCCAATAACTTTCCGATAGATAGAGTCCATCAAATTACATTTAATGTGACTTAACACCAAATTCAATTACATTTAAATCTCAACTACTTTCCAAAGCCATATTCAATGCTTGCCCACGTTAACTAGATTAGGGACATGAGTAATGCTAGAAACCCTAAATGTTTTATCAAAAATTTTATCAAATGTCGTACATGGGTGTGGGACCCACACAATGTGGGTCCCATGTGGGTCTCACACCCATTTGAGACATTTGGTAAAAATTTTAGGATCTCTAGCATTTTTGTAGAGACATATCCGTCATTTCATGTTAAGTCCTGGTTGGGTTACCCTTTTGGAGTTAAAAAAGCATAAAATAACAAAATAGGCTAAATAAGTTAATAAGATAAAATATCACATTCAATCTCATTACATTTTTTCTTTCACAAAAGTCAAAAAAATCAAAAAATTTGAACCAAATGAGGCTAAAAAAGTCTCAACACAAAAAAATTAATTATATTAGCCCAATACCAAACGAAACTTAAATAATTTTATTTTTTCACCAAATTATTTTCACACATAAAAAATGCTCACGCGTTTAATGCAATTTTTATTTTTATGGTTTTATCTCTTAATTAAATTATTCCTTTAAACAAAATCCTAAAATGCAATTTCTCAATACACTCCTCCGCACACCATTGGCTGCCATTGCCACTAGTAGCAACCGCTATCGTCGAAAATCCCACCATTTTAAACCACACACCACTATGAATTGGACTGGGGTTGTGATAGATAATATTAGCTTAGAGGAATTAGGGTGGTTGGGGAAAGGGAAAAAGACAACGATGGCAAAGAAGATTGTGGAAGAGAGTGGTCAAGAAATGAGACTAGAGTAGTTTGTCGGAGATGGTTAGAGTTAGGGCTTTTGAAGTTGAATATATGTGTATTTTAATTATAAAAATGTATATATCAAATATATATATATATTATATTTTTTATTTTTTAATTGTGTAATAAGAAGACAATAAATTTATATATATATAAATCAAACACAAAATGAGACACAAATATCTAACAAGAAGACCTCACATGATGTGAGACTCACCCCTTTGTGAATTACATTTTGTGTTTGGTGTCACTATTCTTAACATTGATGTTAGTTTGTACACACACCAAAAAAAAAAAAAAAAAAATGAAAATCTTCTCTCCAATCGACTTACTATTAGGCCACATGAGACCTACCACAAGCCCTACTGCTACAATCTTAACTGTCCATTTTGTTCAATTATACATTAATGTAAAAAAATTATATCAATCCAATAATTATTCCTGGATGTTTTAGTGATATTTTGGTATAAGACAATGATAATTTTTAAAAATAAACTATTTATCTTTTGCACACAAATTTAAAAAAAAATTAAAAAATTAAAAAAAAAAACTTAATTATAATTATCAAATTCATCTTAATTTTTTCATAAATGCATACAAATCTAGAAAAATCACAAGTTATAATTATTGAATGATTCCAACTTTTTTTCATAAATAATCTAAAATTACATAACAAATAAATCTACAATTTAAATAGTTAGCGTGAGAAACCTATCCTTAAATGTATAATGGTGCCCTCCTCTCTCAAGACTTCTCCCATACTATTATAGATCTACTTCCTTCTCAACTCTAACTTTTGGCAGTGTCTAAAGTTCGCAGTGGTAGTGGTGGTAGCGGAGTTGGGCAGCGGACTTTTAAACAGATCTTACTTGGTTTGATGTAATTCTTATTTTTCAAATCACATCTTTAAAAATATCGGTAGTTTTTCCCAAATCATAATTGATTTTTTTGGCAGACTTATTTTTTTGTTGTTCATTTTTTTCGTTTTGTTGTTTGGTTAAAATGGCCTTTAGGATTTTATTTATGTATGTTGTTTACTAATATAAATATTTTTCATATTCTTAAAAAAATAATAATAATATTAGGTATGTGAAGATATAGAGAGAGACCTCTCATTTTCACATTCTCCTGGAGATATAAATATGGGAAATTTTATTGTGCCATATATGTCTCTAGTTATGTTTTTTTTTTTTTTTTTTTAAGTTATGAATAATATTTTTCTTTAATTGTGATATTATTTTAATTCTGACTCATGAAATATTTGATTATATAGATATTTTGGAAAGATGCTTAAAGTCATCTTCTAACTTTTAACCCATTTTAGATCATATCATCTCTCACATTTTTTACACATTTTTTTAAAAAAAAGTCAAAAAGATCAGTTTTTACTATCTTTCCAAAATATCACATAGTATTTTATTATAATTTTTTTAAGGGCAAATTACCTACATCTCCCTTGAGATTTAACGAAATTACAGATTTCCCCTTGAGGTTTCAAAAATTACATTTCACCCCATCGCAATTAACGCCATTAACGGATATCATAAATTGACTAAAATGCCCTTATGACAAATAAGGACAAATTACCTACCCCTTGAGGTTTAGATAAATTACAGATTTCCCCCTGAGATTTAGCTAAATTATCATTTTTAAATAAGTTATGAAATGCAAAATTAAAATGGAAAAACACTTATCACACTACAAAAAATTAAGGTTTTAGAGACCAAAATTTAGGGACAAAATTATTTTTAGGGGACCAAATAATTTTGTTGCGAAAAGTGTCATTATTATATTTTTAGCAACGAAAATTGAACATTAGGGATTAATTATTATCTTTTTGGTATCAAATTTTTTGTCTCAAAAAATAAACCATTTTCAGACCAAATTATTTTGTCCCTATAAGTCTATTTATTATTAACATTTCGAATTTTTATCACTAAAAGCCTTATTTTTAATTTTTCAGGACGACTTTTTAGCGACTATCCTCACGACGATAGAAATTAGTCTCTATATGTGTGTTGCAACAAAATTTTTACTTTTAGAGATCAAAAAAATTGGTCTTTAAAACTCTTATATATTGTAGTGTCAGATGGTAAAAATATAATAAAATTAACAAATAATTAAATAAGTTAAAAACACAAGAAATGGCTTGTCAAAAAATTCTTAGAATATGTTTGGTTTGATTTCTAAAAATTTATTTTTAATTTTTTTTAAAAAAAATTAAAAATTAATTTGGTTAGGAAATAAAAAATAAAAAATAATTATTATTTTTACATAATTTTATCTTTTGAGTGGTTAGAAATATTTTTTACAAATTAAATATATTTTTCATATTTATTTTTATTAAATTATTTTTTGTTTTAAATTTTGAAATTTTTTTCTAACCAACAAAACAAATGTGGTTCCAAAACTTAGGGCTCGTTTGGTTTGATTTTCGGAAAAAAATTTTGGAAATTTTCTCTACAAATAAGTTTTCAAAAGTAATCAAACCAAACAAATTTTCCTAAAACAATTTCCCAAAACATCTAAACCAAACAAGTTTTCCAAACAAATCTCTCTCTCACACACATCAAATCATCACTTTTTCCAAAACTCTCTCTCAAAACAATTTTCCAAAACATCTTTTGAAAAAAACCAAACCAAACATGTTTTCGTACTTTTTATCTCTAAAACACATCTCTCAAACACAAACCAAACATAATTTTTTTTTTCTATCTAACGTAATTCTTTTGTAAATTTTGTTAATTTATCAAAGGGATTTCAGTAAAAGCAATCAGTGTGTTTGGTTTGAGTTTTCTGGATTAAGTTTTTTGAAAACTGAGTTTTTTGATTTTCGTATTCTTTTGTTTTTAGTGAATATTTTTGAAATTTTAAATATTTTTTTTACTTTTTTAGATGCACCTTAGTTAGAGGTATCTAAAAAGTAAAAAAATTGTGAAAAAATATTTTAAAAAATTAATAAATACATAGAAATACAAAAATGTACTGAATTGTTGTATTTTTTTTTTGTATTTTTGGTATTTAGTGAATTTTTAAAAGATTTTTTTTACAATTTTTTACTTTTTAGGTGTATTTATGTTAGGTGTGTTTAAAAAGTAAAAAAAAATTGCTTAAAATATTAAAAAAATTCAGTAAAAACAAAAAACACAAAAAATAAGAAAGTAGAATTTTCTGAAAAGTGTTTTGGAAAACTGGTAACCAAGCACAGTGAATATCGTCCATCAATTAATATTTTGGTAATGTTAGCTAACCATTTGGGAAATTCTATTTCCACACACCTACTTACCTCAGTGCACATCATTTCTCAGTGTACATACTTGACTGTTTGGCAACATCACTTTTTAGCCTAAAAACCAAAAAGTCACTAAAAAACCAAAAAAACAACAACCTATATTAAGAAGTCAAATATTCTCATTTTCTCTCTACTTTTTGTACATTTTTTCGTAAAAAACTAAAAAGTCATCTAAAACATACTAGTTTTTTTTTACATCATATTTTAGCCAAAAGCCCAAAAGTTACTAAAAAAACATGTTCCCAAACGAGGCCTAGTAATTTGATTATTAATTATTGTTCTCATTTCACACACCAAATATTTCAATCATACCCTTAACTCATATCTTGTACATAATAATGGCAACGGGGCGGGCCGGGGCTGGGGACTACACTCCCCGTCCTCGATTCCCAACAGTAAGAAATTCCCCGCCCCTGCCCTCGATCCCCGACAGAGAGCCCAACACCTCCTCCGGCCCCTGTCCCGATAAGGGATCGGGTATCCCCGACCCCACAAATTCCCCGAAATATAATAGCTGGTGAGATTTTTTTTTTTTATCTGTCAAACAATTTTTAAATTAAAAAATCTGTAGACATCCAGGAACATGTTTTTGTTCAATTGTACAGTCTGATTCATTGATATTAAATGAAGAAAAAAAAAAGCAATAATCTTTAAAAAAAAAAGACAAATCACAACTTCACATAACAAAACAAGAACACAAAATCATCAATAGATCTGTGTATCAACAAATCATCATCAACAACAATAACAAAATCATCAACAGATCTTAGATCTCAGAGAGAGAGAGAGAGAGAGGACGACAGAGGCGATAGAACAGCGACGAACGACAGAGAAGATCGGCGTGATGGACGACGGAGGAAGTGGAGCGGCGGTGCGAGGTAGATAGAGGTGAAGGAGAGGTACAAGAGTGACGAGGTGGACGGAGGTGCAGAGTCGACGACGGAGGTACAGCGATAGTGCAAGCTGGACGGTGGCGGCGGTGGATCTGGATGAGAGACGCGGTGGTAGTGGTGGTGCGAGCTGGACGGCGGTGGTGGTAGATCTAAGAGAAAGAGAGAAGTCAGTGAGTGAGGGAGAGAGAAATAAGAGACGCGGCTGTGAGACACAGACAGAGAGAGAGAGAGAAGTGAAAGTGAGATCACTGAGATAAGGGTTTGGTTTATATATATATATAGGGGTAAAATAGTAATTTCGCATAGGGGATAAACGGGGCCGGGGACAAGGACGGAGCCGAGCCGGGTACGGGGCTGGAACACTTATCCCCGTCCCCGGCCCGAAACTGATCAGGGATTGATTTTTGAATACCATCCCCGCCCTGTCGGGGGTATTTTTCGGGGAAAACTCGCTCAATTTGGGGGGGGTCGGGTCCCCATCGGGCTGGGTTTAAATTTCCATCCCTACTTGTACACACACCACTTTAACCCTCTTTTCACACACTTTCACATCAATCTAACCTATCTCATGGAGTCAATGAACAATTCCCAAGGCCAAATCAATGGGGTAGATCTATAATCAAGAGTGTAACGCCTTCAAAATATGATATTAATAAACCATTCACAGGATCTATGAACATAATGGAACTGTTATACTTTCATTCATCAGAGTTTATATTACAAAAGTTATTACATGCATTACATTTTCATAAAAATTCATTCTAAAACTACAACATGTAACACTAATTGATAACAACAAAATAAATGCCCTACGGGCTTATATCTTTCCAAGATATCTCTTGGTTATAACAAAAGAGTCTTAAGCTCTATACATATAAAGCCCTCGGCTTGAATAAACATTTAACACAAAAGAAATAACAAAAATGGAGCTTTCAACCCCTAATCCTCCCAAGCTATGTCCTTAGAGGTGGCATGCCACCTGTACCTGAAAATGGTTTCCCAAGTAGAGTGAGCCAAAACCTATCAAAGATAAACTAACATAGTATATGAAATTTAACTAAGATATAAGCATCAGATAAATGTGCAATACTTAAAACCAACTGACATTTTTTTCATGATCAACCAATAACGACATCAATAACTCAAACTATTTCCATTCATTTATTCAAATCAACCCATAGATATTGAGAGGGGAAATTTGCACCGTAAGTACGACCGAGCTATGACAGCGCGGGTCGTGCCAGATCACACGGCGTCATGCTGTTTCCTCCAATGACGCGGTCCACTGGTCCGTTTTGCACGATCACGGAGATTGGCCGGTCGTTCGTAGGCTGGGGCACGGTCGAGGGGTTCGGCCGGGCAGACATAGGCTATGCCTGGCCGAGCAGCTATTATCCGACAGAGCGGGTATCGACGTCTGGCGACCGAACTAAAGTTGCCCAGGCTAGGCTACGGATGCTTTTAGCGCCGGCCGCCTCTGGCCGACCAGCCGAGATAAGCGGGCTCTGTGTGACCGAGAATGAATGCGTAATGGATGAATGCCGGCCTACCGCCCAGCCGGTTAGCCGGATGAGCCGGTCAATACCAGCTCGGCCGTGAGCATCACCCCTTCGGCAAGGGACAGGCCGGTTATACATAGCTCGGTTATGTGCACGTGATGGCAATTCTGCACAAGTGATAGTCCGGTCTTGGTACTCCGGTTAGGTGTGCCACCTGGGCCAATGGCGCGAGGGAGAGGACGTCTGCTCCACGCATGCATCAATACCGTTGGGTAGTTCTGCATGTACTGGAGGGAGGACAAAATCTTTACACGCGTAAGGTGGTAAGAGGCGAGCACTGCCACCTGTCCAGGGAAGGACAGCAGAGGTAGTGCACGTACAATCGTGAGGCTGCATGGCCAGCCTAGAAATATGGAGGAAGACGAACGTTAGAGGTATGCAACTTCTCCTCTAACAAAAACATTCTCTCTCTGATAATCTCCTTCTTCTCCCTCAAGTGGCCTGACTTGATCGTCGGATGGTCTATCCGGCACGCCGCTGCCGGGCAGCTCACCGTCTCTGTGTTGCAGGGATAGACGCCGTCACGAGAAGCTCGACGTTCAAGGAGTACGGAAGGCATAGGACATTTCACCCCCATACAGATATAATTCCTTGTTATCTAAACAATTCTAAACGAGACTACAACTCATTCGTCAATACTTCAATAGCAACCATTATTCAAACACTTCAATTTTCTTGCCATTTTACGGAATTCTTATCCGAGGGAATCGGCACCCATATATATATATATATAAGATTTTGGGACTTTCACCCTGGATACTCCGGCAAACTTAATTTTAAATGGAGTCCATCCCCTATCTCCTCCAAAACAATGGAGTACATCTCCTATCTTCTCCCAAATAATAATACATATACAATGTATTTAACGACATCGTTATATACAATGACTATTCACAACACATTTTCAATATCTCAATCATACCATCATATTTAATGAGGTAAATTAAACGATGGGTTTCAATTCGCCTAATCCGCATGCAGTTTCTACAACAACTATAGTTATCCTCCACCGATAGCCCAAACAGATATTTCTAAACAGATATATAATTTATCAAATTTCTATAGGTGGGTGATTTAACAAATCTAACAACACCATTCATTTATACACCCCTTCAATTTCATATTTCCCATGTCAATTTCATTATTTATACAAAACAATTATTTAACACAAATTAGGGCAATCTTCCATTTTTTTAAATATCAAACCCAAGGCCAAATTTCATCATTTACTCTCAAGTAATATCATATTCAAGACCTCACATACATATAAGAAGCCCAATGTAGAAAACGCCTCTTTCAAAATTCCAACCCAAACCCTAGCTTCACCCCAAATCCTCCCAAATTCCACTATTTATACAAAATGACCAATATCTACGTTAAAACCCATATTAAAGAGTAGAATATCCCTACCTCAAGAGTAAAAGCTTAAAGGAGATAATGAAGAACTTCAAAAATGCTCCAAATTTGGTTTTGTTCGGATCAAAAGGAAGCCCACAAGATACTCTAACTCTTTAACAAATGGACTAGGGTTGAGAGATGCTTGGATCTTAAAGTATTTGTGGAGAGAGAGAGAGAGAGAGAGAGAAAGAGAGAACTTTAGAGAAAGAGTGTGCCGGATTAGGGTTTTGGGAAGAAATGAAATCAAAAAGTGATGTAAAATAACCCAGTTGTGAATTGATATACGCAACCTTCGCTCGAGCGAAGGAGTTGTCGCTTGAGTGACCAAACACAACAAGTGACCCTGCTCGAGCGCAGAATGCACAACTTCAGAAGTTTTACAAACGCACACGCTCGCTCAAGCACAAGAAACCTCGCTCGAGCGAAGAACTTTACCCTCCCAGGAAATCTGCGTCTGGGAGAGAAACCTGAGAACCCTCAAAACTCGCTCGAGGGCAAGAAACCTCACTCGAGCGAAGAGGCAAATTACACAAGGCTCGTTCGAGCGCAAGAAGCCCCGTTCGAGTGAAGAAACCAAAATCTAGGCAACAACAACCTAGACCAAGTAATAACCAACCTGCTCCAAACACGCCCAACATATTCCAGAACTCAAATTCCAAGAGTTAGAGAGAGAAGAGAAGACATTGACACAACAATAAACCACGGAACCCGAGTTCGAAACATAATAAAGGTCGGGACAAAACCAGAATCGCTATAACGTAAATTCCAATCAAAAGGAAATTGAAGCTCTAACAAAGAGTTACTTTGAACCCAAAAGAATTCCATCTCCATTATCTTCATTAACCTCTTCATCAAACCCATCTTTCTATTTTCCAAACAAGCCCTACATTTTTATTTAGAAGTTGATTAGTTGAATGAAATCTCATCTCGGTCTTTGCTATTAAGATGTTTAATTTGTATCTTTGTTTCATCATGGTAACGATTTGGTAGTTTATATATAATGAAAATGTTAGATTTAGCCAATTAAGGTTTGCAATATATTTTCTTCGATGGTAGTTCATATATAATGAAAATGTCAAGTAGCGTTTGGTAGAGTTTTCTAAATATGATTTGATAATAGAATTGTATTTTGAGTTTGTGAGTTTTTGAATTATGATTTGAGTGTGGAAAATTTGTTTCGTCAATGAGTTTTGAAAGAGTTTTGAATTGAGTGAGGGATTTTTGATGTGACATATGTTATTTGATATAAAAACTTGCAACTCATAACTAAACACACAACTCAAAATTCTATTTAAAACTCATAAATTTTTTTAAAAATTCTAAATTTTTTTTATTTAAAATATAAAAAATAACAGGTTCCAATATATATATATATATATATTTGCACTGTACCGGTTAACCGGCCAGATATTCGGGAGGACGACCGGTTAGTCCAAATTTTTTCGCGTAGGAAAGAATTTTCAAAAGTTAGTGGGTGTGGAATTAACTTTTGAAAATGCTAAACAAACACCACACTCAAAAGTGAGTGTGGAATTATATTTTGAAAGCTCCACCAAACGGAGCCTTAGATTTTGCTTCACCAGCTTCTTCTTAGTTAAGGTTTTGTTTTTGGGGTTTAGTTCATAAGAGTTTATTGTAGAATGTTAGATTTAGCCAATTAAAAAATTATTTTTAAAAAAAAAAAAAAGGTTTAATATGTAATGAAAATTCCTTCCCACAACCAAGAATTTTTAATTATTTTATAATGCTTTTATTTTTGGTTAGATGTATAAATACGTGATATTAATCTGTTTGGTTGACTAGAAAAGTAATGCTAAGAAAAAAGAAAAAAAAAATCATAAAAATCTCCTAATTTGCTTTGTTTCCTGTTGTTTTTGTCTAAAATGAAGGAATTAGAGTTTAGTTTTTCTTTTATTATTAAAAGCTGTGCACTGAGATTTTTTTGTTTTTAAAATATGTGTATAGAGAATATTTTTATATAATATTATGAGTGTGTTTTGATATCTATTATGGTCATTTTACTTTAGGATATAATTGTTATTAAAATAATGATTCATTAAGTGTGTGTACTGAGATAAATAGGTATGTGAAAATAGAATTTCCGTAACTATTCTTAACGTTTAGTTAACTGTAGAGGTTAAATTATTATGCGAATATAAATTTCAGAGAGCGGGATATAATTTATAAAACCTCAACGAAAATTTATAATTTAGCTAAACTTCATGAGAAGTGTAGGTAATTTATTTTATTTTTTAATTAGGATCACTTACGTATAGGTTTTAATAATTATATATATATATATATTTGGTTGGTTTAAGGTTAAGTTTGCCATCCTTAAAAAAAGTTAAAAAGTCAAAAAGTCACTATCCTATTTAAATCACATCATCTTATTTAAATCACATCACTTCTCTATTACATCACTTCAAACTCAACCCATATTCAACTCATATTTTATAAAAAGTCAAAAAATACACTTATTTAGAACCTCCTAAACAACCCATAATTATGAAATGCATTGGTAGACATCAATTGAAAAGGTGTAACAAATTCTTTCCCGGTAAATATATGTCTGTCGTTTCCATCCAAAAAAACCAGCTCCACTTCTAAACCCCTGCGAAAGCGATAAGAGAGAGAGAGAAGCAGAGGAGAAGTGCGAAACAAGTCTCTCTCCTCGATTCGTCTTTCCCGCCCACTACACACAAATATACGTTTATATTTATACAGCGATACGCATATAGATCAACCAAATCGCCATTAACATCAGGCATGATCTCTCTCTCCAAGACTCTCTCTCTCTATCTCTCTTTTCTGCATCGTCTTCTCTTTCTCTTTCTATAGCTCTCTCTAGATTATGATTACAATTGGTATGAATTTTTCCTTTTCTTCCTGTAATCTGTCGAAACAGAGGTAAGTCATGTCCCCAATTTCTTCACTTCGGGGCCTTTTTTTTTTTTTCTTTTTTTGTGTGTGTATGTTAAACCCTAATGCTCTGTTTGGTTCCCGAGAAATCTGTGGAAATAACTTAAGGGAAAAGAAATTGAAAATTTAATGTCGTTGTCATCAGCTTTCTCGTCCAATCGATTTAGTTGTTCAAGTTTCAACTATTTCAATTTGACGGGAAATGTAAGGAAATTCGTTACTAGATTTTTTTGTTTTATTTTATTTTTTAACATGGTTCTGAAATTCTTGGTTTCGATTTTTTTTTTTTGGAAGCCACTAGGAGGGAAGGACTAGCTTGCGTTTTAGAGGATTTCTTTTAACATTTTCGTTACTTGAAATAGTTTGAAGTGCGTGTGTGATTGTTGATGCTTAAATTGCAATTCTTGTACTTTCTTAGGCAAATACGTGACAAATTTGGTAACCTTGTGCTTAGATTTGCTTTCTATTTCGAAAAGGCAGTGTATTAAATGCTATACTTTTGTTGTGATTTTAAATTGCAATTCTTGTTCTTGCTTCGGAAAATACATGGCAAATTTGGTAAACTTGTGTTTAGATTTGCTTTCTATTTCTAAAAGATAGTGTATTAAACGTTATTATTGCTATACTTCCTCTTTGGTTACAATGTATTGCTTTTGAGTTAAAGCATAATGAAAAAAAAAAAATGGCTTTGGTGGTTCTTCCAAAGGAAAATTTGTCTTAGCATTTACAAATCACAATATTAGGGGAAGCTGAAATGTCTTTCTTTGTAGGCAAAGGATTCCTCACGTTTGTCAGGGTGTGCTTATTTGTATCCAAAATGACAAATAAGCAAAAAAATAATAAAAATAATTAAAATTGTCGCATTAAAAAATTGCTTATTTTTGTCTACTAGGATTTCTCACTTTTATCTGTATCCAAAAAGCATTGGTCACATAATAAATTTTCCTTTTGTCTTTGTGCCTATGGACACCATTATTGATGATGCCTTGGCAGTGTTGTTGACAACAATGATTTTTTCTCATTACAATACATTTTTGTTGGTTTGAGACTGGAACTGGAGAAGAAAAAGATAATATATGGAGAACGGCGCTGAAAAGATTTGGAATGCCAGAAGTTTATAGACGGGAATGACAATGTGAATGATTCGGATAAGGCTATTATCCCTTCCTGTTGCTTGAAGGCTAGGGATTCATACACTGAGCTTGAGGCTAAATGCCATTCAACAGTTGTTTCTGGATGGTTCTCTGAACCTGAATCATGCTCTGGTCATTATTTTTATACTTCTTAGCTTCTGTTTTTTCCGTTGGACATTTTTTCCAACATCCTTATTTTCCTTGTAGTACAGGTTTTTTGTTTTGCTTGATGATAGTCGAAGGGTGGTGTTTGTTGACTCCTTTTCTGCTTTGTTCGACTTTTACAGGTAAAGCTAGCAAACGAGTTTATTTCAATAACCCAATGTGGCCAGGTCTATGCTATTTTTGTTGCATTTTTTATCTCACCTATATAAATCATTTTAGCTTTGGAACATATTAGAGGCCAGAAAACTTATAATTAATTCGTCAATATATCCTTGAGGGGAAAGAGTCATGCTGGAATGTACGTTTTTTTATTAGATGTAATGCAAGACATGCTTGCAATATGATAAATTGTAATTGAAATTTTGATTGTTCATAATTACCTATGCTTATATTATTAAGGGCTTGAGTAGAGTGTTCTGGTGTTCCTTGTAAATGAAGAAAAAAAAATTCAAAATTAAAATTGTCTTTTTTTGTTTGAAATAATAGTCAGTGTTTTTCCAGATTTATTATTCGACAGCTATGGTTAAGTCAGTTTGAGTTTTCACTGGTACAAGAAGCGCACTCAATGAAAGTAGAGAAGATTTTGTACAAGGATAAATCAGAGTACCAAGAAATCCTGGTTTTTGAGGTTCAACATCAGTGATGCCTTACTTTCTATTTTTCTGGCATTTATTGTCTTATTTATGAATTTTCTGTTGATACTGGTTCTTTTATTTCCAGTTCTCAACATATGGTAAAGTTCTTATGCTTGATGGCATTGTTCATTTGACTGAGAAAGATGAATGAGTCTATCAGGAGATGATAACTCATCTTCGCCTTTGTTCAATTCAATCCCCCAAAACTGTAATTTTTATAAATCATGGGTTCTATAATTCATGATGAGTTTATTGTTTCTATTTTTATTCAAATTTAATTTCAAATGACATATAGTTGTTGGCTTATTTTTCCTACGAATGAAAATGCCATAAATACGAGCGTGCCAGCAAGGATTAAAAATCCTTAAAGATTAAATTCAAGCCAATTATCAGGCGATTGTGTTGACGGTTCTTTTGCCTTAACGAAGAGGACTTCAAAATTACCAAGTGTAGAGAAAAGAAAAATTAAAAGAAAAAAGAGGGAGATAGAGAAAGATAATTGAGTGAACAATCAAACTAATCATTAATTTATCTCTACTCCTATGTTTCGAAAAGGAAGTGCATAAAATAAAGTGCAGAGAACTTACCTTTACTTCTATGCTTCGAAAATGAAGTGCATAAAACAAAGTGCAAGAAATATAAATGATAAGAAAAATAGAAATCAATTGTCTTTGATTTGAATTCTGAATCTTTTTCAATGTAGTCATGAATGGCTATTTATAGGAAAATATTTATTGGAAAAAACTACCTAATACTACCCTATTCTTCCATCTCCTCCATTTCATACTCTATGATCTTTCATAACTTCTTTCACCCTCCACTTAATGATGCTCCATGTTCTCCATCATCTTTCTACATTTC
>JAPPVO010000032.1:161555347-161789161 GCA_030407325.1 Camellia japonica
AACCATGTCTTGTTTCTTTTCTTTCTCTTTCTAATATACAGTCACCGGCAACCAATGACTATCATCGATTGGGGTTCACCGGCAACCACCGACCACCAACTCCTTACTTCACCCTTACTAGCGGTGAAGAAGGTATGTTTCCGATGAAAAAGATGAGTAGATCTACTTAGATCTGATATAGATCTACATTAGATCTAAACAAAAAATAGTTGCTGAAGTACAATCATCTCTCTATATTTGCCTCTCTCCTTCAATACCTTAATTTTTCTACATTTTCTCTGCCATACACTTCTATTTTCCTGTTTTAATAGAAAGAAAAAAAATCAAGTTCTGAACAAGTTGTTTTCGAGTTTTAGTTATAGGTGGTGTGTAACGCCCTCAAAATAAACTCATAAATCATACATTCATAACATCCATAACTTAAGAGAATAAAGTAATTTCCCATTCATCAGAGTATTCTTACAAGAAATATTACATGTTGACAACAAAAGTAAATGCCCTGTAGACTTACAACTTTCCAAGTCAACACTTGGATTCAACAAAAATAGAGTACTAACTCTATACACAAAGTAAGCCCTTGGCTTGATATACATATAATACAAAAAGGTAATCAAAAAAAAAAAAAAGGCCTTCAACTTCTACAACCTCCCAAGCTAAGACCTTGGAGGCGGCATATCACCTGCACCTGAAAATGATGTCCCATATAGGGTGAGCCAACGCCCAGTGGAGATATGCTAAACATAGTATGAGCAATAGCTAAAACATTAGCATTTGAAAAATGTTTTACACTCATAATTCACTTACAACATTACACAGTTTCATGACAAATATGTCCATGTTTCATTCAACTTTCCCTTTACTTAACCAGTCTTCAATTTATGAACATGGCTCAGAACCTGGCCAACAATTAGTGAGACTACAACTCATATCAAAACACTTCCTTAATTCATAATAGATACACATATTTGCTGTATCAATACCATATTAAAACACTTCCATACTTCACAAATGATATACAGATTTGCTGTATCAATGGAGTCCATCCCCTATATCCTCCCAAATAATATCCGGTTTAGGAGTCTATCCCCTATCTCCTCTTAAACCGTGGAGTACATCCCCTATCTCCTCCCACACAACACAATATATATAAACACATATCATATACATGATCAATCAATACATAAAATTAATGTATTATTCCAACCGTCATATTCTATGACATATTCAATTGATTAGTTTTAATTCGCCAAATCATCATGCATTGTCTACAACACTCAAGACTATCCTCCACCGATAGCCCAAAGCAATTATTTCTAAACAGATAATAAATGCATCAATAGATAAATTATCAACATTTTCAAAGGTGAGCGATTAATGAATCCAACTCCACCATTCCATCTTATATTAAGCCAATTTCATTATTCCCAACTCAATTTCATATTCACATAACAAATGTCATTAATTACACAAATGACCCAACTATACCCAACTATGGTATTTTCCCCCTTTTTCCAATATTAACCTAAAGGTCCAAATATTATCATTAAACATCAACAATCCCATTTTAGGACCCAAATACACATGATTTGGCCAAAAGAACAAAACCCCTCTTTTCATATTTGAAACCCTAACACCCACAATTACCCAAATACAACATTACATCAAAATGACAACAAGTTTATGTCAAAGACTATAAATATGAGTAGTTATCCCTACCTCAAGAGATGAAACCAAGTGGGGAAGATGAAGAAATTCGAAATGCTCCAAACCCCAAGATTTTCAGATTGATAGGGAGCCCATAACAAGCTCTACACTTTTTGCAAAGGGACAAGGGTAAGGGATCACTCAAACTAGATCAAACCTTAGAGAGAAGTTGCATTTTAGAGTGAGAAGCTCTCTAATGGAGGTTTTGAAAAGTTAGAGAGAGAAAGGATGTTGAAAAGTGATCCAAAAAGTGAAATCCCGAAGTGATATAAAAACAGGTCCGCTCGAGCGTGGGATTCCTCGCTCGAGCGCCGGATGCACACTTCCAGAAGTTTTGCAGTCGATGGTCCCCGCTCGAGCGTGAAAGTGGACGCTCAAGCGTCCAATGACCTGCAGAACAAAATACCGAGAGATGGATAATCACGCTCGAGCGTCAAAACGCCCGCTCGAGCGGAGAAACAACAACAAAGGGCCCGCTCGAGCGTGAAGGCCAAATTCTGGGCATCAACTTTTGGTTTCTAAACACAACCAACCTGTTCCAAACCTGCCCAACACAACCCAAGACTCAAATACAAAAAGTAAAGGGTGGAAATGAGAATATGACAACAACACACTCACGGAACCAAGTCCGGAATACAATAAATAAAGAAAGGGAAAACCGAGATTGCTATATGGTGAAAATTATAAAATTTCGTAGTTTCAATTTTTTTGATGCTAGAATGAATCATGGTTTAAAACTTTAAAATTTTATAGTTTCATAACATGTTTTTCAGTTTGATAAATAAGGATAAATACTTAATAGATTTTTGCTTTGAAACTGTGACACTTTACAGTTTCGAAACTTGTTTTTTAGTTTGATCAATATTAGAAATTATTTGCTTAAACCCTACAAAAATTGAAAAATAACATATGTTTTTTTCCTATTGTTGCTGTTTTTTGTCGTTACATTTTTTTTTCTTTTAGTTTATCAATATTTAGCATATTTTTCTATGTTTTTTCGGCTATAATTTCTCTATTTATTCTTTTTTCTTTCCAGCAATATTCTGGACATTCTAGTGAGTCTCCAACAATGTTCTTAATGTCCAGCGAACATTCTAGACATTCCGGCGACTTCCATTGACATTCAAAACACTCCGACGAACTTCTGGCGATACTCCAGTGACTTTCCAGTGATGTTGAATATTTCGGCAAGTCTCTAGTGACTGTCTAACGGAAGTCCGACGACAGTGGAATGTAGCAGCATCTGTAAATATATAGATTTTTTTAAAAGGATTTTTTGATAGCAATTAAAAATATATAGGACTAAGTTGATGCAAGTGTTTTGTTTTAGGATTAGATGTGTTTTGAATTTTGCCTATGGGACTTATTAGTAAGTTCCCCAGATTAATTTTGTATTTCTTATGCTTCGTGACTACTCAGTCTTGAATTATGTTTGGCTCTATTGTTGAATTGAAGTCTCTATTTCATTTTTTTTAAAACTATTGTATTATTTTAAATTTTAGATCTTTATCACAAAAATCAAGATTTTAAGCTTAGAATTGTTGAAATAAATTTATAGTAAATATTTGTTCAATTGCTATGTTTTAAAATTCTTATTTTTATGATCTATATTGCTTGTATCGTTGGATTATATTCATAAATTGCTTATATTGATGAAAATATAATCATTCTTGAGCAAATTGTGATAGCATTATTGAAATGGAAAGCAATAATAGGTTCACTCAAAGTGGATTGTCCACACACCTCTGAACCAGGGACGGATCCAGATTATGACTTTGGGGGGGCTAAAGTACATTTAACCTCTAACCAATAAAATTTGAAGTTCAATACCAATTTCTACTAACATAAAAAAAAAAAATCAATAATGTTACGATAAAATATTGAACTATATTCCTTGTCAACATAGTTGAGTACCAAAAGATGATCATACAATTGAGAATATTTTTTTGCCCATATTCACTTACAAAAAGTAGTAACTATTTCTACATGCATTTATTTACTAAAATTAGGCATCTTTAATTGAGCTCGACGCTCTTTCATAATATCAAAAGCATGAATGATAGAGTCTACATCAAACTCTCGAGCAATATCTTTTTCAATGTTCGTAATCAAGTAACTAGCTAGAAAACCATCTTCCATCCTATTCCTAAAAGTCATAAAATATATGGCAGCACAAAATAACATTTAGATTTTTATCCAAATTCTTAGAGGAAATCAACACATCATAACCTAAAAGCCTATTCAATTATCAAGAAATCACACAACGCAGTATCTAAATTACAATAAATCATAGTATTAAAAAAAAAAATTCACAATATTTAGTTAACAATTGTACCAATAACAATTATCAGATATTCATCGCAACTCCTGGTTTCTCCACCCTATGCCAGCCTCTCTGCCACAATTTCACCAAAAAACAACCAGCTTGCATTGGTTCCACATTGCCATTAAATTATTATTTATTTTAAAAAAATTCAAAATCAATTGCTAACCCAGATAATGTTAGAGGTGGTGGGTTTTGATTTGTGTGTTGAAAGAGTATATGTGTATTTATTTTTTCGATTGGCATAGTAAAATAAAAGTGTTTGGAGAGAGGAGCGAAATCTATTGACAATGGGGGTGTAATTGTGGGTTATGTGACGTAGGAAGTTGGGGATTTGGGTTATCAAGTTTGGGATACCAAAACTAAAACTTGGGTTGAAGATTTCTAGTTGTCTGCAGCTTATGGGTGACCAATAACAACCAATAACAAATTAATGGCAAAATAATCGCATTATTCAGTCTAAAATCACAATCAATCATAATATTCAGTCTAAAAACAGAATAATCACATTGAGGCTGAAGGGATATCAGATAACTTACCAGTGAGAGTCCACGGTTCCACCGTCCATGCTGACCATGACGAAGGCCGACCAGCTCTGACGAAGTCCGACAACAAAGCTTCTCCGTTTCTTCCCTCGTCTCTTCGCTCCTCTCCTCTCTTTTGAATTGCAACAAGTCTCTCAGATCAGTTGTTTTCTTTTCTTTTTCTAATCTTAGTGCTTTGTTTGATCAAGCTTCTCCAACAAGCCTTATAGGTTATATATTTGTAAAAGTTTCATATTTTACACTTTGACCCATTAAAGTTTCTAAAATTTTGCTTTCATCATGACCTAATTTAAAAAATACATATACATGAAATTTAAAATAGATTATTATATATGTTAACTAATTCAAAAAATAAAATAAAATTCCAAATAGTTTAAAAAATTGGGGGGGTACTCTATATAATTTTGACATTATCTAAAAAAAATTTGGGGGTGCAAACTCCTATAATTTTAAATTATTTTAAAATTTCTAGATATATATGATATTTTTCAAATTTTTGAGAGTGCGGCCGCCCCCTCCGCCCCCCCTAGATCCATCCTTGCTCTGAACAATAATTGTAGACAATCATATTACAAAAGTAGTTTGAAAGGTTTAATTTTTATTATATTATTTAACTTAGGTTTCATGAATGGTACTCAAATTTTTTTTTTATTTAATTTATTTACACATGCAAGCAAACTCTGAAAGCTAACTATGTTTTCTTCACAAGGAATGAATTAAAATAAAATGATGACATCATTATATTTATTCTTACAATTGGTTCCCTAAAAAATAAAAATAAAATTTTTATTTTAAATAAATTATAATTGACGATTGTAAAGAAAAATATTTGCTAGCACATTTTTTTTTTTGTTGAGAATTTGCATGTGTTGGAAATTTAAATTTTATCAATTAATTATTGTGTTTTCTGACAAATCAAACGAGACTATTTGTATTTTTTTACATTGATAATTAGAAGAATATAATTATTTATTTTTTATTGTGTACAAGTAATGAACAAAATCAATAAGTTGTGTGTAAACCAAAACAATTTGAAAAACCAAAACAATAATCAACAATCCAAACGGTGCCATTTAATTTGTATACAATCAAAACTAACAAAGTTGTGCCAAAGCTGTGTCGTTTTCAACCACAATATTCCAAGTTCAGAAAATGTTAATAATACTAGTTCTAACTTCCAGTCCATGTCCAAGAAGCAAATCTTGCTTTACAGAAAAACTGGCATGATCATGTTCTATGCTTCCTCGTTCATCACTGGAGCAGCTTCCTTCTTCCTCTTCCCAGATGGTGGACTCAGATTTGTGCTCGTCGAATTGGCTCTAATCATCCAAAGTGAATAATAAATATGGAGTCTTTTATACATATGAAAAAAATGATATTTACAAAAAATTTACAAATATATAACACAATTTAAAATAATTTACTTTTTAGGAATTATGATTGGCAAGTTTGATATAATTTAACAAAAATTATTAATATCATCATCATCATAATATTAACAGTTAACTTGATCCTCAATCATAACAAATTCAATCGTCAATAAACATAAAATAAAATAAAATATCATGGAATTATAATTAAAAAAAATTATAACCATCATCAAACAAATATTTCATTAAGCAAAAACTTGAAACCTATTTTATATAACAAATATAATATGAGATGAGTAATAAAAAAAAAACATTAAAAAATATATAAAATGTTCAGAAATATAATAGTTATCTATTAATTTCAAAAAAAAAAAAAAATGAAAAGTTCCATAAAATCAATAAATAAATAAAATAGAGATGAAAAAAAATATCTTCACTGTTGTGATGAATGAAACTTAAGAGAAGATCAATAATATTGAGTTAGGCCTCCAATTTCTCCTTCTTTAGACTTCAATTAATTTTTGGGTGACTGAGTGTGGCTTACTTTGCCTTAGGGCATAGAGCTAAGTCTCTGTTCTTTTTGTTCCCCCCAATTTTGATTCCCAGGCAAGGAGGCAACGAACAACGACAATAGGTATTATAGATTGGTTGGTCCTCAAATTATTTGCACTTAGTTTAAGAAGATTTCATAATATATTGGGGTCTCAAATTTTTGGGCCTTTCTAATTCAACTTGGGTTTTAACATAATTTTGAAATTCTAAAATTAAAGTGGGCCTTTTTTTTATGAATTTATATCTTATATTGGGCCTTTTATTCATTTAGTTTAGATTGGATCTTTTATTTATTTAAAATTTGAACTTACAATATTGAATTGGGCCTTTTTTTTAAGGAACTAGTATAAGACTATACATATTTTTCGGATCCTATTTTTAGTCTTTTTTAGACGGTCCAAAGCAGTTGCTTTGTGGGCTTGCTCTCAAAATCGGGCCTGACTTTTGGTGCACTACAGGATTGCTCTAAACGAAACAACTACAGAGTATCCAGACTCATTATTGCTAGGTATCAAGAAAAATATTTTATGAAAATAGTTATGAGAGATTTTTTATTCTTAAATTATATATACAATAAGTTATAATATATAATATAAAGATGGAGATTCTTTATAACCGCCCTCATAAAGAATTTTCATAAAGCCTAACATTTTTCGACTCATTTTGTTTGGCAAGAGATAATTTGTGTGATTCATAAAGTGGGACCGCGTGGAAAGTCTTGGAGTGATTACGTGATAATTTGTTATATAAATAATAAAAGATACGGTACATAAAATAAAAAATAAAAATAAAAATAAAAGAGAAGATAAATAGAGAAAAAATTCAATAACAATTTATAGTAAAAGTTATTAGGCTCTAACGTGATAATTTTAGTATTTTTTTTAAATTTTTTTTTATTTCATTTCATTTTTAATTTTTTTTTTTTTGACACTACACTATAATAATTACTTTACGTGTTAACAAGACCCTTTGTTATCTCAATAGTTTATTACTTGCATGATATTTTGAGATTTGAAGTTCGATGTCGTTATGGTGTGAGATATTTGAGAATATTTCTATAATAAATATTTTATTTTGAAGATTTTTTGAATTTACGAGTATTATTTTGATAATTCGAATAGTTTAACTTTTAAATATTTGAGTGTTGTTTCTTTTTCTTTTTTTAGATTTGAATTTGAGTGTTGGTTATTATTGAAAAAAATCACATTAGTAGTAAGGCTGGCCATGAATTTGTCAGAGTTCAAGGAGAATTAAAAATTAAGCATTTATATTTATTTAGAAAAAAAATTATTTGTACCACACAAAATTTGATTGCATATATAAATACGAAAATTACTTGATTTATCTGTGCTATGCACTAAAGTTATTTAAAAGATTAGGTGGTGAATAAAAATTAAAAATATTGTATTAGTAAATAATTCGATAATAATTTGTGTGGAGGGAAAAAATATGAATCCAATCCCAAACCCAATCATGCTAGCCCAAAACAAAAAATAGTAAGTACAAACCTATCCCTTGCAACCCATGGAGGATAGTTGGCAGCAACTTGGCATCCAATCAAGGTGCATAGGGGGACAAGCAAATATATATATATATAAAAAAAAAAAAAAACATTCTAGCAGGCAAATCTGTAAAATAAAGGAGAGACATCGGATTAGGTATCATCCAATGATAACAAGTGTAGAATAGACAAGACTAAGGCATAGGTTGCTCCTGGTAGGAGGCAGAGCCGTCCGATCAAATTGATCCTATGAACATAATCAACCTGGCCATTAACGTTTGACATCATGCAAGTTGTGCATGCAACAGAGATACAATGATCAAAGACAAGGGCAACTTGGCCAGTTGCCCGACTAAGGCCAGGTATGGATAGAACTCTTCGATCAAAGCAAGATCTGACATATGAGATTTGAGTCAGAATAGTTATAAATGGGTAAGCAAGCAAAGCATAAAATGGGAGGTGAGCAAATCCAATTCTACAAAATCTAGATTAACTTCTACTTCATAAATATTTCCTTTTTAAATATTTATGTGCTAAGACCGATCAGTGTACTGACTTGATCGTCAAAGGGTCCTCCTGACCTACCTATTGAGGGCGACAGAGGACGACAGTAGTTGAAGCGACCGGCGTTGAAGGTGACCATGGCGATAGTGGTGGTCTGGCGATGGTAGCAGTAGTGATATAAAATTGCTTGGAGAAATGACAGCGAGAGAGAATAGGCACAAATGGTGGAGGAAGAGAGAGAACAAAATATTATTTAGGACACTCAAGGGTAAAAAAAAAAAAGAAAAACAACAAATGAGTCAGGACTTATGTGTGCATAAAAAGTCAAGACCTAATGGGTAATAAGTCGTAAAAAGGGGATCGGCCGATAATAACCCAATTTTTTATGCCCGATTATTATGTGAATCGGGTCTGAAAAAGTACTTCAAGCATAGTTTGGCCAGGCCCACCCACAAATAATATTGTACAATACATTTATATATATTATTTATATGTTTTACATTGTTTGCTTTCTTTTCTTATAAACATATATTATGTATTGCTAGTCATGTAAAGGAATTGGTTAGAAAATTTAAACTACTAATTTTGAATAGATTAAACAGACTTTAAACCACTAAACTAATTATATTTTTTATTTTAAAATATATATAAAAATATATATTAAATAATATCAGAGTCAAATGGGTAGATTTTGAATTTATTATTTGTTTTTAGACGGACTTGCAAATAAACTATAGCCTGATCCCGACTAAAATGTTATTAGGGAACTTACTGATAAGTCTCATATACAAAGTTTAAAATTCATCTAATCTCAAAACAAAACACTTGCACCAATTAGCCCTATATATTTTTAATTATTACTAACAAATCCTATTTTTTTTAAAAAAATAAATTTAAAAATGTTGCTACAAATATGATCGAAAATTCACCAGAGTATTGCTGAAATGTTTTGAACATCACTGAAAGTCGTCGAAATGTCTAGAATGTTCACTGGACGTCAAGAATATCACCGAGGATTCACCGGAATGTCCAGATATTGCCCAAAAAAAGAAGAATAAACTGATAAATTAAAGAAAAAACATAGCAAAGAACAACAGACAATAACAATGGGAGGGAAAACATATGTTATTTTTAATTTTTTGTAGGGTTTAAGCAAATAATTTTCAATATTAATCAAATTCAAAAACAAGTTTTGAAACTGTAAAATGCTACAGTTTCAAAGTTTGATTTTATTAAGTATTTATCCTTATTAATCAAACTAAAAAACATGTTATGAAACTACAAAATTTTACAGTTCTAAAAAATGATTCATTTCAGTACCAAAAACACTGAAACTGTAAAATTTTACAATTTTCATCACCTATAATTAAAACTAGAAAACTTGTTCAGAACTTGAAAATTTTCTCCATTATAACAGGAAAATAGAAGTGTACAGTACAAAAAAGTATTAAAACTGAGAGATCAAAGGAAAGAGACAGATATATAGAGATACTTGTACTCCGGCAACTATTTTTTGGTTTAGATCTGACCGGATCTAACGTAGATCTACTCAGATCTGAGTAGATCTACTCATCTTCTTCGTCAGAAACTCATATCTTTCGCCATCAGTGAGCGCGATACAAGGAGTTGGTGTTCGGTGGTTGCCTGTAAACTCCAATCAATAGTAGTCACTAATCGTCGGTGACTGTAGATTGGAAAGAGAAAGAAAATAAGGAAGGCATTGTCGAGGTGGTAGTCATCGTCGATATCAGAGAAAGAGAGATAAAGAGAAGAAGTAAGGTATAGAGAAAGAGGAGAAGATAATGGACATAAGACTTTTGGGTCAATCTAAAAGGTTTTAGATTAAATAGAATACAGACTTTTCAAAAAAGACTTGTAAGTAATTTGCCTATGTTATTATATAATATGGGCCTGGTCCGAATCAGACCTAACTCGACCATGTCCACCCCCTACCCAAGTCCAAACACTAATTTGAACAGCCGAGGGACTTTTTAATATGCAATGTAGGACTTGAATTCAAGTATTCAGCCCATCACTACTCCTGATGCAGCCTAGTTGATGAATTATTTTTTTTTTTTTTTGTTTTGGTCTTTTATGCATTTTTAAATAATAACAATGTTTTACCTTTCACATATTTTCAAAAAAAATTCACAAAAAGAATGAAAAAAAAAATGAGTTAAAAGCTTAGTGTGTATATATATATTATGGTAATAATCTGTATATAGATCATATTATATATATTATTATCTACATACACATTGTACTCTTCACTTTTTCCAGTGTAATAAAACTAATATGAACCGTGAACATAATAAATAATCTTGTCAAACCGTATAAATATGTGTTCGGTTTCTTGTGTGTAATTTCTCACTATTATTTGTGATTGAAATTTATTCTACAACACATATATATAATCAACTCTTGAGTTGGTTTGAATTAGCTTGAGACTAACCAGCAAATTGAAATTTATATCATCCAATTGACTGATAATTATTTTATGTACATGTAATTTAAGCACAGAATTGAACACCACTCTTCAATCCAAACAAGATCAAAGAATCTTTAGTGTTCAAAACTAAGAAATGCCTGGCAAAAAGGCGATTGAAGAATGAATGAATATAGAGATACACACATATCACTCTCATCACACTCTACATTTTCCAAAATTATTCAATTCCACCACCACCACACTAATATTATCTTTGCTCCTCTGAGCCATCTCTAGCTCAGTTAGAGCTGCAGTTGCCTCAGCAACATGGCTTTCATTTACGCCTTGCTGAATCTGCTTCTGTTAAGTCTTCTCCTCTTCATTCTACCATTCAGACATCTCCTAACAACCTAGCATATGCAAAGTTTTTTAAAACCACATCCCATAAGCCATCAGTGGCAAAATTAGAAATTCATCTGTATTGGCTCTTCTGCTCACTCTGACTTTTGGTTTCAGTATTACAAATGGTTTGAGGTACTGATTCCCTGCATCAATGGTTCATAATTTAGAAATATTTTTTAAGTGCTTACATTTCTACAAAGCACAAAAAAGTATCTAGAAGCAATGGAAAATGGATTAGTGATTTGCTATGGTCTATAGTTGTGATACCCCTGTTCCGTATTATGTTAATTGGTCCCTAATACGTATGTGGTTATATGTTCTGATATGATTTGGTGTGCCATTATGTGAATATATGTGGTTTTGGAATTCTATCTGTTCACCGTAGGAATATCTGTCTGAACAATCTGCTTTGGAAATTAAATTGAAGGCCTTATCGGCCACGGAACCCGAAATCGTTTACGCCATTGTGATTGGCATAATTGTTAGAGCCTACAGTGAAATTTAATTGAAAACTGATTCAAGTCAGATTAAATTGATTTAATTGTTGAATTAGTGCCAATTATTCCTTATTAAATTGATGTTAGTGGGGTTGGTTGTATTAAGGCACTACACCTTGTATTCTCTCCTCATAACTTCCCTTGGCTGATCAAACTCTAAGAAAAACAAAGAGAGAGCCGGCTGTTAGAGAGAGAAGGAGAGAATTGGGTGATTTTGGCTCAAGGTTTGGGGAAACTTGAAGATCAAACCCAAGATTTTGCTATAGTTTGAGAGATTGAGCTCTTAGGTAAGTAAACTCATGGATTTTGTTTGTAAATTTGTAAATTCAAGTGTGGTTAATGACCAAAAACATGAGTTAGCTTGATTACAAGGAAATTAAGTTGTTTGCGTTCAATTGAAGGTCAATAAAGGCATGCATGTATATAATTGTTGTGGAATTGCATAATCTAGCATGTATTGAGTTGAACATGGAAGTAACGGTGTTAAATCTTACATGCAAGCATGCTTTTGTTGTATTCTATGAGAATGAACACCATTTGCTTTGTTTGGGATGGAAATGAAGTCAAGGTTAGCATGCATGTTTGAATAATTAAGATATGAGCTTGAATGCATGATTTTGTCATGTTAGAATGAGTTTGATGGGAGATTGGAGCATGCATGTGAATTAATTATGAATTGGGCTCCATGGTAATGTGTTTTGGTGTTTATGGCATGTTAGCATAACTATATTTGAGATTTAAGCCATAACATGCATGTTTTGTTGGTTGAAATTCGAATTGGAGCTCAAGAACCTAATCTGGAAAACCCAGATTTTTTACGTCCGCTCGAGCGGGGGTAGTGCCGCTCGAGCGGAAAATACGTGCTCCCAGTATTTTTCTTCAGACCTTGATGTCCGCTTGAGCGGGTAAGTCCACGCTCGAGCGGGGAGCTATGTAGGATGGACTTCCGCTCGAGCGTCCAAGTCCGCGCTCGAGCGTAAAAATGATACATCCATAACTTTTTTGCAGACATGGCTTCCGCTCGAGCGGGGAGCCATATAAAGAGGCCTTCCGCTCAAGCGCCAGATTTAACGCTCGAGCGTAAATTTCCCATATCCAGTACTTTTGCAGGCCTCAAGTATCCGCTCGAGCGGGGAAGTATACGCTCGAGCGGGGACCCTGTTTTCTGAAATTTTGTTCATGCGTTCTGAGTTCTGTTTTCCGTTCTCTTTCACTTGTAAGCACTCTTAGGCATATGTTAAGTATTGTGAATGAGTTAATAAGATAAGAATAAAGCCTAATGAGGAACCTGTGAAGTAAAGAACGGATTGAACTATTAGTGACCCTTTTGTATTCATGAAATGTGTAGGGTCAAGCTCCAGGGCAAATCCACAAGCCGATCACTGTGAGTAATATCAATATTCAAAAGCTTGTAAATGTCCAATTGTTTATTTCCTTATAAGCTTTATGACTTACTGATTGGGATTGTGGACAAAAGTCTGACAAGAACGAACGAATGGACCAAAGGTCGTTTTGACAGGACCAAATGGACCAAAGGTCGTTTTGATAGAAATGAATGGACCTAAGGTCGTTTTGACATGAATGAGTGGGCCGAAGGCCGTTTTGATACAAATGTATGGGTCGAAGGCCGTTTAGACATAAATGGATGGGCCGAAGGCCGTTTTGACATAAATGAATGGGCCGAAGGCCGTTTTGATATAAATGAATGGGCCGAAGGCCGTTTTGACACAAATGAATGGGCCGAAGGCCATTTTAACACAAATGAATGGGCCGAAGGCCGTTTTGGCATAAATGAATGGGCCGAAGGCCGTTTTGGCACGAATGGAAATCTGAATGGGCCAATGGCCAGAATGTTGAAACTACAAGTCACTTGATTTGAATTTCATATAGTTATATATCTGCTAAATAGAAATATGAATTGGGCCCAAGGCCGTTTGGAATATGTTGTTCTATACTACTATGTACATTCTGTATTTGATATTAT
Source organism: Camellia japonica (assembly GCA_030407325.1). Taxonomy (NCBI): domain Eukaryota; kingdom Viridiplantae; phylum Streptophyta; class Magnoliopsida; order Ericales; family Theaceae; genus Camellia; species Camellia japonica. Next base: position 161,569,158 of record JAPPVO010000032.1, read on the forward strand.
TCACTGGGCTATCGCTCACGCTCATTCATGTGTTTGTAGGTGAGCCAAGAGAAGTCCAAACCCAGCCCCAGTGAAGTCTGCCAGGAACAACATGAGTTTTGGGAGAGTCAGCCTTGTGTCTCACGCACGAGACCCAACCTTGCCATTTTGTTATGTATTATATTTTGTCTTGTTGGCAAGGACCTTGTGCATATCTGTATATAGTTTTGATACAGTTGACTCAGTTTAGATGATCCTGTCTGTAAAAGATTTTATGGTACTATATTTTGTTGTGAGTTATTAACGTATATGTGCATGGTTTATTTAAAAGTGCATGTAAGCACGGCTCTATGGACAAAGTTTTTAATTATTGCTTCCGTTTGGCCCCTTTACTCTGTTGGGTTACATTTTTGTTGGTTTGAGGCCGTAGGTAATCTCTGGATTACTGGCCGGTTACGTCCTTAACCCATAGGGGCGGGTTCGGGTCGTGATAATGGTAGTGCCCAACATGAACTTAATATTTAACAAAACCAATTTAAGTGCACAAAAGATTTCACAAAATGAAAAACAGATGAGAGATAGAATGCAATGCCTAACCTAAATGTTTAACATGAATACTTTTTCTACAAATAGAGATTTGGATGTTAGCATGGTTCTAAGTAGAGTAATAAAATATGTCACCCATTGTTTGTCACCATTTTATATCACCTCATAACATGAATACTTATGATTAATTCTCTTGTTTGGAGATAATTATTAAGAAATTAATGAAAACACATAACATCTTGTTGTGTAATTTGGTGACATAAAATGGTGGGGAAAAAGAAAAAAAAAAAGAAAAAAAGATGATATATGGCAATCCACTTCTAAATATTGGCATACCCATATGTTTCTTTCGATATCAATATACTCCGGTATATTAATGAGAATAAAAATGACATGCATATCGCTAATTTGTAATATGTATGCTCATAGGCAATTCATGATTCGATTCACAACTGATACGATTGGTTCATAGTTGATGTGGCCAATTTAAATGCTATAAAACTCAATCATGATTTTTCAAAGAATCAGCTCAATAATAGTTATTTCTAGGCAGGTTCTACAAAAAGCAGCTCAAACACGGAGAGCTAATTACATGGAAAACACAAATGTTAAATGGACACCAAGAAAAGACAATCCAATTTAGCTAATCCAAAGCAATCAACCACTTAAAATCACAAAACTAGTTTTGGTTAATTTGTCGAGAAACATATATGATCTGTGTATTAATGAAACCGTAAACTAAATCTGTCAAACATAGCATCGTTCTACATACCTATGGATCTCAACTCCCTAGACTCGATGCCTATTCCAGTTTGTAACCCTTCCACCAGCACTTTCGATTCTCTCCAACTCATCAGGTCTACCAGGCTGTGCAAAAAAAAAAATGATCATATTAACAAAAATAGTCTAGAATTGCGAAATAAGTGGGAGATTAAAATAGATCTTTATAATATATATATACAACGTTTGATTCATCAAAACCAACATATTGATATCTTGATAAGCTTATGGGTTTAGAGTCATTGATGCAATATGTCCTTACAGATTAATTAATTCTTCAATTTACACAAATCAAATGCATGATTTGTGGCTTGAATTTGGATCATTGATTTGGCTTAATCCCTATAATTACAAGATATGATTGTATTCTTCACCTATAAATATAGGTGTTTTCATGTATGTAAATTATTTAGGTGAATCAAATACAATGTAACTAATTGACATTTGGGTTTGTGGGCATTATAGCTCACCTTTTTCACACCCCCTTTTTGAAAACTCAAAATAAGCCTTATTGTTCAGACTCTCGCGGTTTTGAATCTAATCTCAGAAGTGCAATGTGAAATTGATAAACACCAAAGAGTCCAAATCTGGCAAATCTTTTGAAAAATCGATTTTGAATCAAATTGCCAAAAATGGACTGCTTTGCCAGATATAGAGTTGCCATCTAAATATTTTGTTTTGGGGAAATTTAGGAAACCCATGACTCATGCCAAAAGGCCACAAGTCTATCATTACCAAGATTGTCTCGGCTTGGGAACTTAGGTATGAGAGGGGAAGGTCATGAATGCATTTGAGCACCCCCGCTCATCCGATCAAGGATCGGACTCTACTAATGATGATATGATTTTTATCAACATTATATGCTCTTGTTCCGATTTATTAGGCTAGCATTACTATGTGATGCGCACACACACAAGTACAGACTAACTTGCAAGAATTGGAACACTTGATTCATATTTGTTTTGAAAACTGTTTCAAAATATGTACCACTTGAAAAATTGATCTCATATAAACATTTACTCAAATTATTCCAATTCAAGCAATAAGCCTTCATCCACAGGCATTCAAGCAGTTATAGCAATTAAGCACTTAGCCTTATGGTAAGCATGCTAAACATGGCAACAATCACACGCATACGATATGCTAAAATGAGTAAAGGCTCACCTAGTACTCCAAGCCAAAATAAACAAAAGAGTTAGAAAAAATGCATGATTCTTAACTAGGCAAGATGACTAATGCAACACATGCGATATGCAATCTAAATAGGCTCGGCTACTAATATGGCATATGAATCAATTTGATAACATGCGGTCTAAACACGTATTCAAAAAAGTATTAAACTAACAATGCAGTTAGAATGATGAACCGAGCCTCGGTGCATGGAATACGAATGGAGGCAAACATGAAATATGCTAATTGAAACATGATGTCCCTAAACTAACCATCATAAGCTAGTAAAATAAAAGGGAGAAAGAAGTGGGGTTGGAAGACATACACATTATTACAACATTACGCTCTCACGAAGGAGAGTCTGAATGAACTAAGCTAATTAACTAACTAAGCTAATTAAGCTAACTAATTATACTAAAGCTAATTAAGCTAATTATTACAACACTTGGATTAACAAATTAGTTAACTAACTAATTAAATAATTACAACACATGAATCAACTAACTATTCTAGTTAATTAGGTTACAATACTTGAACAAAATTAATAAGCTACAACTATTTAATTACAACAAATATTTAATCTAAATATTTAAACTTTAAATAAGCTCGGAATACAAAGGATGCTTATGCACATGCTCGGTTTCCACCCCAAAAAAACCACTGTTTTGCTTTCGAATGCCTCTGTTTGCACAGTTGAACACTAGCACTGCTGCTCACTCTGTTCTGTCATACAAACTTACTGTTGAATTTTGCATCAGTGGCTAGCCGGCCATTGGTAAAAGTTGCCGACCATGGTTGAAGGTTGCTGGCCATGGATGGTGGTCTGCCGGCTATGGAAAGTGGCCTGCCGGTCACTGATGCACAGGTTTATCTTGCTGCAACAGAGGACAAACATAGCATATACAGGGTATTTCAAGGGTTTGTTTGCACAACCTACCCCTCATTTTCATGGGAAAATCAAAGGAGTAGCAGGCTTTGGTTTACAAACCATCAATGGATGCAATTTCATTGCATGATGGCTTGTGAAACCATGTGTGCAAGGTCAATAAATGCGAAACATGACACAAACTTCCTCTCTTTCATGAATGATCAAGGGAAGAAGTTGACCTTGGAGACTTGAATCATTTCATCACTAGTAAGTATGAAATGGTTCAAGCTTCCATGTGTTCAATTAACGTCCGATTGAACACAACCAAATATTATCTTGCTCACTTTTAGTCCCAAGTTAACTCCATTTTAGTTTACCAATCATCCCTTAATTCAATTAAGTACAATGATTAATTAAAGTCCTCTAATGGAAAGAGGGTTCAAAACACAAGTTGCTTTGGGTATGAAAGAAGCCTCATACCATTGGTAATGAACTCCTTAATGGATTAAACCATTAAATATGAAACCTCAATTTCATACTTGGGCAAACAAGTGACTTGAAATCACTTTCAAAGAAAAATAAAAAGTCAAGAATGGAGGGAGGTTGTAGAGATTATTAGTGCTGAAATAAAGTATGAAAAGCCCAAAATAAGTGCTATCAACTCAAATAAGTGATGTCTAAGACCTAAAACATCAAGCTTATGAGGACTATTACACTAGAAGCATGCAAAACAAAGCTCAAATGCAAACTACAGCCCAAAACAGTGCTAAAGTAGATATGTTCTAAAACATGCTGGAATTGAGCTAAAACAAGCTAGATTAAAATGCCAAAACATGGCACCAACTAGGCTAGTAAACAAAACACAAGGAGGGGAGGCTAACCCTTCCAAATTTGGACTTTAAAACATGATTTTGGCCATTGAAGAAGCTCTAAAAATCAGTGTTTAAAATCTTGAAAAAAGATAGTAAAAGGGTGGGAAATACAAGGGCAAAGGCCTCCAAAACAAGGTACAAAGAAGGGCTATCAATCCCTCAACCTTTAATGGCCTTAAGCCCAAGCTTTAGCTCAAAAAACATAGAGTTTTGACAACCTAAAACAATGGGAAAAAAAGTAGGAATAGAAGCAAATAAAACAAAGCTATAAGCAAAGTCTTATACCTCTTGAAGAGAAGAAGCTATTCCAAGCAACAAAACCAAGTAAACACATCCTCTAGAGCTCAAACCAAGCTCAAGAATACCTCAGCTTACAGATGAAAAGATTTGGTTAAGGGTGTATAGGCAAAGGTTGAAGATTTGTAGGCAAAAGTGTAGAGATTTGGTAGAAAGAGAAAAAATTTTAAGCTCAAAATTTTCTAACCTTCAAAACAATATGAGAGGTTTTCTATATATAGAGAACCAAACAATTCCATTAAAAACATCCAGCCTTACACGTGGGTGAAGATGTATGCATCTGTGCAAACAACTAGCACAATTGGCATAAAATATCTGCAAAACACACTGGTGGCCGGCCGGCCATCACTGGTGGTCGGCAGCCCAAAAATGATGGCCGACAGCCTCTAGGAATGGCCGGCAGGCCACCAGACGTTGCAAGCTGGAAAGACCAAGGCATGGTCCAAAAATGAGACAAAAATGGTGTAGGGTTTGAAAGGCTCAAAGTTGTGGCATTCCGCTGAGTACTTCAAGCACTGGATGAACATTTAGACTCATCATCGGGTGTACATGCGAGGATGTCCAAGTTGTAAGGGCCGTCAAAAATGGGGTGTCTACAGGCATACACACAACGTGCTTAACTACGTAAATTAGTGTTCTTCATTTGTGTTAAAACTTACACAATTAAGATCATGACTCATTCAAAGAATAAAAATCTTTCATTCATAATCACATTAACATATTTTTACAAGTTTTTAAAATTAATAGTGATGTATAACTAGAAACAATTTTAAATTTTAATAATATATTATAAAATTATGATCTCTATTAGGATCAAAATTATACTACTTCAAATTACCTTATGATCATCAGACAGAGATATTGCGACACCTCCTCGAGATAGCATAACTCTCGAATTGCCGCAAGTTGCAACCACTACCTCCCCTTCTCCCACCACCGCCATTGAACCTACCGTCACCACCGAACACACCGCCTTACTCTCCACCGCCCTCCTATAATCACTCGCTTCCTCATCCATCTTCTCAAAACACCCCACCCTCACTTTCTCCTAATCGAACGACGTCATTTCCACTCCATTTTCTTCGTCTTCTTCAATCTCTTTCACCAGTAACCAGTGTAATCGGTCACGGCAAGCGTGCGCGACATGTGAGCCTCCATGTCCATCGTACATGCCGAAGAAATCAAAATCTCTCGTATATCTGGTTAGAAGCCCTAGCTTCACTCTCAGGGCATCCTCCATTACTCTTCTTCATCCGATCACCGAAATCGATCCATGTGACGAAATTGATCCATGTGATGAGCACGTGACGCTCCAAGTCCAATCTCAAACACATGCACAAGCTAAGCCCAGCACAGTATAGCTCAGCCCAAGCTTAAGATTAAGTACAAATCCAAGTCTAAGACCGAACCTAGCCTATACACAAGCACAAGCCTAGGCCCAATCCAAACCAAGACTAAGTTCAAATTTAAGCCCAACTTTACTGATACCCACTTTATGAGACAATTTTTATTCACAACTCAATGGTTTTGGCCCATCATTTTTATATTATAATATTCTTACTTAAGAAAATACAAAACTATTAGGACCCACCTCAACCAGCAGTTTGTTCCCACTTCAATTTCGAATTAAAGTTGTCGAAAAATCATTCACTGTGTTTGGTTTCAATTTTTAAAAAATTGAGTTTTTTATTTTTTGTATTTTTTTTATTTTCAGTGAATATTTTAAAAATTTTAACTAATTTTTTTACTTTTTCAGATGCACCTTACTTAGATGTATTTAAATAGTAAGATATTTGTAAAAAAATATTTTAAAAAATCAATAAATACACAAGAATACAAAAAATATACTGATTTATTTATTTATTTATTTATTTTGGTTATATTTTTGGTATTTGGTGATTTTTTTTTTAAAGAAGTGTATTTATGTTAGGTGTATCTAAAAATAAAAATTAAAAATCCATAAAAATTTAAAAAATATGAAGAATAAAAAGTTGAAATTTTTTGAAAAGTGAATCCTAAGTTCAAAACCAAACACGCTGATTATTTTCCAACACAACCACCATCCACCACCGACCACCTCTCTCTCTCTCTCTCTCTCGACTCCAACTGCTCTCAACCCCTTTTACCTCCGTTTTCCTGAGCAAGAGCCAAGAGATTAATATATCTAAGAATACCATATACACATTAACAGTGAACAAGAGCCAAGAGATTAATAGAAGAATCAGAAAATAGAGTGGTGTGGATGCAACTATCAAAATTGTGGATAAAATATTTCTTTAAATTTAAATTATTTTAGATGATGAAATCCCTATTTTAGAGGCAACACAACCATCTCTGTTTTCTTGCTAAGTTCAGTTGAGAGTATAGTAGAAAGAAAAAAAAGCTAGTTTTTGTGTGTGTATGTGTTGGGGGGGGGAAGAATGTGGGTGAAAAGATGTGGAGTATGTGTTAAAATGGAGGTCTTGTGGGTTTTGATCACTAGAGTTTTAAAGAAAGAGAATGAAAATGGTGCTTTTAAACTCACCATTTCCTACCATTCTTGCTTCTCAGTCTAGCGCAGTGACTCGCGATCTACAACAGCAGCAACGAGGTTCACGAAAGAGGGTAGGTGGTTCATGATGGTCGGCGGAGGAGTGACGACGATGGTGTAGAGATGGTTGGGTATACCTCCTTATTGGAGTATGGGACCTGATTGGTTTATTAAAAGAATTTAATTTGGTTTGGTGTTGGTTATAATCAAGGGCGGAGCTAACAAGTGACCAGGGAGGTCACGTGCCCCCCCTGGGTTTTGGAATTTTTTTTTTTTTTAAGCAAATATAAAGAAAATATTTTAAATAAAAAATTTATAAAAATATTATTTTAAATGTCAATGACATTTTAAAAATAATAAGAATAATAATGGTTATTTTGATTGAAAATAAAGTGATTACGATATTATTATCTATGAAAATTCCAATATAATGATGATATCTATCACTATTGACATGCAAATATAATTAATCTCAATAAAAATATAGAATTTATTGAATTGCTTATTACATTTGGCATGTAGCGTTCATTCTCCATGTGTTTCTTTACTATTGGTGTGTGATATCACATGTTAATTATGACGTGGTGTAACTATTATATTGAATTTTTACACATATTTTGAATAAAAAATTACTTTATCATTATATAACTTATTTTAAAACTTTATATCCATGAATTTTTTAATATTGTCCATGATACACTAATTACAAATAATATTTAGCTTATTTTGTTCTAGTTTTTAGAAAACAGTTTTTAAAAAATTCTACATTTTTATTTTTTGTATTTTAATGTTTTCAATAATTTTTTTTAATATTTTAAGAAATTTTTTTTTAATTTTTAGACACACCTAACATAAATATACCTAAAAAGTATAATATTTGTGAAAAAAATCTTTAAAAAATACACTAAATACCAAAAAATATAAAAATAATATAAAAATTGAGTACATTTTTCAAATTTTTTTGTATTTATTAATTTTTTAAAATATTTTTTCACAAATATTTTACTATTTGGATACATATCTAAGTACTGTGCATTTAAAAAGGTAAAAAAAAATTGTTTAAAATTTAAAAAATATTCACAAAAATAAAAAAAATACAAAAAATAAAAAATGTTGTTTGGTTTGTTTTTCGGAAAAATTTTTGGAAAAAATTCGTTATAAACAAATTTTCAAGAGTAATCAAACCAAACAAATTTTTCCAAAAAAAATCTCAAAATTTTGTTTGGTTACCTACTTTCCAAAATCACACACTCTCTCATACACATCATATCAATCACTTTTTTTAAAACTCTCTCTCCAAAATAATTTTCCAAAACCATTTCTGAAAAAAAGGCAAACCAAACAAGTTTGCGTACTTTTTATCTCAAAAGCTACTCCACAAACACAAACCAAACACACCCTTAGTTTTCAGAAAATTGAATTCAGAAAACTAAAACCAAATACACTAATTATTTTTTTTTTTTATATATTTCTTGAAGTTAATGGTAAAAAATTATGTGAAATATTTTTATGAAAAATTCTAATATTGTAATTAACAAGTGCCACCTCTGATTTAATTTCGTGACTCCGCCACTGATTATAATATATTTTTAATATATTATATCTAACTTTTAGAGGCCCAATAATTATTTAATATTCAATTGGACAGCAGCTAGAGTTTTGAAAAAAACCCAACATTTTACAATATATATAAATATTGTCATGTGTTTTCGGAGGAGGGCGGCAGCTAATTGATTTCTGAAAGATAGTGCTTCGCCAAGAAATTAAATCAGAGAGGGCATTTATTAATTATAACATTAAAAATTTTTATAAAAATATTTTATATAAATTTTTACGATTAACTTAAAAAAGATATATATATATATATATATAATGTATATATATATTATTATTTATAACTAGTATATCATAGACAATATAAAAAAAATTCATGGATATAAGTTTTAAAATAAATTATATAATGATAAAGTAATTTTTTTATACAAAATTTCAGTAAAAATTCAATATAATAGTAATATCATGTCATCATTAACATATGATATCACCAACCAACAGTAAAGAAACACATAGATAATGAACCCCAAATGTCAAATGTGACTAACAATTCAATAAATTTCACATCTTCGTTGAGATAAATTATAATTGTATATCAATAATGATAGACATCACTATTGTATTGAAATTTTCATAAATAATAATATGACTTATCGTAATATTTTTATTTTCAATTAAAAAACAACTATTATTATTCTCATAATTTAAAAATATCATTAATATTTCAATATAAATAATATTTTATAATTTTTTAATTTAAAATATTTTCTTTATATTTGAAAAAAAAAAAATTTATTCCGAACTCAGGGGCACGTGACCCCTGGACTCACTGTGGCTTCGCTACTGTTCCGAAGTGTTGCGCGGCTGCTACAGATTGATTTGTCTTTGTTGGGTTTGGGTTGAAGCATAAACTTGCTGTGTGGGTGATTTTTTTAATCAAAGTTAATTAGTTGGAATTCAATTCGGTGAAGCTATTTTGATTCAAATTTGTGGTATTTTTTAACTTTGTTTCAAAAATAATTTATTCATCTATTTGGTGAGATCTTTCTTCTTGATTATTTGGAATTTACCTAAATGTAGTTTTGTGAGACCATTCGTGTCTTATAATCGTTTGAAAACTTTTTGGTTGATAATGGAATCGGATTTCGATCTCATGGACATACCTCACATTGACGGAACTACGTAAAATTCTTGTGTCGTTAATTTAATTTTTCCGCTGTTGGCTTTTTGGCTTTCGAAGGGTATTTTTGTAAATGTGAGCGTGCCAGCAAGGATCAATCAGTCCTTACAAAAATTTTAATTGCCAACCAATTATCAGACGATTGTGTTTTAGTTCTTTCAGCCTCAATGAAGAGGACTTTTACTGGTGGCTTGACTTAGGAGAAATTAAATGAAATAACAGATAAATGAAGAGCAATTGAAGTATTTCATTAGAATGAAAACTTACAATGGTTCGAACTCAACCTCGTAGAGGTTTACAGTGACAGTCTACTCGAAACTACTCCTTGAAACTACTCCTATGAATGAAGTGCAGTGCAGGAATTTAAAGTACAGGAAATGTAAAGAACAGGTATTTAAAGTGCAGGAAATATAAAGACTAGAAAAGAAAATGTAAAGTGAATGACTGGTTTGTATGATCTGAGTCCAGGGATTTTTCTAGGACCTTCCCTTCTATTTATACTTCTCAAGAATGACCATCGAACTGCACTTCAAACCGTCGAACTGCTCCTCCATGATCGCTGATCATGCTGACTTAGAAATAGTTCCACTACGCCATTACTTGCAATTAGGCTTCCCTCCTATATTTGAATTTGAATCTGGGTAACCGTTGAAGCCATGTCACCTTGCACCTCTTTATTGATCCAATGCTACTCAGATCACGTGAGAACCAATATTAGCTGCCACGTGTATGATCAGGATCGAAGACTTGAATAGTCTTCCTATAATACCCATACTCTGCCACGCGTCGAATGGTGATTGGCTTTTACAAAATATGTAGCCAACATTACCCCCCGTACTAATATACCCAATACTTGGCGATATTAGTGGATTAGGGTTTTTTCCCGCGTCTTTTGAACGTGCATAGGGTTTGCACTCCCCTAGAAATGCAACTGTCATTCATCATCTGCATTAAACTCTCCTTCAATCTTTTGAATACCTCCACCACCTTAGTATTCGAACAGACTGATGCATTTTCTATGGCCGAACCAATTTTCCTCTCCATTGATCGAGCACACAAAGAGTCATACGATGATGCTGTCCTTCCTCGAAAGAACTTCCATGCATTAATTAGCCATCGCTATCCACCGTTCTATATTCAGGTCATGGAAGCCTTTGCAAATTACCAACCTTTGGATTACGAGCACATTGCTCTTAATCCTTCGATTCAAAAAGTTGCAGATATAGATACGAGAAATTCTTCCTCCAAGTCTCCCTTGTATCTCGAACAAACTGCCCTCAAACCTTTGATTTGGAAAGTTGCAAACATGGATTTGGGAAACTCTTCTTCACAGAGCTCTGCATGGGACAAAACTGCAACTTCTTTCTCTTCTGGGGGTTCTGACTGGACAAGCTGGTCAACACCTGAGACCTATGATCTGAGGGAACGAATCAACCATCATTTTGTTGAGTTCACTGATCCCTTAGAATTTCCTTCCTACGCTCGAAGCTCAGTGGTCTATCCTTACGTGCCCATTGATCATCGTCGTAGTTTGGAGGAGAATCTGCTTGTAGCATGGTACACATCCTCCATGCCTACAAAGATAGTGAACGTCGCTCGGCGCCTGGAAGAGGCACAAGGGTATAATCCATCATTCTTGGCCAAGAAAGTGAAGATTTGTTCTTCTGACTAGCTAGAATATATTAATGCCTTTGTTCCTTCCGCTCCCGTGCCATCTCCTATAATAGAAACATCCACACCTTCTTCTTCATCCTCTGAAACAGAAGCATCTACACCTTCTCCTTCGCCAACTCTTAGCTGGACAGAGAAACTGAGGCTTGCTCTTCCTATGGATAAAGTTTTTCCACCTTACAAACCTCCACCTTCTCCTACTCCAACTGAGCGGAAACAAGCTCAATTTCTGCTTGCAACTTTCTCTCACTTGCCCTTTAATGTTCTTGAGGACGAAATCCCTCTTAAGAACCTTCAATGGGCCTGTGATATTCGACTAGGAGCCATGTCCTTACCCTTGCTCAAGCGGAACTTCATATGTTTCTGGACCAACTTCCATTACTCCTCTACTGGCACCGAAATTCTATGGTCACTCTACAATCTTTAGACCAACTTTCGTCTTTTCGAATCCAGGCCCAATACGAAGCAGAGAACTTCATCGAAGATTTCGATGACTTCAAGAATAAAGACTCTGCGTATTGGGATGACTTGGTCATAGACGAATTGGAACAGAGATTAAGAGAGGAAGCTTTCGAAATAAAGGCGGAAGAGCTCTACTATGAAGTAAGAGCACATCAGCTCATGCAGCCAACGTTAGAGGAAATAGAAGAGATAATAAAGAAAGACCAACAATTCATTGATCATTGTTGGATTAAATTTCATGACCTTGTTATTTACTCCATTCCTTATTTTTATGAACTTGAATTTATACCCAAATAGGGTCACTTGATGTAACTGGCTTAGCTTGAATATAAACAAAATTCTTCTGTATTTGGCATTGTTTGACCCAGTTTCCTTTTGTCTCTAAAAGTCAATTCAGAGCTTCGAACTGAACAATCTTATTATTCAAATAAGACTTAATTGTTTAAAAACGAAACATTAAGAATCAACATGACTTTTCCAATTTATGGAATAAAGTTGACAATTCTGGCTGATATCTTTTAAAATTAGTGTTTCGAATTTAACAACCTCATCCTTCGAGCCTAGACTCGATTGATTTTAATGAAACACCAAAGAAACCAACATGACTTTTCTAATTTGTGGAATAAAGTTGACAGTTTTGGCTGATATCATTTAGAATTAGTGTTTCGAATTTAACAATCCCACTCTTCAAAGCTTGCTTTAATTATAAACCAATCGTATGGTCATGGTTAATATGGTCAACCAATTTTGCTTCGAAGAGTAGTCTATGCTGTCTTAGTTTGAAAGACAATCTCCTTTTGTATATATACCAACCAACTATTGGTTTTGATGCTTTTGAACAAACAATCCACCTCCTTAAGGGGCCTAAGTTTTGCTCCGAAGGACTTCACTTCCTGAAGTAAACAAATACTTGAGCATCTTTGCATCCTTAAGTATGGACTGCACTTCGAAGCCGGCTCTCTGTTTTGAAGCCGATGTTACTTGAATTTTTGGCACCAAAATCTGGTTTTGAAGCCAAATATCTTACTTCGAAGCTAGTCTCAGCGTCTGGGCTGTGTCTTTTCCCTCCAAAAGTATCAATATCAAAGGAAACTCTTCGTATTCGTATTTCTAGTACTTAACGGCTCATGATATATTTTTTCAGACATAAAGGCTTTTAAAACCCTCTTGTTTCGTGTTCTAAAATTACTTGTTTCTTTACAAACCCTTCTCTCTACTGATTTCTCTCTGCTCCCTTTTGCTCACTACCATGGACTCTTCCTCTCTAAAAGTACTTGCTGGCGACCGTATCAGCCACCATGGCTTTGAAACAATGTATCGATGAAGAAATCACCAAGTTAACATCTGGTGAGTCAAGCACCATAGATGGACGTCTTTTCGTTCCTCCCCACAACAATAAGCAGGAGTACGTCCTAGGTTCTATCTTCCGGGAAGCTCCTGCTCAACTCCCAGCTCTATACCCTCGTTTGGAGGACCATTTCCTTCTTTATGAAGGAGGGCTTATTGGGGAATTGGAGGGTGAATCGTCCTCATCGTTGCTGGCCGACATTGAGATTGAATGGGAAAAATGGTATGACAGAGTTGTGCCTGCAAGAGAAATGACCTGCAAGAGCTCTATATCCTCGATGCCCTTCGTCTTTCCAGGTTCATTATTCCTGAGGATCCCTTTTGATTCCTGCTGCTTTATGCTTTTGGAATATGGCTTTCAATTTCTTCCAATTTCGGTGCGGCATGATGGCCCCCATTGTTCTCGATATTTGTCATCTTTTAGGGCTTTCACCCCATGGCTCTCCTTTTAATCCCAACTATCCGGACCTTCCTGTCAAATTTTCTCTTCCAACCTTAAACTCTTCTTACAGTGATTTCGTAAAGGCTGAAAATAAAAGGGAAGGCCCTGTGAGAGACAGAGAGCTGTTTTCCTTTATTTTATACTGGTTGTGCAAGTTTCTCTTTTGCACTTCATCTCAGAGGATTATGCCTGAATTCGCTCCTCTTGCGAAGGCACTTGTCTTGAAAAAACACATAGCTCTTGCCCCTTATCTATTAGGTCATGTCTACAGGGCTTGTTCCCAATTTTGCGAAAAACCTCTTGACGTTAACCAAGGAGGTCCCCTCTGGATGCTCCAACTCTGGCTCTTCGCCTATTTCACTAACCTACATCCCAAATGTCTAAATTCCTTGTTGAGGATCCTAGTACTTATGGAGAAAAGTATGCTAGAATTGCTCTCTATCCTGCTTCCTTCGCTTATTACTTTGTTTTCTTTCACTAGCTCCCTATTTCTCCATCTGCCTCCTTCTTTTGCCCTTTTGAAGCCAATAAAGGACCAACCTGGCTGCAGACTTTTCTGGCTGATAAAGAGTGCTCCACCTCACCTCATAAAGATATGTGGGCCTCTATACTGCTACCAAGGGAATTGTTCATTGGCACTTTGAACCCTCGAGCCTATAAGTGCATATCTGAGGTGTATTGCCCTTCTCAGTTCGCAAGACAATTTGGGCTTACTCAAGGGATACCTGTTCCTCTTTGCAGTCTCTCGAATGTCCATCTTACTGCTAGAGACTTGAGAATATCCAAATCCAAGCTAGAGACGGCAATACTCAAACTGCTGAAGGAATTGAGTGAGTTCCAATTTGTCCCCTTTCTTCCATCTAGCTTAGTTTTGAAAAGATTCCAGAACTGGTGGACAGCCAATATGGAAGTGCGCCTATCTGTACGCCCTCATGACTTGCTAATAGGGTTGGGAGTGCCTTCGAAGGCTAAGTCAGCAACAGCTGAGAACATTCCCCCTCTCCCTGAAGCTGCCACAACTGCTCCTGCAGCTTTATCCCCTCCAGCTAGAGTTACTAGAGCCGCTTCGAAGAAGGGTAAGTATTTTCAGATTCTCTCTCTTTGGATCTTTTGTTTCAATGTCCAATGCACAGTATTTACCAAGAGTCAAGACTCTGACCTGTAGCTGCTGCTGTTTGCAGCCAATTATCATGGCCTCTCTCTCTTGCTCCTGTACCCTTTGGACTATTGCTTTTACATCCAATGTCGAGAATTGAATTAGAGCCAAAGACTTGGCTTCTTGTACCTTATCTCTTTGCCTACAACCAGGCATCATTGTCATCCTTAACGACAACTTCTTCGTCAGCACTCTCCTGAACTAAGTGCTTTAGGTGTGTCACTTCCTCATCAGCCGTCACTTCGGCTGAGCCATCAGCTTTCCTCAGTATACTGAGTGGTGTCACCCCCTCAATATACAACTTGGCCTCTGCAAAGTCTGCACAGGCTATGAAGGGTTGAGGATCTGCATCAATTTCCTCCGTCTCTCCATTGCCTAAGGCCATCATAATTTTCTGATGCAAAGAGAAAGGCACACATTTGTTAGTGTGGATCCAATCTCTCCCAAGTAAAGCATTATATTTAGCATTACTGTCAATTACAAAGAATGCTGTCATGCAGTCCCTGGTTCCCACACTCAAGTTAATGGGTAGAATCCCTTGAGCCATCTGTTTGTCTCCAGCAAAACCAACGATGGTTGTGCTGGTTGGAATCAGCCTGGGATTCTTCTTCCCTAGTTTCTTCAAAGAAGATTTCGGTAGTAGGTTCACTGCTGCCCCATTGTCTATCAGGACTCGGTTCAGTTGTATCCCATCGAAGAAAGCTTTGATGTACAACGGCTTGACATGTTGTGTCATAGAATTCGAGGGATACTCAAAAGGATACGAGAGGTTAATGCTCACCTCCTCCTCACTCTCATATTCAGTGTCCATTGGGGTAGCCATCCCAGGATCATCTTGTACCATACTTACTTGTGAGTCTTCACTAGAGACAGGAATAGGATCCATGTCTTGATCATCTTGGTCCTCATATCCAGCTTGGAACTCATGAGGCAATATGTGTACCATGTTAACTGATACTAGAGGAAATGAGCCAAATTGGATGGCTGGCTGTACTTGCTTCCCCTCCCGGCCACCTTGTTCATTTGCTTCAGCAGCATCCTCCATGCTGCACTCTGGTACTTCGTTATTAACTGATTCCTTCGAAGGATCTTTCTTAACTGGTTTTTCAACCAAAAATGTTTGTTCAGCCATGAAGGCTTTGAACATTTCTTCCTCCACCATTTTTTTCTTCTGGCTTATGCCAATTTCTTCTTCAGTCTCGCTATCACTTTCCATTAGAGCTTTCTCCAATCCTGCTAAACTAGACTTCTCTCTGGCTTTTAGTTCAGAATGAACCTTGGCCAACTGTCCTTTGCTGCAACCCACTTTGCTCTGTAGAGTTGACTTTGGAGTATGGTCTGACTCTGGAATCTTCTTTCCTTCTGTCTGGACCAATGAAGAGCTCTCTCCATTTTCTTTCATCTCGTTCTGGTACTGAGTGTACCTGCGCTGAATCTTTGTCCTTTGTGATCTTGAAATGACTGGGACCAAACCTGGTTCCTTTGTTTTTGGGTGTTTAAGCAATACCCAATTGTTAGGAGCCACTAAAGGAGGCTTGACCATCCTGCCTTGGATTCGAACATCTCTCCGGACAGGCATTTCCCTAGGTTTGTTTTGCATTACAAACCAATCTGGGACCCCAGGTACCCACGAACTTGCTGACTCAGACGTTGAACTGCTTTTTCCTACCTACGAAACCACCTTCGAAGCTGGCCGTGAAGGTAAGTGCTTGGCTTTGATCTCATGTTTCGAGTCTGACTCAGACCTTCGATGAAGGTAGCCACTTTCTGTCCTGCGTGAAGCTGGTCTAGGGGGCCAATCTCTGGCTTTGATCCCATGAACTGAGCCTCTCTCCAGTCTTCTTTCAGAATGACTGCTCTCCATTCTGTAATAGTTGTGTGGCCTGGATTCATATAAGGGCATCTTGCCTTTAGCATGCATTTTGTCCATTGCAGGCTCAACCACTGGTGGTCTCTGCCTATCACTAGCCGGATACGGCCTTTTGTTGTAAGCATTGGTTGATTTAGGACGTCTCTGAACATCCCTGTAGTATTGCTTCCCATCAGTTGGAAGCCCTTTTAACCACTTATAACTCAGTCTGCACCTGGGACACATCCTTTGCATTACTGCTGCCTCCAAGGAATCATCATCCAGTGATTCTTCATCAGAGTGTTCCTTTTGATGTGAGAAACCTTGTCCAATAGCTGGTGGGTTTCTAGTGTCCTTCTTGATGGTTGTCTGGTTGGCAACATGCATCTACACATTGACCTCCTCCAATTCTGTCAAGGACAAGTTCTGGAAGTCTGACGTAATGACATTGGCTGCCACCTCTCCAACTTTTGGAAATGGGTCACTGTCAATCCCCATGGCCTTTTCTGCTTTGGCTGGGAATTTCAAACTTCCTTTCCGAATTTGTTCTTGGATCCTGTCTCGAAAAACAATGCAGTTTTTAGTCAAGTGAGACCAAGAGTTATGCCATTTACAATATACTTTTCCCTTAAGTTCATCTGGAGATGGCAGTTTTACTCCTTTAGGTAACTTAAGGAAGTTAGCCGCAAGCAAATAATCAAAAATGTCATCTGCTTTTGTTAAATCGAAAGAGTACTTTCTGTGAAAGTCTTTCTTTTTAAACTGCTGGTCAATTGTTGTATCCTTATGAATTAATGCCTCACAGATTACAGGTTCTTTACCCAATTTCTGCTGCATCGATCTCATAATTAGGATCTCTATAGTATGTCTTGTACGATGCATTATTTCGATCTTGTTCCTTCTCTAATAATGCTTCATATCTAGACACCTTATAGGTTAGTTCCACCAAATCTCTGAATTCAGTTGAGTCAAACTTCTTTCGAAGCCTGAACTCTAGGCTATTTTGAGCCAATCTTACGAATTCTAACTCTGGCAGGATGACTCTACATTTATTTCGAGCCCTTTTAAATCTAGCAATAAACTGAGTAGCCTTTTCTTCAGGTCTTTGACTCAATCTAGCCAAGTCTGCCATAGACACTTCTGGCTCCGATTGGAAGAATTGGGCATGAAATGCCTCTTCCATTTGTTGCCAATTTTGAATGGAGCCAAGTGTAAGGTTGATGTACCATACAAATGCTCCCCCAGTTAGAGAATTTGGGAATAATCGTAGTTTCATATAGTCATGATTAGTAAATTCACCGCATTGAGCAACAAACCTAGCAATATGTTCTATTGTTGATTGATTTCCAGTCCCATAAAAAAGGGTAAAATCTGGTATCCTGAACCCCCTTGGGTATTCATGTACCCTATCTACCCATTCTGGGTATGGTTTTCTGTATACAGGAGTCTGGACCCCCTGAGCTATCGGTCCACACATCTCCCTAACAATATCAGCAATTTGGTCCCTAGGGACCATATTTTGTGCATGCTGAACCACTACTGGAGGGGCAAACACAGGATTCGGTGGACAAACTTGTGCTTGTGGTCCTCTTGGTCCATAAGGTGGTAAATTTGGGGCTGGTTGTCCTTGTGGTGCAGGTTGCTATTGGGGGTGTGGGTAACCCCTTTGAGCCTGTCCTGCAAAAGGACCTGCGAAAGGTGCTGGAACAGGTGTTGTGTCTCTTCCATTTGAAGGCAAACCTTCCAACCCCCCGGGTATAAATTCGAATAAGGGATTAGTATATCCCCTAGTGCCAGGTATGGCTTCGAACATGGGATTTGCAACCATTCTTACGCCAGTTTCTTGTACCTGACTAGATCCAGCAACTTGTGTGGCTTCATTGTTGAGTACTGAGGCATTTTGGCCTACTACAGGCCTCGAAATGGGTTCATACCAAGACTGAGGTGATGGTCTTTCATAATTCTGATTACTAGTTTGACCATTAAAATGTCCATTAACTTGCATAGGCTGTTTATCTCTAGCCAATCTTTGGGGAGGGACATTTAAAACTTCCTCTGTATGTCTTGTGTTTGTTGGTTGGTGGTTATTCAATCGATCCAAAAAGGACGTTGCCCACCTTTCCATTGTGTTCATTAATTGTTGTCCCATGGCATCTACTAAACCATCCCATGGATTTGTTGGCTGAGTAGATGGAACAGTGGATGGTCCAACTCCTTGGTTTCGTCCAATATTATGAACATATGGTTCTTGTCCAGAAGTACTGGTCTGTTCGACCATGGGTTCTGATAACATGGGAGTTTCCACAGGATGTGTTACCACATTATCCTCTGGATTAGGTATTTCTACCTCTCCTTCTACGCCTTCTTCCAAGCGTTCATTTTCTCCTTGTCGTCTTCGTCTAGCCATTTTAATTAGTCCCACCGGGCGTGCCAAAAATATATGTTGGCTTTTTGGCTTTCGAAGGGTATTTTTGTAAATGCGAGCGTGCCAACAAGGATCAATCAGTCCTTACAGAAATTTTAATTGCCAACCAATTATCAGACGATTGTGTTTTAGTTCTTTCAGCCTCAATGAAGTGGACTTTTACTGGTGGCTTGACTTAGGAGAAATTAAATGAAATAACAGATAAATGAAGAGCAATTGAAGTATTTCATTAGAATGAAAACTTACAATGGTTCGAACTCAGCCTCGTAGAGGTTTACACAGTGACAGTCTACAAAACTACTCCTTGAAACTACTCCTATGAACGAAGTGCAGTGCACGAATTTAAAGTACAGGAAATGTAAAGAACAGGTATTTAAAGTGCAGGAAATATAAAGACTAGAAAAGAAATGTAAAGTGAATGACTGGTTTGTATGATCTGAGTTCGGGGGTTTTTCTGGGACCTTCCTTTCTATTTATACTTCTCAAGAATGACCATCGAACTGCACTTCAAACCGTCGAACTGCTCCTCCATGATCGCTGATCATGCTGACTTAGAAATAGTTCCACTACGCCATTACTTGCAGTTAGGCTTCCCTCCTATATTTGAATTTGAATCTGGGTAACCGTTGAAACCATGTCACCTTGCACCTCTTTATTGATCCAATGCTACTCAGATCACGTGAGAACCAATATTAGCTGCCACGTGTATGATCAGGATCGAAGACTTGAATAGTCTTCCTATAATACCCTTACTCTGCCACGCGTCGAATGGTGATTGGCTTTTACAAAATATGTAGCCAACATCCGCATTAATTTTTATTCCCACTAATTGATTTACTTATGAAAAATCATATATTTTCCTAACAGAGATCAGTTCTCCAATCACCTATTCCCTTCTTTTCTTCTTCACAATTCATATCTAAGAGATGACAGAGAGACCACTGTTTGTTTAAGAGAAAGTGAAGAGACGGAGAGAGGACAGTTGGTGTAGACGAACAGAGCAAAGAAACACGTGGGTCATTTATTTTTGCTTTTGTTGGTGCTACGTAATTTGGGCATAGTCAGGCTGATAATTTGTTGACCAAATATTATTGTTAAAATAACTATAATTTTACGTTCATTTTTCATAATCATTAGATAAGAAATGAAAATCTTTCATTACATGAATAAAATGAAGAGGATCAAATTGGAGAGTAAGTTTATGAAAAATATTGCTTAATTAGCTAAAATTGTTTAATTTGCACTGATTCACTTGCTAATTGCGAGTTGATTTGATATTAATTTCAAATATATAATCAGTCTATGAAATCGTCCCCTTCTACTAGGAGTGTTTGCGATGCAGTTTGGTCGATTTGAGAGTAAAATTATAAATCAAACTGTGAATGGCAGATTGGCAAATAATCAAATCATGGTTTGGACAGTTTGGAGCGTTTTCAATTTGCTAGTTTATTGAAGAATATCTTAAACAATTATCAACTATTTGCATAATACATTTCATATACATAATACAAACTAATTTTTCATAAATATAACTACTAATTTGCAACAAATTTCACATTAATCTCTCTCACACTCATTTTTATTTTGATATTTCATTAGAGATTAAAAAAATGTATGCATTAACTATAACGGAGTGGCTTTGAAGGTGAATATAAATTTCAAAATTTAATCCGCGGTTAGTAGATTAATCGATGAGGATTGGACAATTTTAGCAGATTGGATAGTATTTTACACAACCATACCCTACCCTACCCTACCCTCAGCCATAGTTCATATATACATAATATATATTTATTTATTTCCAATGAAATATAAAATTAAAAATAAATGTGAGTGATATTTGAGATGTAGAATTTGTTGCAAATTAGTGTTATATGTATACAAAATATTATGCAAAATAGTATTATACATTATATGCATTATTTTTAAATTAATTAACAAGTTAAAACTGTCTAAATCGCGGTTTGATTACCGATAATAAATTGTCACCACCCATAATTTGGTTATAATTTTATGGTCAAATTATACCACACTACACCGCAGAGAGTATTGCTATAATTTTGGACGTTTTTTGAACTCACCAGTGTTGTTTTGAAAATTTAAATAATTCTTCTCTTAAATATTTGAGTATAGGTTATTATTGAAAAAAATCATATTAGTAAAGTGATTAGGATGGAATTGTTAAAACTTTAATTCCAAAATAATTTACAATTTTAAAACTAAAAAATATTTTTCATTTAAATAAATTTATTTTCATTTTTCATTTTTCATTTTTCATTATCCTAAAAACTAAAAAATAAAGATTTTTTTTTTTTTTAAAAAAAAAAAAATTTCTGAAGCATTAGTAGTGTTGGAGAGTCGAGTATGGACACAGTGCAAGAAGAAGAAAAAAAGTGAAAGAAGCTAATTACTATAGAATTAAGAACTAAGTAAAAAACAATTAGCTGTTAAAATAGATTTGAGATAGAGAGTCAAAAGCTGACTTACAAGTCAACTACCTAAGTAAAGCAAGACCACTTGTAGACACTTCATTTTTTACCGCCGTTAAGACTTGGACGTCTCAGGTTGATCACTCGATGATGAAATGTTACGCTTTGCACGCTCAAGTTTCTCAGCAAGAGCTTCCGTTTTCCAAACTTCAGAGCCTGGAATTGTGCACATCTTTGCACCAAACCTGTCATGGTTTCCAAAAACCTGTTTGTTTCATACCTAAACCATACTTGACCATCCAGAGGCCTGTAAGCCAACAGATGGCTGACAGGCCAAAATTTAGTGGTCGGTCGTCCACTTTATGGCCGGCCGACCATGTTTTTCGGCTAGCAGATATATATGACCACCTTTCTTGGAAATAAGGTTAGAAAAATTTCCTTAAGGACCAAAACTTGCATAGCACTCTCTCTCTCTCTCTCTCTCTCTCTCTCTCTCTCTCTATGTTGCAACCTACACACTCTCTCTTCACACTTTCTAAACCAAAAATTTGGCTTTTCTTGCTGAGGTTCTTGAGTTCAAATCTCAGCCCTTGAGAGTGAATACCTTATGGTTTGGGAACAAAGGAGTTACTCATCTTCAAGAGGTATAACTTTGATTATCTTTACACTACTTCTTCCTTCTCTTTTTTGGTTGTTTCTGAACTATTTTTGGACTTTTTTTATGGGCTGAAACTTGTGATTTAAGGCTATTAAAGGTAGAGGGGTTGACCACCCTTCTTTGAACCTTGCTTCCTAGGCTTTCACCCTTGTGGTTCGCATCTCTTCATCAAATTTTTTTGAGCTTTTTACCACTGAATTTTAAAGATTTTCAGATGCTAAAAATGTAGTTTTAAAGTCCCAAAAGTGGAGGGGTTAGCCACCCCTTCTTATGCTTGTTTACTAGTTTAAATTCCCCATTATTGTAGCTTACTCTTTTAGCTTCTTTGACTTCAATTCCAGCACTGTTTTAGCCTATTTTAGGACTATTTTTATGTGTTTGTTCCATTCATGCTTTGTTTGATAGGCTTGTAGTGTAATGGTCCTCATAGGTTTGGTGTTTTAGGCATTAGACACCGACCTATTTAAAGTAATAGTATTTATTTCAAACCTTACATACTTGTGCTCACCTCTAATCGTCTCTGTACCTCTCCCATTTCTTGGCTTTTCATTGCCTTGAAAGTTGTCTCAACCAATTGGTTATTTAAAGCCTGAGATAGAGATCGTTGTGCATAATGGTTTAATCTCCTCGGAGGTTCATTACCAACAGCATGATATCTCTCTCATGCCAAAACAACCCTTTGTTTGATACTTCTTTCCATTAGTGGACTTAATCTTCATTATTGGACTTAATTGACTAATGAATGAAAGGTAATTTAAAAGAGGTATTAAAATTGGGCTAAAATGGAACAAGATAATAATATCAACCTAGGTTCAATCGGACGTTAATTGAACCTCTTGAATCTTGAGTCATTTCATACTTGTTAGTGATGAAATGGTTCCAGTTTCATAGTCAACCACATTCCCTTGATCAATATCATCATGATAGGGAGGGGTTTTTGTTGGTCTTTGCTTTCCATTTATTAAACTTTGTCCTATCGACTCCTTGATCATCACGCGATAATCTTGCGTATTGATGGTTTGTGAATCAATTCTACCACTCATTTGACCTGCCAAATGATAAGGAGAGGCAGAATGGGCAAACACCTCTTGAAAGCACTCTGTTTGCACTCTATCTGTTTTTTGTTGTAGCAAGGCAGACCCTTAAAACAGTGGCCGGCCGGCCGGCAATCAGCTGGCCGACCATCTTCTCTTGGCCAGCTGACCACTTATTTTAGACCAGTAGTGTCCCTTTTTGGCAGAACAGAGCAGAGAATGAGGTAAAAACAATGCATTTTTTCTGATTGCAAAACATAAGTATTTTGGCATCCAAACAGAGAGCATTTTCAAGTGGAGATCCGCGTGCATGCATGAGTCATTCCTCGCTTCTCGAGGCTTGTTAAATTTGTGTTCACTAGTAGTGTATTGAAATTAATTAGCTAGTTAGAATAACAACTTAATTTGTGTTGTAAATAGCTAGTTCAATTTTATGTTGTACTTAATTAATTAGTTAGAGTAGTTTCATTTTGCTTTGTAATTAATTCATTAGATTAACTAGATAGCTATTTATCTTGTGTTGTAATAATTAGCTAGTGTAGTTAATTTATTTAATTTATTTCATTTGATTTGCAATAGCTAGTTAATTGGCTTAAAGTAGCTAGGACATTATTCGGACCCTCTTGCATGAGGGCAAATGTAATAATGTGTGTATGTCTTCCAACCCCCCATTTCTTTTTCCCTTTTATTTACCCGCTTATGATGGATAGCATAGTATATCATACTTCATTTAGCATTTTCCATGCCTTGCTTCCATGTGTCTTGCATGCATAAAAGTTCGGCTTATCATTCTAACTCACATTGTTATTTATTACTTCTTTGAATACATGCTTAAACCGCATGCTATCAACTTGATTTACATGTCATGTTAGTAGCCGGGCCTATTAATTGCATATTGAATGCGTTGCATTAGTCATTGCATTAGTTAGGATTATGCATTTTTCTAACTATTTTATTTCTTTTGGCTAGCCGTGGAGTACTAGGTGAGCATTTATTGCTTTAGCATATTGCATGTGTGTAATTGTTACCATATTGAGCATGCTTTCCATGAGGCTATTTGCTTAAATGATAAAATTGGGATGAATTGATTAATGTACATAGAAACTCACATTTTTCAAGTGACGCGTATTCAAACCAGTTTTCAAACAAAACATGAAATCAAAATGTTCCAACTTTTGCAAAATTAGTCTTTACTTGTATGCATCACATAGTAAATTAGCTAATAATCGGAACAAGAGCATATAATGTAAATAAGAATCACATCATGATTAGTAGAGGCCGATCTTTGATCGGGCGAGTGGGGTGCTCAATTCATGACCTTTCCCTCTCGTACCTAAGTTCCCGAGCTGAGACACTTTGGTGATGACGGATAAGTGGCCTTTGGCACGAGTCTTGGGTTTCCTAAATTTTTCAAAAATATTTAGGTGGCGACTCTGTAATCTGGCAAAGCAATCCATTTTTAGCATTTTGATTCAAAATTAATTTTCTAAAAGAATTGCCAGATTTGGACTCATTTGTGTTTATCTATTTCACATTGCACTTGTAAAATCATATTCAGAACCACAACAGTTCGAACTGTAGGGCTATCGCATCCGAAAAAAGCACGAAAAGCAAGCTACACCACTAAATCTATACAAATTTCCAAGGATTAATGAGGTTAAAAAGAAAAAAAATGTAACTAAATATTTTCCTAGTTATTATCATCCTATAAAATGCTGATCTTTTAAAAGTTTTTTTTATGGAAAATTCATCTTTATTTTTATAACAACCCTCATTCTTGTCATAGTCATACCCATATGAATTTACATGATTTTGTCTTGATTAAGCTTGCATCTGCAGACTTTGATTTGTTTTGCCTAAGTGAAGGTTCCTATCTGGTTTTGTGCTATTATGTTTTTGCCTAAGTGTTATTTGCAAGATTTGTTCCTTGTTCTGTGTGTTGAACCTAGGCCATCTATCTTTGCTACCTCACACCTAGGTCACACCTTTGAACCTCTTACACCTAGGCCATTGTGCGTCAACACCTAGGACCATCTTGGACCCACCTTGGTTGACTTACACCGTCACGCTTGGCATATTGGTCGAGATGTGCATTATCTAGGCCGAGGTGTGCATCACCTAGGCCCAAATGTGTATTATCTAGGCCGAGATGTTTATCATCTAGGCATCCAACATCGTTAATCCTTGAACCTTGCAGCCTTGTTGTGCACCTTAGTCAACACCTAGCAATCTTGTTCCTGAACTGGTACAATCTAGGTCGAGGTGTGGCACACCTAGGCCAAGGTATGGCACACCTAGGTCAAGTGTTATCTTCTCCTAGTCGAGGTCAAAGAGACCTTACTTGTTCGAAGCCTATGTCTTGATTCGGGATCATTGCCTTGTCAGAGTGCTCATGCCATCTTACTTGTTATACACACTTTGTCATACCTTTGTCTTTTCATTCTGGCACCTTTTTGAGGAGATTTTGTCAGATAGTGCCACGTGTCCCAGAAGTGGGTATTTGCCAGCTAACAGTGAGGAACCAATATTGTAACACCCCCAAAATAATACAGTAAATATAACCCAACCATATGTAAATAACTGCATGAATCAGTATAAGTAGTCCTTTCATCACACAAAGTTAAGGATACAAAAGAATTTAATATAAATAAATGTCCTATTGGCTTACACCTTTCTAAGTCTTAACTTGGTTACAACAAAAGTGAGCTTCGCTCATTACATCTTAATCCTTGTCTTTACAAAATATACAATCAAAAGGTGAAGCTCGTGCTTCCGAAAATTTCTCCAACGTTATTGCCTAGGTGGAGGCATGCTATCATTACCTGAAAAGTTATTCCTAAGTAGGGTGAGCCACAGCCCAATAGAAATCATCTAACACAGTATATGAAATTTAACAATGATATAAGTACGAATGCATAAACAATGTTCATAATAACACTTTTCATAACTTTATACACTCGTAAAATATTTATTTCAAGTCTTAATTCGTTTACTTTCAATTCATGTTCCATTCACTTATCTGACCCAATTCATAAGTCCATTTCAT
The DNA here is from genome assembly GCA_030407325.1 of Camellia japonica. Lineage (NCBI taxonomy): Eukaryota > Viridiplantae > Streptophyta > Magnoliopsida > Ericales > Theaceae > Camellia > Camellia japonica. Next base: position 161,595,453 of record JAPPVO010000032.1, read on the forward strand.
TATTTTCCAACAATCGAAATGAGACTATAACTTACAAATTGTAAAGCACATTATTAACATGTAAGCACTTCAAACTTTTCTTTCACGGATATTTCGTCTGCAGGCAACCGTCAGATGGGACCCATGTATTCTTTCACAGATATTTCGTCCGCAGGCAGCCGTCACACGGGACGTATGTAAACGTAGGCTATACAAGCACTACAATTGCCATTTTACGGATATTTCATCCGCGAGCTAGGCACCCATGTATAATTTCGAGACTTTCACCCAGGACACTCCGGCCAACTTAAGTATAATGAAGTCCATCCCCTTTCTCCTCCGAAACAATCGTTCATACATATGCAATGTATTTAAACATGAACTCAAACAATGGAGTACATCCTCTTTCCACTCCCAAATAACCATACATATACAATGTATATAAATATAGTTATATTCAATGACAAGCACAAGTGATTAGTTTCAATTCACCTAATCCGCATGCAATTTCTACAACAATCATAGTTGTCCTCCACCGATAGCCCAATACAGTTACTTCTAAACAGATATAAAATCTCACAATAGATAGTTTATTCGAAACTACCAAAGAATGGAATAATACATAACCAATCCCACCATTCATATCAATACCCTTTCAATTTCACATTTTCAATATCAATTTCCAGTATTTATGTAAAATAATAATTAGATTCAATTAGGGCAAAATCTCCCTATTTTCCCTAAATATTAGCCAAGTGCCAAAATCACCAAATTTTATACAATACATCATCATTTTCAAACCCCTCAAGTATTTATTTCACCTTCACCCAAAACCCCTCTTTCCATTTTATGTCCAAACCCTAGGTTTGTTTAAAACCTCCCCAAATTACTCCATTGTTACACAAGAGACTATAACTAAGTTAATACCATATAAAATGTAGAAAGATCCCTACCTCAAAGGAAGAAGATGAACCACACAAGAGAAAAACTCCAAGAGTGCCGAAACCCACTTCTATTCAGATCAAAATGTAGATCTTGACAAGCTCTATCTTTTTCTCAAAGGCACTGGGGTGGAAATCCCAATGGATCTAGATGAAATCTAAGAGAGAAGGTGAAATGTAGAGAGAGAAGCTCAAGAACAAGCTTTTTTGAAAGTTTTAGAGAGGGAGAGAAAAGAAAAAGTGATTCAAAATATCATCTTTTCGGATTGAAATACACGCAGTCTGCTCGAGCGTAAAAAGCCCCACTCGAGCGTTAGATACAAAGTTCCGCTCGAGCGTGAAAAGCGGCGCTCGAGCGTAGAATGCACACTTCTAGAAGTTCTGCAGATGAAGGTCCCCGCTCGAGCGTGGAAGTGGACGCTCGAGCGTCCTGTTAGGTTTTATTCTTGGCAATCCCGTTTGACAAGGATTTCTATAAGGAATTGGTTTTCTTCCAAAACTAGGATTACTTTGGATTTCTATAAGGAATTGGTTTTCTTCCAAAATTAGGATTACTTTGATTTTCTATAAGTAGTTGGTTTTCTCCTAAAACTAGAGTAATTCCTCTAGATCTTCTTTTGGTTTTTAAGGTTTATATCTGGGGATATTTTGTTAGTTTTCTTTGATGTTTTATTGAGTATTCAACTCATGGTTTAAAAAGAGTACATCAAAGGTTTTGTTTGTTATACACAAGAGAGAGAGAGAGTTGTTCTTCAGTGGATTCTGAAGAATTCGAGCCTGAAGCTTCGGTGGATTCTGGAGTGGCTCATCAGAAAGACAATTCCGTGGTGAAGATGGAGTTGGAAGAGGCACATAGAGGTTGGTTCAATTAGGCATTGTGGATTCGCTAGATAATTGAGAGTATACCTGTGTAATTTCTTTAAATCTTCTTAGTGGATTGTTCTTGTGGCTGTAGCCCGTGGTTTTTTTTATCACAATTGGAGGTGTCCAATTGTGGTTTTTTCACGTAAAATCGTTGTGTCTCTTTGTCTTGATTATTTGATTGGGGATTGTTATATTCTGCTTAAAATTGATACATAATCACAAATCAACATCTAGGAGGTTTCTAGATTTTTCACGTTCGATGCACACTTCCAGTATTTCAGACCTGCAAAAAGAAATACTGAGAGTTGACGAATCCCACTCGAGCACAAGAATGGCCGCTCGAGTGGAGGAACAAAATTGTAAAGCTCACTCGAGCATGAGAATGCCCACTCGAGTGAAAAGGCCAAAATCTGGGCAATACAAGTTTTGAAATACAAACAACCAACCTGTCCCAAACGTACAACCACAACCCGATAACCAAAATGAAGGGGAAAACAAAGGAATGATATAAGAATAACTATTCAAAACCAAACCAACCCAAGTCTGGAATATAATAAGTAATGGGTCAAAAATCAGAATCGCTATACATATCATTTGTCATATCTTTGACTTGTAGAGAAAGAAGCTCTAGGAGGAAGAAGAAGGAGTTCCTTGGATTTGTGTTTTGAGGTTAGATTCTTGATCAACTTTTGTTGTCCTTTATGTTAATCTAATCACATTACATGATCCAGCATGATTCATAAGCCATCCATTGATTCAAAGTTTTGTTTTAGAAAGAGAAAGTGATGTTCTTGCGTTCTTGAAAGAAAACATGTTTTGATCCAAAAGTTTGTATCAAGTTTTATGTTTTTGTGTTTATTTTCATGAAACCTCCAAGTATGGGTGCCTAGGTCCATGTTTTTGAACTCCTATCACGAAATCTAATATTTTGAATAAGAAGTTATGATTTTAGCATTCATGTTCTTCAATAGGAAACCCAGATTTCCATACTTCACTTTTCCCTAGTTATGGTCACTCAGACCCGCTCTTGTCCAGACCTCACACCTAGGCCAAGTATTGCATCTTACCTTGGCCTACCTTGCATGATCACTTGCACCTTGGTCTACTTTGCATGAACACCTAGGCCAACCACTGCATACCTAGGCCGACCATGGTACACCCTTGTCAGCACCTTGTAACATCTCGGCAGGCAACCGCACACCTAGGCCAAGGAGACCATACCTTAGCCAAAAGGTATGGAACCTCGGCCAAGACCTCCTGAGTTTACCTAGCTAGGCCATTTCGGTCCAGTTCATCTCTGTGCATCCATTCTGAGACCTGGTTTGTACCTAGCATGCTTTTCCAAGAAGATAAACATTGATTTGACTCCCAGCACATGTTTTACTCTATTTTGACTTGGTTTTGGAAAGAAATGCTGGGATCTTTCTTACTCATTTGAAATTTGTTTTAAGAGTGCATTACATACCCATCTTTAAGTATCTCTTCTTGTCTTCTTGAAATGCATTCAGTACACTTTTCCATGTACTTATAGGTCTTGGATCCTTGCCTTAAGCCCTACATCCGAAGAGCTATTGTGAGTGGTATTTTTAATAAAGCTATGTTATAATGTTTTGATAAAAGATTGCTTTGTTTTGGAAAAGTATTTGATCAAGTATGAATGATTATGCATTAGCTTCTGTATCAAATATTATCTTTGTTTTGATGACATTTTTGGAAGGTTCTTTCGTGCTAAGGGACGTTAATACATGTAGCACCCACGTTTGAGATATCTCCTTTGCCACCAACATTCATGAACGGGTGGGTTTGTCAAATCGATTCCAGGTCGGCCACCGACAGTCATGAACGGGTGTGCTTTTGATTCCGGGTCAGTTATTCCTTTGTTTTGTCAGGAATGTCATCCTTTGTATTATGTGGATCTTATTAAACATCCCAAGAAGCTTTGAAAGACTTTGATTGATGAACTTGGTTCATCCCATGATTTGTTACAAGCTATGATATGCATTGTTTTGATAAAGATCTTAGATATCATTCATTCGAACCTTTATTACTTATATTATTCACTAAGTTTTCAACTCACCCCTCTCCGTTATATATATATATATATGTAGGTGATGATCAAGAAGGCGATGTCGCCTAAGCTTTGTGGATGACATGTTTTGTTTCATGTTTTGTAGCATCTTGAAGATTATGTTTCTTAGCTTTATAGTTCATTTCTTTGTATGTTTCGACTTGAGAAGCCTTTTGATCAAGATGTAAGATGTATTTTATTTTATTTTTTATTCAAGTTGTAAAACCATGAAAGTTGTATGTCATTTCATCTGATCTATGCACAGATCTTATGGACTACTTACATTTAAATTTGCTTCAGCAAATGTAAGCCCCGTATGTATACTCTGTTTTTGTGAATCTTTGTAAGTTGGCCTTTGGTAATCTTGGATTATTGACTATCATGGCATCATTCTACTAGGGGTGGAATGGGGCCATGACAATTTTTTCCAACTTACTTTTTTGGTTTAAAGGGAAAGATTTTGTTTGTCTTATATTTTTACTACACATTCAAAATTACTGTAGGTGGCTTTTTATAGAAGTGAGGGTTGAAGTTGAAAATCGGAGTAAAAAGCCAAATCATGCTTCACCTAGGCCCATGCAGAGGTCTGAGGTCTGATCCAAAGTTTTAGAGGTATATCATATATGTTATATTTTTTGTTAAGGTTTTTAATGTAGACTGGTTAAGTTTAGATGTTCAAAATTCTATAATTTTTATTCTATGTAGTGGATTTGATCTCCTTCCCTCTATGAACGTAACCATATTGCCGAATCAAGTTTAAATTATAATTTGTGTATTTAATTTATTTCTCTTTATTGTAAATGCCATAACTTAGAATTAAAAATTTTAGGTGTTATTGTACAGTGTCAAAACAATATTTCTAAACAATGACAAATGAATCCAAATTAAACAAAAATTTATACTTGCATAGCTCCAATCAAGCTAGTTTTAACTAGGAAAATCTTTCAAGAAGAATTGAAATGCAATCCAAAGGAAGCTATCTAATAACGAAATACTAAGTTTTTGTACAAAAATTTAATCAAATTATGCATATACAGTTTCCCCATCATATGTTTAATAAGGCTGCCTCAATAATACATAAGCAACAGAGGATGCCAATAATTATAATTTACTTAAATATGAAGCATTTGATATGAAACCATTTAAGGTTCACTTACATTCAAAGTGATAGAATTTATGCATTCACCCGATGTCATAGGCAAATCTGTAGGATTTGTGTCAATTTTATGATCTTCAGCTGGCATCTCTTGTGGGCATAGAAAAGGTTTGGGAGGCATCTGCAATTGTTCAACATTCCCTTCAAGCATTTCTACAACTTTGTTCATTGAAGGACGGTCACTAGGCTTCATTTGTATGCACCACAAAGCCACTATTATCATCTTCTTCACACACATCACCCCTTCGTCCTCATTAGTCTCTCCCATTTCTATGTCCCTTCTGTCACGACCCAAACCCGGCCCTATGGGTTTAGCACCGTAACTGGCCAGTAATCCGAGATTACCGAAGGCCTGCTGAACAGTAATACAGTTAAACAGAGTACAGGGCCTGGCGGAAGCCAATACAGTAAATAACTAGTGTCCATTGAGCTGTGGAAATCTGTATGCCAAAAACATTTTTCATGCATTCATACAGTTCAAACAGTACGGTCTATATACAGTCTGTACAATCATATACAACATTCAGTATGGGGATCTAACCCCTCGATAACAGTACAGTAAAACAGTAGACAGTCTATACGGTAGTACAAAACAGTAAGGAGACAGGTGGGGAAACAAAAACACCCCAAGCCATGGCATGGCGTCTCGGAACCTCGCGGTGAGGCACATGGGCTGGCTTGACAAAACTGGGGACTAACCCACGCTCCTAGCTCTGGTCTGGCTGCTGAGAACCTACATATATATAAACAGTGAGCTAAAGCCCAGTGATAACATAAAGCGTAAAGAGGTTATGAATGAATGTCCTTATAATAATGAAAACAGTTCATTAAACAGTATTTCAGTCTTTCAGTATTTCAGTCAATCAGTCATAATCATATGTGGTACATCCATGAGCATAGCAGTAAACAGTAGGTCTTAAAGACCGAACAGTAATGATGGCCAGTCATTCGGTAGACAGTATGGTTCCACAGGGGAACCGACAGAGATCTCTGTAACAATAACAGTAAACAGTAGGTGCTAAGGATGCCACAGTATAGTTCAGAAATAAAGGACATACATTCATTCAGTAATCAATTTTAATTCAGTAAACAGTTCAGTTCAGTAGTCGAAAGGTAATCATTTTGAACATATCTTTACACAATTGTTACTCACAGAGATTGGGCTAATAGCAGCTAGAGCGCGTCCCCGAGAGCCAACCCTAAACAGTTAACAAATAGAACACATACTAAGTTTCACAGTCGGGAAGGATGATAATTAAATCCCTAAATTTCCTCGGTGTGGTTCTATGTCTAAATCCTCATTAAGATGTCTTAAACTAGGCCTAAGAATGCCTAGGATGGGATGAGGATGCAAAAATACAGTTAGAAGGCATTTTTCAAAAGTTTGCGAAAACAGGGGTCTCGCTCGAGCGAGCCTTCCTTCGCTCGAGCGAGGTTGCAAAATCAAAGGCTTCGCTCGAGCGAACAATCCTTCGCTCGAGCGGTCTGATGAAACAGTAAAAGTACTGGTTGCTGGATTTTTACGCGCGATACCACGCTCGATGCTCGCTCAAGCGGAGCCCTGAATAAAGGTGCTCGCTCGAGCGAAGAAGCCAAATCTGGAATTTCCAGATTTGTCTCCCAAGTTCGAACCAAGCATTCAACAACCCAAAACTCAACCTCTTGGGCCCAAATTCTGGGAAAACATTTAAACTCATAGTACAACAAGTTTTAAAGCTCAATTTGCACATGCAAGGGCCAAAGGTGAGTCAATTAAAGCCATTTTTTCAAACCCATTTCAAGAACATTTCAAAACATGCAATGCATGAACTTTAAACCAATATCAAGGTTCAAATCTTGCTCTAATGAGCTCAATAGTTGGAAAAAAAATGAAAACATGGATTTTAGCTTAAACATGGACATGCATGGACAATCTACCATGAATTCAACTTCAAAATGCACCAATTCAAGCATGCATGTAACAATCCAGCATAATTCATCCTCTTAACACTAAAACATGGCTTGATTCTACAATGGAGCATGAACCATGCAAGATGAAGCTTAAAGACAACAAGAAACAATGATTTCCTTACCTAAATCTTGTATTCAGGTGTGAGAGTTCAATTTTGCCAATTTCCTACAAGTTTTCAAGTAAACCCTCAAATATAAGTCAAAAACTCTCACTCTCACTCTCTCTCCAAACCTCCTCTATGGTCGGCTATGAGTGAAGGAATGGCTTATCAAATGTTGTATTTTGAGTGTAAGGCTCAAACAATAATAAGAATAAACAAAAGCCACTCAATGGCAATTCCGTAAATAAGCTACAACTTGTAATTAATTCATTTAAATCTAATTTAATCATTCCTAATCAATTTTCAGATAAATATACCATTAAATCACAAATATTCTACTGATTCCAAAACTCTAAACAGTTCCTAATTCGGCCGCCGATAAGGCCTTCAATTAGCAGTTTAAACCATACGAATTCAAACAGATAATCAATCAATCAAACAGATGCAAATTGCAATTCAATAAATAAACTTATTAATTTCAGTTTCGATTTCAATCAGTCCATTCAGTACTTCAGTTAATTCAATTATCAGTCATTAGCGGTCCAGTTTAGCAATAATCAGTATATAATTCAGTGGTTATATCGGTGATCAGTACGAGGGTTGTTACAGTCTCCCCTCCTTATAAGGAGTTTAGTCCTCTAAACTCGAGTTACCTTCAGTTTGGAAGAAAACAGGGTTCAGTGGGAACAAGTTAGGATATCTTTTCGCCATGTCATCTTCTCTTTCCCAAGTGGCATACACACCACCATGGTTCTGCCAATCAACTTTCACTAGCGGAATCTCTTTGTTTCTCAGTCTCTTGATCCGTCGGTTCACAATCTGTATAGGCCGTTCCTCGTAAGTGTAGTCATCACTAAGCACTACTCGAGTAGGCTCATCACAGAACGGATCCCGAAGTAATCTCTCAACATAGAAATGTGAAAGACGTTATGCATGCTCTCCATTTCAGGAGGAAGTGCAACTTGATACACCACGGATTAATTTTCTCAATCACCTCATACGGTCCGACATACCGCGGCGCTAACTTGCTTTTGACTCCAAAACGAGTCTGGCCTTTCATTGGTGTCACTTTCACAAAAACGTGATCACCCACTTCATACTCTCTATCCCGTCTTCTAACATCTGCATAGCTTTTCTGTCTACTCTGTGCGGTTTTCAGTCTCTGCTGTATCAGTTTGATCTTTTCAGTCGTCTCATACACAATTTCGGGCCCAAGCAAAGGCCCATCTCCAACTTCTGCCCAGCAAATTGGAGATCTACACTTTCTGCCATACAATGCCTCGAAAGGCGCCATACCAATACTCAAATGGTAGCTGTTGTTGTAGGCGAATTCAGCCAATGGCAAATGACTTTCCCAGTTTCCTTGGAAATCAAGAACACACATTCTCAGTAGATCCTCTAAAGTCTGGATGGTCCTTTCTGACTGTCCATCTGTCTGAGGATGATAGGCACTACTCAGTCTCAATTCAGTTCCCAATGCAGTCTGTAGGCTCTGCCAAAACCTCGATGTAAACTTCGAATCCCTGTCAGAAACAATAGACACAGGCACTCCATGCAGTCTAACAATTTCATCAATATAGATAACAGCCAGTTTGTCCGCATTATAAATTGTCTTGACAGGTAAGAAGTGAGCAGATTTGGTCAGTCTATCAACAATAACCCAAATTGAATCCATACCTTTTCTGGAGCGAGGTAATCCAACGATAAAATCCATCGTGATATGCTCCCATTTCCATTCTGGTATGGGTAAGGGTTGCAGTAATCCGGCAGGTCGTTGATGTTCAGCTTTGACTTGTTGGCAATGAAGACACTTGGACACAAAGTCGGCAATTTCTTTCTTCATTCCCGGCCACCAGAAATTCTTTGTTTCAGATCTTGATACATTTTCGTATTCCCTGGGTGGATAGACAATTTTGAATTGTGGCCTTCTTGCAGAACTCTTCTTTTCAATTCAGTGTCATTTGGTACACACAGTCTATCTTGAAATTTCAGTACGTTGTTGTCAAATTTGAACCCCGGTCTCGGTTTTGAATCTCTCTCTTCGATGATTTTCTTCAAGTAATCATCCAGTTGCTGTTTCTCCTTAATCTCTTCAATCAACGCTGGTTAGGCAGTAATGGCAGCTAAGGTTCCACCTTGTTCTTTCAAAACAATTTCAATCTCAGACTTTTCAAGATCCCAAAGCAACTCCTTCTGTTCAGTCAGCAAACAAGCTAAGTTGGCAATTGACTTTCGGCTCAAAGCATCGGCAACGGTATTGGCTTTTCCCGGATGGTACAGAATCTGTAGGTCATAATCTTTGATCAGTTCAAGCCATCTCCGCTGTCTCATATTAGTTCTTTCGTTGAAGAAGTATTTCAAACTCTTGTGGTCGTATATACTTCACATGTTGCCCCATACAGGTAGTGACGCCAGATTTTTAGTGCAAAAACCACTGCAGCAAGTTCCAGATCATGGGTTGGGTAATTCTTTTCATGCGGTCTCAGCTGTCGGGAAGCATAAGCAATAACTCTCCCATTCTGCATTAAAACACATCCCAAACCCTTATGAGAAGCATCACTAAATACAGTATAACCATCTGTACCTGAAGGTAAAGTCAAAACCGGTGCAGTCACAAGTCGAGTTTTCAACTCTTGGAATGCTGATTCCCTCTGGTCAGTCCAGTCAAATGATGTCCCCTTCTGAGTTAACCGAGTCATTAGGGCAATTTTGGAGAAATCTTTGACAAATCTTCTGTAATATCCAGCCAATCCCAAAAAGCTTCGGACTTCGGTTACATTCGTTGGTCTAGGCCAGTTCACTACAGCTTCAATTTTCTGCGGATCAACAGAAATCCATCTTTGCTAACAACATGCCCCAAAAACATCACATGATCAAGCCAAAATTCACATTTAGACAATTTAGCATACAGTTTCTGTTCTCTTAAGGTTTGTAGGGCAAGTCTCAGATGGTGCTCGTGCTCTTCAACAGTCTTAGAATAAATCAATATGTCATCAATAAATACACAATGAAATCATCAAGGTATGGTTTAAAAATTCTGTTCATAAGGTCCATAAATGCAGCAGGGGCATTCGTGACTCCGAATGGCATAACTAAAAATTCATAATGGCCATACCTCGTTCTAAAAGCAGTCTTACCAATGTCTTCTGGTTTAACTTTCACTTGGTGATACCCCGATCTGGTCAATCTTGGAAAACACTTGTGCACCCTGTAACTGATCAAATAAATCATCAATACGCGGCAATGGGTATTTATTTTTCACAGTTACCTTGTTCAATTCACGGTAATCAATGCACAGTCTCAGTGAGCCGTCTTTCTTTTACAAACAAAACAGGTGCACCTACGGTGAAGTACTGGGTCTGATAAACTTCTTGTCTAACAGTTCCTGCAATTGTACTTTCAATTCCTTCAGTTCAGTTGGGGCCATTCTGTAAGGAGCTTTAGATATTGGTTGTGTACCCGGAACTACATCAACAGTAAATTCGATCTCCCTGTCAATCAAATCCCCTGGTAGATCATCTGGAAATACATCTGGGAATTCTCTAACTATAGAAATGCAATTCACATCAGTTTTAACATCATTACTAGCAGATACAGTCAGTACAGAACACAGATATCCTTTATACCCCTTTCTAATCAATTTGACAGCTTTCACAGAAGAAATCAGATATGGAGGAGGTACTACTCCATTCCCATTAAACACAAATTCAGGTAAACCCGGTGGACAGAAAACAACTTGCTTGGTCACACAATCGATAGTAGCATGATATTTTTGTAACCAATCCATCCCCAATATTACATCAAAATGATCAATGTTCAATGGCAGTAAATCAATAAACAGATGCATATCCCCAACAATAATCTCACAAGCAGGACACATATATGCACATGTCATGGATCCCCCAACAGGTGATGATACAGCTAGCAGATAGTTCATGGGTTCTAAGGGTCTATTCAATTTACGCGAAAAAGCATGCGATACATACGAATGTGTAGACCCCGAATCAATCAATACATATGCATTTTGAGCACAAATAGAGAGGATACCTGACACAACGGTTTCAGTATTTTGCACGTCTCCCGGTACTAGGGCGAACACTCGGCCCTGCCTCATAGGCTCTTTCCCGGTAGCTTTGGGGTTAGGCTTTGGTGCTACATTTGATGCTGTTGCGTTCGGTGTAGCTTTACCACTAACTGGTGGAGCAGAAAGGCAGTCTTTAATTCTGTGGCCCACCTTGCCACATCTGAAACAGGCTCCCGTTATGTTGTGACAAACTCCTTTGTGTTTGTTGCCACATGTAGAGCAGGGTGGAATGAATCCACTCCCTTGGCTGGGGCTAGTTGTTGACCCCGTATTCTGTTTCTTGTTGGAAGGGTTGTGCTTGCCTTTCTTAAACTTGAACCCATGCCTTTTACCACGCCATTCAGTTGTTGGTGTTTCAGTTTTCAGTGCTTCAATATTTGATTCGGCCATTAAGGCCCTGTCAAGAACACCCACATAAATTGGCAATTTCAACATGTTGACTCGGTCAAGGATAGCAACATTCAGGCCGCCTTCAAATCTTTTGGCCTTCTTGTATTCAGTATCCACCATATGTGGTGCATATTTGGCGAGCCTGGTGAACTTTGTTTCATATTCGGCAACAGACATTGTGCCCTGTTTTAACTGTTCAAATTCGGTTACCTTTCTGTCCCTGACACATTGAGGAAAATATTTCTCAAAGAAGGACTCCTTGAACTGAGCCCAAGTCATAACAGTATTTGTATCACGGATCAACATCCACCACCTTCTAGCTTCTTCTTGCAATGTAAAGGTGGCTAACAGTACTTTGTGCGCCTCAGAACACGGAAATACCTCAAACAACTTTTCTGTCTCTAAAACCCAAGCTTCAGCTTTCAACGGTTCAAGGCCTCCCTGAAAGGATGGCGGTTTCATCTTGCTGAACTTCTGGGTCAGAGCAATAATGTCCACCTCATTAGCATTCACATTCTGTGCATTCTGTTCCGGTTGCACCGGAGGAAGAGGAGGTGGGGGCTGTTGGTTCGGTTGTCGATCTAGTCTTTCAATTATCAGCCCCATCATTTGTTCAAGTCTGGCCATTCTGGCCTCAGAGGATGATGATTTAGTTTCATTTGCAGTGCTTGCGTTATCCATTTCACTATAAGCAGTTATGACAGTTATCATTATAAACGGTTGTACAATTAAACAGTTTAACATTTTAACACATAATCAGTCAGTCATAAGCACACACTTTTCAAGTTCATGAGATGCCCTAATTGCTTTTCTAGGACACCCTATAGCTCATTTGGACACGTGTGTGCGGTATAACTCGTGGTTAAGTATCGCTCTGATACCACTCTGTCACGACCCAAACCCGGCCCTATGGGTTTAGCACCGTAACTGGCCAGTAATCCGAGATTACCGAAGGCCTGCTGAACAGTAATACAGTTAAACAGAGTACAGGGCCTGGCGGAAGCCAATACAGTAAATAACTAGTGTCCATTGAGCTGTGGAAATCTGTATGCCAAAAACATTTTTCATGCATTCATACAGTTCAAACAGTACGGTCTATATACAGTCTGTACAATCATATACAACATTCAGTACGGGGATCTAACCCCTCGATAACAGTACAGTAAAACAGTAGACAGTCTATACAGTAGTACAAAACAGTAAGGAGACAGGTAGGGAAACAAAAACACCCCAAGCCATGGCATGGCGTCTCGGAACCTCGCGGTGAGGCACATGGCTGGCTTGACAAAACTGGGGACTAACCCACGCTCCTAGCTCTGGTCTGGCTGCTGAGAACCTACATATATATATAAACAGTGAGCTAAAGCCCAGTGAATAACATAAAGCGTAAAGAGGTTATGAATGAATGTCCTTATAATAATGAAAACAGTTCATTAAACAGTATTTCAGTCTTTCAGTATTTCAGCCAATCAGTCATAATCATATGTGGTACATCCATGAGCATAGCAGTAAACAGTAGGTCTTAAAGACCGAACAGTAATGATGGCCAGTCATTCGGTAGACAGTATGGTTCCACAGGGGAACCGACAGAGATCTCTGTAACAATAACAGTAAACAGTAGGTGCTAAGGATGCCACAGTATAGTTCAGAAATAAAGGACATACATTCATTCAGTAATCAATTTTAATTCAGTAAACAGTTCAGTTCAGTAGTCGAAAGGTAATCATTTTGAACATATCTTTACACAATTGTTACTCACAGAGATTGGGCTAATAGCAGCTAGAGCGCGTCCCCGAGAGCCAACCCTAAACAGTTAACAAATAGAACACACACTAAGTTTCACAGTCGGGAAGGATGATAATTAAATCCCTAAATTTCCTCGGTGTGGTTCTATGTCTAAATCCTCATTAAGATGTCTTAAACTAGGCCTAAGAATGCCTAGGATGGGATGAGGATGCAAAAATACAGTTAGAAGGCATTTTTCAAAAGTTGCTGAAAACAGGGGTCTCGCTCGAGCGAGCCTTCCTTCGCTCGAGCGAGGTTGCAAAATCAAAGGCTTCGCTCGAGCGAACAATCCTTCGCTCGAGCGGTCTGATGAAACAGTAAAAGTACTGGTTGCTGGATTTTTACGCGCGATACCACGCTCGATGCTCGCTCGAGCGAGGAATCCTTCGCTCGAGCGAAGAAGCCAAATCTGGAATTTCCAGATTTGTCTCCCAAGTTCGAACCAAGCATTCAACAACCCAAAACTCAACCTCTTGGGCCCAAATTCTGGGAAAACATTTCAAACTCATAGTACAACAAGTTTTAAAGCTCAATTTGCACATGCAAGGGCCAAAGGTGAGTCAATTAAAGCCATTTTTCAAACCCATTTCAAGAACAATTTCAAAACATGCAATGCATGAACTTTAAACCAAAATCAAGGTTCAAATCTTGCTCTAATGAGCTCAATAGTTGGAAAACAAAATGAAAACATGGATTTTAGCTTAAACATGGACATGCATGGACAATCTACCATGAATTCAACTTCAAAATGCACCAATTCAAGCATGCATGTAACAATCCAAGCATAATTCATCCTCTTAACACTAAAACATGGCTTGATTCTACAATGGAGCATGAACCATGCAAGATGAAGCTTAAAGACAACAAGAAGACAATGAGTGAAGGAATACCCTCAAGATTAAGTCAAAACTCTCACTCACTCTCCAAACCTCCTCTATGGTCGGCTATGAGTGAAGGAATGGCTGATCAAATGTTGTATTTTGAGTGTAAGGCTCAAACAATAATAAGAATAAACAAAAGCCACTCAATGGCAATTCCGTAAATAAGCTACAACTTGTAATTAATTCATTTAAATCTAATTTAATCATTCCTAATCAATTTTCAGATAAATATACCATTAAATCACAAATATTCTACTGATTCCAAAACTCTAAACAGTTCCTAATTCGGCCGCCGATAAGGCCTTCAATTAGCAGTTTAAACATACGAATTCAAACAGATAATCAATCAATCAAACAGATGCAATATGCAATTCAATAAATAAACTTATTAAATTTCAGTTTCGATTTCAATCAGTCCATTCAGTACTTCAGTTAATTCAATTATCAGTCATTAGCGGTCCAGTTTAGCAATAATCAGTATATAATTCAGTGGTTATATCGGTGATCAGTACGAGGGTTGTTACACCTTCCTTCTTTGAATTGATCATAAATCCAAGAAGGAAAGTAAATTTGGCTTGTATGATCAGCAAAGGCATTCAAATTCCTCCTTCTACCAGTCATTTCCATTAACAACATTCCAAAACTGTAAACATCAGCTTTATATGAAACGCCTCCAATGTTTTTGTAGAATAACTCTGGAGCCATATAACCCATTGTCCCCCTTGCTGCAGTCAAAGTCACAATGCTATCATCAGTTGAATACAATTTTGCAAGCCCAAAGTCGGAAACTTTTGGAGTGAAATTCTCATCAAGAAGAATGTTGTGAGGCTTGATATCAAAATGCAAAATTTGCATGTCACAACCCTGATGTAAATATTCAATCCCGCGAGCCACTCCTAGAGAAATCTCATACATTTGCTTACAACTCAATGGTATGTATCCTTCTTGAGAAAATATATACTTTTCTAGAGATCCATTTGGCATGAAGTCATATATAAGAGCTCGCTTAGATCGCTCTGCACAATATCCAATTAGCTGAACCACATTAACATGATGAATCCTTCCTATGGTAGCAACTTCATTGATAAATTCTTGTCCATTGGCTTTGGGCTTGCCCAATACTTTTATCGCTACAAGATGACCACTTCTAAGCTTTCCTTTGTAGACAGAACCATAGCCTCCTTCTCCCAACTTGTCATTGAAACCTTTGGCCATCTTTTTAATGTCTAAGTAAGAGTAGCTAATTGGCATGAGGTGATTTTGACTTCGCAGATAACCTTCAATGTTATCGAATATCGATAAATGCCTTCTCTTAAACTTACGGATTAAAAATGCAAAAGCACATAAGCCAAATAGAATTCTTGCCAAAAGGATTCCTCCTGTATATAAAAATCACAAGATGAGAAATTAAAAGTCATTTTTTTGTCTTTCCATTGTTAGAATTTGGAAGTATTTACTTTAGTGGTGGACAAATATCGGGTCAGGTTCAAACTTAGTCGAGTTTAAGTTAAGAAATGTATAGAAAACTCTTGTACCCAAGTCCAATCTAGTCTGACTTTGGGCCTAGAAGTCTCATCCAAAATCCAACCCTAAAATAGTATTACAATCCTGAGCCCACCAAACAAGCCCATAGATTAAATAAAAACTAATATTATAAAACTCAGAATTAGTAATTTTATATCCACAAAAACTAAATATCAAGCCATATATATCCTAGGTGTAAATTTAGATAAATAAAATTTCTATAGGTATACACATATTAATAGGTAATATTATGGTAAAAAGGTGTGTATTATAAACAAGTTATAACATTTGTGGATTTAATATCCACAAATGTCATAACTCAATTCTATGGTTGTTATAATTAAAAATATATATATATATAACCAAACATCATATAAGATATAACTAAAAAGTTTTTAAATCATAACCGAAATAATATTATAACTAATATTATAATGAGTCATAACTAACACCACAATATGTATAAGCAAGTTATATAATTAAATCATAATTAATACCATAATAGGTCATAATCAAATACTATAAGGCCATGTTTGATTCACAAGACTAATAGTGAGGTATTAATAATCCTATCAAATTAGTGTGGTATTCACTATCCAATTGGATTAATAGGATAAATTATCCATTGGATTAATAATCTCACCTCTACCCCATTACTAATAATGCTACAAATTTGTTAGATTAATTATCCATTGCATTAATAATCCTAAACCAAAATGTAAAAAAAAAAAAGGATAATTGGGCCCACGAATTAATAATCTCAATCTCATACTCTAATCTATCCAATCAAACATGCCCTAAATGTTGTAATTAGACCATCTCCAACCATGAACCAAATCTGGCACCAAATTTAAAATTTGGTGAAAAAAGCACTTTTTCATGCTCCAACGGTTTCACCAAATTGATATCAAATAGAGATTTCACCAAACGTTTCACCAAAATGAGGACAGGCTCCGCATTTCATCAAAACACTGTGCATGACCGTTGGGGGAGACCAACCGGTCGACCACCACAAGGTTCAAACAGCTCCAAAAAAAGGTCAAACAGTTGAAAAAAATAAAAAAAAAAAATTTTTTTGCCTTACCAGTCGACCAGCCGGTCGACCACTAAAAGGTTCAAAAAGTTCAAAAAAATAAAAAAAATAAAAAAAATTTGGCTTAACCGGTCGACCAACCGGTTATCCCGGCACAGATTTGATGAAAATTTAATGAAAATCAACCGTTGGAGCACTCGGTATCAGATTGAGGAAAAAGTCATTTTTTTACTCAGATTTGATGAAAACTTTGATTCAGGATTGGAGATGCTCGGGACATATGGTATATAACATTTCTCATTATATATGTTGACAATTGGGTCAAATCAGGTCACAAGAAACATTCCTAAATCAACCCGTTTAATAAGCAGGCTTAAAAAGTCATCCTAACCCAACTTTGTGAAATATCAATCTTAAGTCTTAGAAAAACAAGCTTGACAGCCCATTAGGTCGTGCCCAACCCTAATCCACCTTGAAATCAATTGACAAAACAACTTTTTCCAGTTAAAAAGGAGAGTGATTTACCTATGAATTTGAGCTCGTAACCCCAATTATGATCTATAAGAAAAATTAAACAAAAATCAGCCAACATGCATAAAAATTACAAATAAATTAAACGAATATCCAAAAACGAAAAAGGAACTCACATTGACAATCCCGAGGATTCTTATGTGGAACTGGAACTTGAAAGACACACCGCCTTAAAACTAACCATAATGAAATATTCAATTAGTCTTAATTATCAAAGTGATCAAAAGTATCTTGATAGGAATGAGAAAAGTAACCATATGAGATCCAACGATTTGAGCATTGGTATGATAAAATTGCACCGCGTCTTATAAGAGTTTTAGGAATTAATATTTGGGTAAACTATCAATAAGTGCTAATAATTGGACTTAATTCCCATTAAGTCATATTGAAAATAAATCTTGATAAAATCATCGCAAAAATAATTTTTTTATGACGATTTTTTACATATATCGCTAAAAATTAACAATTAGTGATTTTTTTTGTCATGATTTTTATAAATTGTCGCTAAAACTTACAATTATTGACATTTTTCTGTGACGAATTTTTTAAATTACCTCTAAAAGTTGTGAATTAGTGACATTTTTTTATGATAATTTTTTTAAACTGCCACTAAAACTTATAATTAGTTACATTTTTTGTGACAATTTTCATATTGTAGCTGAAAATTAACAATTAGTGACATTTTTTTAATAGTGTTTAATGAAAAATGTCAGAAATTATCATAGAGCCTATTGGACAATACGTCTACTTATTAGGACCTACACGTAAGTCCTCCTTAATATTTTTTATCCTTAAAAATAAAAATCTTATCGCAAAAGATATTAATTCCTATTATCTCAAGAATAATCGTTAAAATATTGTTCTAAAAAGTCAAAAACAGAGTTTTTAGTGATAAAATTTTGAAAATTAATAAGAAGTTTTTATTGTTTTCTTCCAAACAACTTTTGAATTAAATATTATGTGATTGCTCACTACAATAAATTAAAATTTTAAAGATTAAAATATAATTATAAAAGTACTTGTTAGGGAAGAAATATTTTTATTGCCAGAAGCGTCATTAGTATATTTTTAACGACGAAATTTGAACATTAGTATTATCATTTTACGACCAAAATTTGCCTCTAAATTTTTTTTTTTGAATCAAATTATTTTGTCACTAAAATGCATTTATTAGCGACATTATAAATTATTTGTCGCTAAAAGTCATGTTTTTGACTTTTCAAAACATTTTTTTAATGACTATTATCACAACGACATGAATTGATTCCTAAATATGCTTTGCAACAAAAAATTCACACTCTTATCGGTTGTAATGACTTTGAAACAAATATGAATGGAGAAGGGAGAAGGGAGAAGGGAGAATACATACAGTCGTAGTCATTACTCAACTGATCTGCATTTTTTGAAAGAAATAAACAGTGTTAGGGGTGAGCAGCGGATATACCGATCCGCCAAAACCGACCGAACCGAACCGATCCGCCACATTTTGGACGGATGCGTGATGACGAACGGACGGTTGCGGATTGATTTTCTCGAATCCGCCAATTTGGCGGACGGATGGCGGATTTGAGGTTCATTTGGCCGCAACCGAACCGCCAAACCGTGAGCACTCTTAGTAATTTATAAGATTTTGTGTTTTCAATTTATTTAAATATTTTGTTTGTATTTTCAATTGAAAAAGAGTTCAAATATTCTATTGAAAAAAAGTTTTCAACTTGAATATATTTTTTGAATTGAAAAAATAAACGTATTATTTATCTATATTTTTTGTTTTTAAATCTAACTCTAAAAGTAATAAATAGAAAATATGATATATGCTGATTAGTTTTTGTTTTCAAAAACATATATAAATGTAACAATACAGAGACATACAATCTCTAATATTGCTCTGTTCATGGTTTTAGTGGTTTGAATTGTTTTTATATTTTAAGAACCACATATTGTAATACTTTATGTGGATGAGGCATTCTGTGATTGTAATATGTGGATGAGGCATGCAATGATTGTGATATTCTAAAGTTTCAAACTTTCTTTCTTTGGATGAGACATGCAGTAATTGTAATACTTTTTTAAGTTATTGACTGTAATACTTTCTTTTCTTTTCTTTTTTGAGGAAGTGCACAAGTTGAACTATGTTGAAAATTTATAAAATTTCAAACCGCCAAACCGATTCGCATCCATCCGCCAAACCGCCAATCCGCTCAATCCACATCCACCGGATTGGCGGACGGATGCGGATTGATTTTCTCCAATCCGCCAATGTGGCGGACGGATGACGGATTTGAAGTTCCGTGGCCGCAACCGATCCGCGCCCACCCCTAAACAGTGTTAGACCAAAGCATTACTATTCCGTGGAATGTAGATAATAAGTCTTATCAATTCTGTCTATTTTCAATGCAGTGTTGAGACATAATGTGATAGATTAAAAGTGATATAAAAATGCGACAAATCTAACATTATTCATGTTTGATCATTGAAATGAAATGATTATTTTATTAAAACACAACAATTAAGGGGTGAAAAATATAACATGAGTCCCCATCAAGAAAAGAAAAAAAAAAAAAAAAAAAAAAAATAGAGCAGGAAACTGACAATTAACTACTAAGAGATAAAAGGTCAATCACAAAGCCTGATTTCTCCTTTAATTTTACACACTAGTGTTCAATTTGGCCTCTTGTTTTTCAATTTGTACAATAAGAATTTTTTACTTTCAAAATGATCCTGCGGATTAACTGCATACCATATTTTTGTATTTAAAAAAACAATCCCCAATGTATATTCCAGGGTAATTACACTCTCATAGTTTCACTTTGTTTTTGGGGCTGGACTATCCTTCTGTCCAAATACTATTTGGATTCATGAGACCCATCACAGGTTCTATTTCGATAATTTAAACCATTCATTTTTTAAGATCTTTCATGTATATCATTCAATCTGATAATCCTAACTTGTTTAATTTATTGTGTTTGTCACCAAAAAAAAAAAAAAACTTATTGTCTATTTTTTGGAGACATTTCAATAAATTGAACAGATTGTAATTATTAGATTTTTTTTTTTTTTTGTGAATAATGTACATGAAGGATTCTATAAAGTAAATAATTCAAATTATCGAAATAAAACTCGGGATGGGTCCCATGGACTCGAACAACACTCTCCAGCCCAGAGATTTTGGAGTGCAAAGAATTTTTTCCCTTGTTTTTTTAAATATCTTTTAATTACATTGATTAAGTATTAGATTTCTGACTCTTGTTTTAATGCCGCTGTGTGAAAAAATCACTCTTGTTTTAATGTGTTTCTTTGTCACCGACTATTTTAAATAAGTAAAAAATAAAACATAAGAATAAAAGTTAGAGGGTGAAAATGATAATTTGCACTATAAATTTTTAAAACAATTCTAGAACGATCAAATCAAGCAAGTCAAAATTTAAGTTTCACATAGATTTGTGAAATAGTTGAGAAAATGAATCAGTATTACGGAGGCTGTGTCCAGCTCAGGGGAGCTTTTTGTGTTTTCTTCTAGACAAAATTTGAAATAAACGTTATGTGATTGCTTAGAAATGAAACAGACATAGATGGAGGAGAGGGAATACTTACACTTCAAGTAACGTTTCAACCCATCTGCCATTTTTGAAAGAATAAATAGTGTTAGAGATCAAAAACATTAGTAGTCCCCTTAAAATACGGAGTATATTAATGTGAAAACGAGAACGTGAGACTGGTAGAAACTAGTAGAAATTAACTAGTTGAGCCCAAAGCCTGATTCCTTATTTAAATTTACAACCTCGTATTGTCTATTATTTCAAAATTATGTGTTCCATCTAGCTTCTTGTTTTTGAATTTGTACAAATAAACTATGCAGAAGTTTGAATAGCTACAAATAAAGATACACCATGTGTATCTTTTGTATTTTTGTAAGCGTGATATCAGCTCATCACTAATATGTAGAATAGAAAAACTCACTTTTCAAGTGTAATTTCTTATTTCAACATAATTCTACGCATATACATATAGTGAGGGTTTTGTGCATAGTTTATAAAAAAAATGTACAACATGTACCCCCTAAAAAAGTATATAAAACAAAGTTATGCATTTATATTGGAGGAGGCTAATCTCCTGCCCATGGATGATGCAGTTTTAGGGTTTTTAGCCCATTTCGATGCAGTTTTAGGCTTTTTGAGCCCATTTCGACTCCACCTCGGTGTTACAAATCATTCAAAGCTTAGCATCTCATAAGATTATTCATACAAAACATTAAGGTAGTTGGATATTGATAATCATATTTATCTTTAAAAAATGAATGATTTATTATCAATTTCATATTTTCCCTCTATTTTTTTTAAGAATAAATTTTATTTAAATATGTAGTTATTAATATTCGATTAATTTAATTTTTTTACAAAGATAGTCTCTTAAAAAATTATTAACTTTAAATGATTTGGATTACGAATTCGCTAAAAAAAAACCCCAAAACTAATTAATGGACTGGAGGTGAGCCTTTTCCTTTTCTTCTTTTTTTTTTTTTTTTTTTTAAGTAATGAAAGTTATGGATGTTTGAGGTGTGTAATATGATACTTTGTGTTAAAATTATGAATAATTAAATTATAATGTACAACCTAAAATTATAAATAATGAAATTATGAAAAGTTATAGTTAACTTTTACGGTAAGAAAAGTAACTATATTTTATAGTCTATATTAAGAAATTTTGTCAAAAAATTATGAAGTACATACCTATGCACCCCTTTTAGGGATGTAATATATATATTTTTGGGTTGAATTCATTTTACTCATTTATGGTTTGGGATTAAAGTACTTTACCTCTCTATTATTCAAATATAGTGAGAAAGCCCAATGTAATTTTGGATTAAAGTACTACTGTTAATTTTTTCATCCAAACTAACGGAAAGTATATTATACACACTAATTTTTAGAGTGACTTTTGTTTTTTGAAAAATTATAATGAAATTAATACAACAAAAGGACAATTTGATCCTATTTTCTCCATGTCTAAAATTAAATTAATATGTTAATTAGAATAAAATAAAGGGAAAATTATTTAGAAGTCCTATTAGGGAGACTTATGCTACATATGGTCCTACTAAAAAACTTATGTTCCCATAAGTCCTGTAGGAAGTTTGTTGACACATTTACCCTCAATATTAGTTATTAATATCATAAATAAGTAATAAAACCATATATAGGAAATTGATATAAACGTAACGTAACGTGACACCTACATAAACGTAACGTAACGTGACACCTATATAAACGTAACGTGACACCAATATGAACGTAACGTAACACCTACATAAACGTAACGTGACATATCTATATAAACGTAACGTAACGTGACACCTATATAAACGTAACGTGATACCAATATGAACGTAACGTGACACCTACATAAACGTAACGTAACGTGACACCTATATAAACGTAATGTGACATTTACATAAACGTAACGTAATGTGTCACGTTACGTTTCGCAAACTTAATAAGTTTTTTATTTTTTTAATCTGTTTGTTTTGAAATAGATATATAATCTTAATATATTTTTATTTTGTATTATTAATTGTAAAATTTAAAAAATTATACGTTTTTATTTACGTTTGTTTTGAAACTTTTGAAAAGCCACTAGTCCTGCAATCCATAGAAACAGAATTACATTGTCTAATCATGGTTGTTTACTATGTTGCGTAGCCAAGTAAAAGTTCTGATATTCCCAATTGCAAGCAAACACAAAAATGCAGAGAATCAAAATAAAAGTATAATCTGTAACCAATCAAGACGAACAGAAGAGAGAGAGCGCGATAGAGGAGGATGAAGACCAACAGAAGAGAGAGAGAGCGAGAGAGGGAAGGTGTGAAAATTGGGGGTAAAAAGATTAGGATCTTGTGGAATACATTCTTATGAAAATAGGACTTGAGACTCTATAAGAAATTACACAGGACTTAACCTAGCATAAGGTTCTGAAAAAGGACTTATAAATAAGTCTCCCTAAAATAAAATGTAATTAATAATTGATCTAAAATATAAAATATAATTAAAATTTTGTTTAAAATTTAATTAAATAAAATATAAAAGGGCAAATTACACACTAATGGTCCATGTAGTTTGGAACTTATGTAATTTTGGTCCATAACCTTTCAATTATGATACATTTGACCCTAATTTTTTAATCTCATTGCAAATAAGGGCAATTAAAGACACTATTACTCTATTTCAAGGGTAAAGTTGTTAATTTGATAAAATATAAACTAGTTTGACAAAAATAAATGTCAAAAAATTATTTTTGAATTTTTTAAAATTATTTCTACCTACCAAATATAAAATTACTAGGGATAACCCGTGCCTGAAGACACGACCAACAATATTTTTGGTATCAGATCTGTTACGAAATTCAATTGTAATAAATCAATTCAAAATGATAAATCAATTCTTACCTAAAAATACCACCTAGTGAAATTGTCTATACACAAATAGTGATATAGGGTAAAAAATTCCTATAGCCTTCTAACAATTTGACAAATTAAAATGACAAATAGAAAATTACTCATACTTACGATACTCTTAAATTAAACATTGTTAGCAAAACTAATTAACGATGCCTCCTTAATTAATAGCACAGCTAAATATCTCATAAATAACCTCTTGTAATACATCCAAGCTCTCTAATAAAACTATATGAACAAAGTTGAGAACTGTCTGAAACTACTAAATGAACCTTGAAAGATAAATAACTCAAGCATTGAAATGACACATTATCTCATACTCTTAATACTTGCAGCACATTCAAGCTCGTTGTGTTAAAAAAAAGGATACAAAGTACAACAAAATAATAAATCCAATAAAATTAACATAATAACACAATTTATTAGATTGATGTAATTGAGAGTTAATTAACATTGAAAACAGATAACCAATTCAAAACCATCTTCTGTATGTGACCAACGGACATTTTAGCTCAAGTGACATTATCATATAAAGCTGCCTTGCTTTAGAACTATGTTCACCAACACTCCCTCCATGGACTTGACGCATCCTCCATCTTAGCTATGTCCATTGTCATGTGAGAAAACAAACAATAAGCTCCACTACTCTAACAGCAAAAGGGCCAACAAATTAGATTAAAATAAATTTTCTAGTAATTAAAAATCACCAAACAATAAATTATATAATCTGGTGTTTCTTAACAAAAACAAACCCATAGAATAAACCAATCCAAACAAAACCAAGGATAAAGTAATGGTAAATGTTCTCAAAAAAAGTAATGGCAAATTTCTTTTATGAATGGTCAAGAACAAATAAATAAAAAGATCTATACCTCCCAACTTGCATTATTAGGGGAACAAACAAAAGGTCTAATTTAATTTTTGAATAGGAATATCTCCAAAAAACATCACAACCATAGATAATTAATGAAATTATAATTTTCATAAAAAAAATTAAAAATCTTCGGTGCCTCCACTTTTTATTCAGCTTTGCAAAATGCATGAAAGTCAATAAGTCATTTTGTTTGCGGCAATTCAAAGCTGAAACATGTCTAAACTCATCTTATATGAAACTCACCTTTTACTCGTCTGATTGCATTACGGTTTCGTCAACTATCCTAGCATAATTTTTATTCTATTTGAATAGCCTCACTCTATTTTCAATCATGAAATAATTCTCGAAGATTCTATTTTTTCAAGAAAATCAAAATAAGGATACATGCTAATCCGCGCAGCAAATATTTGTTGATGTTTCGAAATTCAAATTATACATTTTTCACTACCCTTGAGACAAATCCATTAGAAACATGAAATTCAAATCATGGCAGCCAAACTAAATTCAAAGTTACATATAAATAACCCACACAACGTGTAGGAACCATAAGTTTAAACAATGCAAATTTCAAATCAAATTGTATTCTCCTAGAAGATTAATTAATATTTTTTTGACGCTGATACACAACAACATAGACAATATAGTGATATTTATCACCAAAAAAAAAAAAAAAAACATAGACAATACAGTGAGAACATGTGCCTAAAGGCACTCCTTAACAAAACCTAAGCATTCGATAGTGTATACAACTCAACATTAAATGAGAAAAAAAAAATTGTATAAAACTCGATAGTGTATATGTAAAAACTTAAAATATATATTTTCAAAACCTTTAAGAGTAATTCAGCCATAAATATTCTATTAGCATCATTATTTGAACACAATTTTTTTTTTTTTAAATCAATCCATTAAAGTTTATTCACCTGGGTTCCTTTACCCTAACTCTCCCACATTCACATTCCACTTTTTCCATGTAGACTAACCAAGAATAACACAATTGGTGAACGAAATATTGAATTGCCTTTTTTTGGCCTTCTAAATGACAAAATCAAAGTCTAAAAATCTAACAAAATCAAAGTCTAAAATTTTGAAATACCATACAACAATCAAACAGAAAATTATTCATGTCTACGATACTTCTAACGATGCCCACTTAATTAATAATAAACTAAATACGCCATAAATAATTTCTTGCAATACATCCAAGCTCTATATTAAAATTATGTGAACATAATTATATCTCCAAGAGGCATGAAGTAAATTATTTCAATTTCCTATAAAAACATATAAAATGCGAAAATTTATAATAAGCAGATATATAGATACCAACAATCCATGACATAAATTAATTAGAAACCCAACATCCAAAAGTAAGCCACTATTTAATAAGAATGAATGAATAACGTTAGAAAATTAAAGAAATACCAAAGAGATGGCATGTCAAAGTGGATAACTACATTCTAGAAGAATTCAACATTAGCCCTTAATTCTTGTTCATCCATAGCACAAAACTTTTCAGATTAACAAAAAGTTAGCCCTTAATTCAACATTAGCCCTTACTTCTCAGTTTAATGTGTACCCACCAAAAAGCTTCAGTGATGGTCCTTGAGTTGATATTCCAAAGGTAAGCATAAAGAAACAGCAAATGATATATAATGAGAATAAGGATCCTCACCTTATTCACCCTTATTGGCTTCCTATCAAGTTTAATCATATTCAGAACTTTTATTGCCTGCATCACCAAAAGAAAGAAAGGATCACTCTGATAAAATAAAAATGAAAAAAACATAGAAGGAAGGAGAAAGCAAAACTCAAGAGATGAACCTTGACAGGAGTTTCTTTTTAAGTGGGAAGAAGTACTAATTAAGGCAATCAAAAAAAGGGGCAGTCCTGCCACATTGCTGCTCTGCTCGATGCAGGAATAAACTGGCAAAGGGCACCAAAAGAGTTAAGTTTACAAAGGAGTCACTAAGGCTGACTGCTACCAGAACCAATGATTGGAACATGAGATTTAGTTAGTAGATCTGTAATTTCAGCAAGTGCAATTTCAATGTACTCTTTGCCTAATTTTTTTAGTAGTTACAATGTACTCTTTGCCTAATTTTTTTCCTAGCACAAAAATTACAGGGTCTTTTATGTTGCAGGAAATAATTGAAGAAGCATCAAAACATATGTCTATAAGGAACACTTGCAAAAGTATTACAAAGAAGCCAGCTAAGGAACATATGTCTATAAGGAACACTTGCAGAATTAAGAAAACAGAGGTTGAAAAAGCACTATAATCAGAGCAAGCTGATATGCAAACTACAGTGCTTTTTTTGTTTGAAAAAGCACTATAATCACACCTTGCATTTGCTTGATGAACTAAAAAGTTGTAACAAAAGAAAGAAAGAAAAACTCCAGCTTTAGGACACCTAAAATCCCAAAACTACACTCAACTAAGCTAGAGATGGGTTTTAATGTTTCACAAAGAAAAAAATAAAAAGAAAACGGAAACACATTATTTACTTGCCCTTTCCCAAGCTTTCTGAGTAACCAAACAGAGGATCATAACCAATTCATTAAAACACAAAAAGTGAATGATTCCACTGGCCCTTTTTCTTTACAGCAGAGGTTAAAAAAAGGCAAAAATAATGTTTATGCCGATTGATTCAGTCCGTTTTTAAAAGAAAATTTCCCAAATTAATGAGGAAAAAAGAATTAGTGTACTTTTCTTTGTTTTTTTTTGACATTTCAACTTAAGAATGGTAGGTGAATGTTTTCTGTATTTTTATATACTTTCCTTTTATGTCGAAAAATTATTAAATATATTTACAGTATCTTATGGTATTGTTTACATAATAATTTTGATAAATAAAAAATTACAACACACAAGTGAATCATTATTTACCTCTCAATTATCTAATAAGATGAGTCAGCATGTTTTATTGATAAAAAATTTTACTGTGTTTTTGATTTGAAACACTACATAAATAATCTTATAAGGTGCTTTAGTAACTACTTAATAAAAAAAATTCTAGGGGAAATGATACTCACCACTTTCAAGATTTAAAAAAAAAAAATACAGTTAGTAACACACTTTTGACATAATTACATTGGTCTCTCTTGAATTTTTATTTCACATAACAATTGGAGTATTTTTTATCAATAATTTATTAATCATACTAATGAAAAAATATAATATTATCATATATTTTTACAAAAAAAACATATATTTTTATTTATTTCAGTATTCATCTACCATTCTAATAATTTCAGCTACTTCAACTTTATTGAAAAAAGAGTACAACTATTTCAAAGTATGAACTATTTCTACTTTTCTCAAATTTTGTGAGTGACCCTCGACTTCAAAGTATGAACTATTTCTACAATTAATGACGACACTGTGATTGTGAGAGTTGTCAATTTGTGGCTTACAATTGGACTATCGTTTACCTAAATTGACAAAATGCCTTTCCAATTTACCCATCCCACCTCTTGTTTTCATGTTCTCTCTCTCCCCACCTCTTGTTTTCATGTTCTCCCTCCAAGACTTTTTTCGCTTCTACTGTGAAGTTATTCCATTCCTTGGCGTTCCAGCCACAGCATCCACACCTTTTATTAGTGTGGGTTCCACATTATTGGAGTGAAACAAAAATTTAAAATATAAAAATCGATCACAGAATTGAAGACAATTTTAAAATAAATTTTATTTTTTTGTGAATTTTACATTCATGCAACATAATTGTATTCGATTATGTAATCAATTTATGTTCATATAAAAGAATTGATGAAGTGAATAATTTTCCTCCACCAGCATTGAAAACCTGATTAGATTGAGTATGAGGTGTACCAGTTATCCCCATTCCAACTAAGACAGAACTTTTACTTGTTCAATTAATAATTAAGGTGAAGCAAGTGAGGAGGAGAAAGGAGTTTCTATAGAGATTATCTAGTTTCTATAGTTTCTATAGAGATTAAATAAATTAATAAATATTTTGTAGAATATTTGATATCTATATAGATTATATATTTATCTTTAGAAACTCTTGTCTCATACAATTAATAAAACCTATGTATACCAACCCCAAACTAATCTAAATTACCCAAAACCATACAGTGCAATCTAAGGAGGAAAAAAGAAAATTTCATGGAGATAACTCATGTATTGAATAACAGAACTCCGATTTCATTTTTTTTCAGTAGATTTTGAGTATTTGTATGGTAATTAATCACTATAGAATCACTCAAAAATCCAAGCAACAATTCCAATTCCAATTCCAATTCCAATTCCAGTATTTATGTAAACAGTATTTATTCCAATTCCAACTATAGAATCATTCACATAATAACAGTATTTATGTATATAAAACTACCAATTCCAATTCTGTCATATTGATGAATTTAAGGCCAATATCTTGCTGTTATTTATGAACTACCAATTCCAATGGGTACTGTGGAACCATATGAACACCCAGGTCCAGTGTTCATTGGTTAGTAGTGGTTGATTAACCCTCATCTTCAAGTTGGATTCCTTGGAAATCTAACTTTTTTAAATAAAAAAAAATGAGGCATGGAAAATAAAAAAAGAAAAAGGGACAGATGGGGGTGGAGATGTTTACTCATTAGCAACCTTATTTCATTTTTTTCAGTAGATTTTTGAGTATTTGTACGGTAATTAATCACTATAGAATCACTCAAAAATCCAAGCAACAATTCCGATTCCAATTCCAATTCCAATTCCAGTATTTATTCCAATTCCAACCTTATTCCAATTCCAACTATAGAATCATTCACATAATAACAGTATTTATGTATATAAAACTACCAATTCCAATTCTGTCATATTGATGAATTTAAGGCCAATATCTTACTGTTATTTATGAACTACCAATTCCAATGGGTACTGTGGAACCATATGAACACCCAGGTCCAGTGTTCATTGGTTAGTAGTGGTTGATTAACCCTCATCTTCAAGTTGGATTCCTTGGAAATCTAACTTTTTATAAAAAAAAAAATTTGAGGCATGGAAAATAAAAAAAGAAAAAGGGACAGATGGGGGTGGAGACTGGTTTCTGACCTCTCTCCTTACTATGTATTCATGAAAAACAGAGAGAGTGGGGTTGGAACTGCAGCAAAACCAAAAACAGAGAGAGAAGGGGAGAGGCAGAAAGGGATGATAACGTCATAGCGTATTCAACAAACTCTTCAATATATATACACAAAGGGATGATCTCTGTGGCTTCAATATATATACACACAAAGAAAACAAAGGGATGGTATATACACACAAAAACAATTTGGAGATGAACAAATATAGTGAACCTCACCAATTTGTTGCCGCGATGACGCCGATTTGGACCTACCGAAGTCGCCGATCTGCGAAGTCTCCATCTGCGAAGTCTCCGGCAATTGTTGGGCTCCGATAAGAATCAAAGAAGAGCATGGGAATGGGCTCCGCTAGAGAGAGAGAGAGAGAGAGAGAGAGAGAGGGGTTTGTTCAAATTTTGAAATTTGGAAGAGTCAGATTTTGAGATGAGAGAGTAGGTGTGAGAGATACATTTTGAGGTATTTTGGACCATTAGATTTTGATGGTAATGATCTCAACCATCAAAATGTCTAAATAGGACAAATGGGAGTAAGACATTTTCAACCATTAGATTGAATCAAGCTAATGGTCCATATGTTGACACATATACATTTTGAGTTCTCAAATTCAAACCAAGCCTTCCATTGTTATATTGATATAAAAATGATAAATCTTTTATATTTTTATTTTTTTATCAAATTAATTTTTAGTATGTATTTGGATGATGATCATGTAATGAGTGATAATTTTTGTTGATATTTTTTGATGGTTATCATATAATGAATGGTTATTAAACCTTTAATGTGTAATCGATAAGTTTAATATATGAAAAGTTTTTGGTTTTGAATTTTTTAATTTAATGGATTGGTTTAATAATGAAATCAAAGTTATCACCATGTTTGACCTTTAAAAAAATAGAAACTAATTAAACATCAAAAAAAAATTATTCTTAATAATTATTTCTACCTTCTCAAAAGATAAAATTATATAAAAATTATGTGTTTTTTAAAAAAAAATTCACCAATTTAATTTTTAGTTTCTTAAAAAAAAAAATCTATTTCTACCTTCTCAAAAGATAAAATTATATAAAAATTATGTGTTTTTAAATTTTTTTTTCACCAATTTAAATTTTAGTTTCTTAAAAAAAATTCTGAAAATAGATTCTGAAAACCAAACCAAACCAAATTGAGCTTTACAACTAAGAAAGTTCCAACATTATTCATTAAAATAAAAGGCTATTACATTTTAAACAATATACAAGTTAACCAACATAAAATAAATTGTATGATAACTTTACCCTTGAATTAGACCGTTTACAAAAGAAATATATTTGATTGTTCTTATTTGAAACAATATTCAAAAGTTAGGGCCAAATGTCTCACAATTGAAAAGTTATGGACTAAAGTGACACAAACCCAAAACTATAGAGACTATTAATGTAAATCGCCCAATATAAAATAAAAATTAAGAATTGATCTAAAATGTGATTAAATTAAAATTAGATTACCATGTTAGAAATTATAATAAATAATTAACAATTTAGGATTAATTGTGATATAAAATATAATTAAATTAAAATTAGATTAAAAAGTTAGTAATTACAATAAATAGTTAAATATTTAGCATTAATTGCGATCTAAAATATAATTAAATTAAAATTAGAATTAGAATAAAAATTAAGAATTAAAATAAATAATTAAGAATTTATAATTAATTGTGATTCAATTGAATTAATACTAAACATTATAAATTATGTGTATGAGTAATGAGAGAGAAAGAAAATAACAAATAGTATAGGATTTGAGAGTATTATAACATTTCACATCTATAGTTAACGGTATTAACAGTTGCATTTTAATTCAAAATCACATGGGGACATATGGCTATTTTTAAAAATAAAAAGGTAAAGTGCTATTAAGCCATACCACATGGAGATAAAATGGATTTTATCCTATATTTTTTATTTGATTATGAAGCTTGTTATAAAAAATAAAATGGTTAAATTCATTTTAACCCCCTCATAGTTTGGGACTGATGCATTTTACCCTTTTATTGTTTAAATATAGCCAAAAAGTCCTCCCGTGATTTTGGACTAAAGTACTATCATTAATTTTTCCATCCAAATTAACGAAAGATGTATCATACACACCATTTTTTAGAGTGAGTTTGATTTTCTAAAAAAATAAAGTGAAATTAATATAATAAAAAGACAATTTTACCCCCTATTTTTTTCAAACCTAAAATTAGATTTATGTATTAATTAAAATAAAATATAATATAATTAATGACTAATATAAAATATAAAATATAATTACATTAAATAATTAAGAATTTATAATTAATTGTAATTTAATTGGATTAATGTTAGATATTAAAAATTATGTGTATAAAAGGGGAGACAAAAAAAAAATTAAAAAAAAAAGAGAGAAAAAAGATATAAGATATTGAAATATTATAATCATTTCATATATATAGTTAACGGTATTAATAATTATTTTAATCTAAAATCACATAAAAATTTCTAATTATATTTGAATTATAGAGAAGAAAGGTACTTTCGCCTTAAATCACAATGGTAAAATGAATTTTGCTCAAAAGAAAATAATATTAAAAATAATATTATTAAAAAAAAGGGGAAGGGGGGGGGGGGGGGGGGGCGGGGCTGGTTGGAGTCACGCACCTAGAAGGGCCCAAATTCCGTATAGACGACCACTATCCTTTCCGCAAGCGCCGTCGGTGGCATTTTGATCATAATTAGAGAAGCAACGCGCCTGACGTCTGCATTGTTGGTAGTTGTCGAAACGCCAGAAAAGATCAAATCCATCAGCCAACGCGTTGTGGACCTCCAAGAAGCTCGTAATGTTACGTTCTCTTGAACTACCATCTTGATTCATCAAGTGCCTCGCCGTAACCATGTCGACTCTGCATAAGTTTTCGACATCTGACCACGGCAAGTGTCCGACCAAAACATAGGAATGCTTTCCTCCTCCTCCTCTTCCAATTTTACAAGAAGCACTACTATTATTAGTGTCTATGTAGAGAGGAGATTTTACTGGTTTTTCACAACTCAAAAACCTTACAAATCGATTCGAATCAGAAGAAATAAAATATGGACCTCCGCCAATATATTCTTCAAGAAGAGGAGTCAAAGAACGAAGAGGAAGAGAGGAGCAATTATTCCTCTGTATCCCCACATCCGCCACGCTGATAACTCGACTGCTGTAGTTGATCGCCTGGACGTAGTATTTACCAGAATACAAGTTTAGTACTGTCCGATTGTTCTCGCACTCAAGCTCGAAATTCTTGTCTCCACAATTATCAAGTGGGTTGAGTCGAAAGGGGAAACCGATGTTATCGATATGGAATTCTTGTGGAGGAGTTGCTGCTGATTTTGATTATTAGTATCGCAATTCACACAAAACAGAAGATGAACATGAACAACAACAAGGGTAGCTATGTAACCAGCACCCCTTCTCCTAAACATGATGGACACAGAGAGGTTTAACAAAGGAAACAAAACAATAAATTTCTGTTGGCCACCACGAGAGCAGAGGCTTTACAAAATATGTAGAGACAAGGCTTACAATACAAGTAGCCACTTTGGTTCATAACACCGTCTGTCTTCTAATTGACATTATAATTAAGGGGTGTTTTGGGAGAAGATTAAAAGTTAATTTTTTTTTTTTTTTTTTGTTTTTTTTTATTATTTTTATGTGAGAGATGATGTAACTCAAAATAGATTAAAAATTGACTTTTGACTTTTAACCAATATTCCTAAAATGGGCCTAGGGAAAAAAGTAAATTACCTGTGCACCCTTTGCTGTTTTCTCACTTTATTTCTTAAATTTTATTTTATTTTTCTTTCTATAACCCTTCATATTTTAAATTTCTCACAATTTATTCTTAAAACTATATCACATCTATAACAAAAACTTAAGCTGTCATGCCCCGGATTTATGAGGTCCGGTCCACGTGAGTAAAGCACCCAACAATAGACGTTCACTAACAACACTCATGTAGATGTGTATAATTTAAGTACACAGTATATTTGTTATTCCAATTTTATACAGTCTTAGATACAACGTCTAAGTCAAATGGATGCTCTATAACAAAAACATACAAAGATGTTATAAATCCAATTAAGATGCCCAAAGGCTTATATCATATACAAAGGGTGTAACCTTTACAAGAATGGCACACAGCCAACAAATAAAGGAACCACCTACACGATTCTAAACACAACTTCAACGTCTCAGTCCACATCCATATAAGTATACTTGAAATATATTTTCAGCCACGTAGCCTAGTAGGAAATATGTCAAAAACTAAATATGTTCTACCAGTGTAAATGATCATGAATGCAATACATACATATATAATATGCTCAATGCATTCTCAAATCCACTTGCTTTCTCAATAAAAACCATTTCTTTCCAGTCTTCTAAACCTTTCATTTATTCAAAATGTTTTCCGAATTCAATACATTAGTTTGATATAAAAATCCATTTTCACAAGTCAATCCAGGTATCTCAATACCAACTAGCAATTTCATTGCCAATTTTGGGTTGTCTTCTTTTGACAAAATTGATATACCCACATGGAGTGGTAGGTTATGTTTAGTTTAAAATCCGTACAAAAATTTTAAAAAGGTATATATATATATTCAGATCTATTATTAAAAAAAAAAAAGATTTTACTATGTATGTAAATATTTGATTATAATATTTTATATAATGCATATAATAGAATACAAAGCAATTAAACTACATTTGAGTATATCATGTTACATATATGCATGTTGTCATATGGAAAGTCATACAAGACATCATTTCCAATAGCTTTTCTTTTTGCCTTTTTTTGTACAATTTTGACTAAAGCCTAAAAGGGTTCAGATTTGCAAAATTGCAAATTTTCCTTCCACGTGATTCTCTTCCAAATTGATTCTGTTGACGTCTTGAGAAGGGTCTGTCTCTTCCGACAGGTATATTTTTGAATATAAATAGAAGTGTTGTGTGTGGAGAAAAATCAAGAACTTGAAGAGAAAAAATTTTTATGTGCTCCAAAATTTTGAATATATTGTATTCTGCTCTTTCACTTTCAGATCTAAGTGCATCCTTTGTTCTTATAATTTCATATATACTCTTTGTGTGAGAATTATTGTAAAAGAGGGTTTAAGTACCACTTATTTTTATTCATTATTTTTGTGAGAGATTTTTGTAAGGGTAAGGCATTTATTGTTGAGTGAAGCTCAATAGATAAGAGTAAGTCCTGTGCAAAATCCACAAGTTTGGTGAAGACTTGGTGGTGTATTATTTCATTTTGATAGTAAAGAAATTCTCAAGGAGGTTCCTTGGGGAGTGAACGTTGGCCTGGCATGCCGAACTACTATAAATCTTAGTGTTTGATTTTCTTTCCCTATCTCTCTTACTTTTATATAATAATTATTATTCTGTTTTTATTTGTTAAAATTCTGAGTATTGTGTTTATAAATTTTAATATTGTAAATTTTTTAATAACCTAAATCACCCCCCTCTTGGGTTGCCTACCTGGGATAACAATTAGTATCAGAGCTTAGACTATAGTTTGTGTGACTTAACCATCTTAGAGTAGATCATGGCAACTCCTAGTTATTCCTTACCTGAGGGACAAGCATCCAATAGGCCACCACTGTTTAGCGGCACAAATTTTAGCCCTTGGAAAACTAGGATGTAGGCATCCCATTTTTGACCGCCCTTAAGACTTGGCGCCACTGGTTGATTGCTCGATGGTGAAGGCTATGTTGTGTAAGTTACGATTTCTTCGGCAAGGAGAGCTTCAAATCCCAACCTTACACCCCACTTTGGTCCAAAACTATTTTGACCAAAATGATTTTTAGACCTTAAAAACCCTCTCTTTCAAAATATTTTTGAAAAACGTTTCTATAATGTTCTGAGGCTTGCATTTCGTTAAAATGTTGCGCTTTTCGGTAAACCGAGCAAGGACAAAGTGAAAATAAATGGAAGAGAGGTGAACTCTTTGAAAAAATCTTTAAAAATCTTATTTAAAGGTTTGGAGTTGAAGAAAAGAGGAGAGGAGGGAAGAAAACTAGCTGAGGAGCAGTTAGGCATCCATCCGATTAAGCCAAAACTGAGCAATTTTCACTTAAATAAGCATATCTCTTAGCACACTTTGAATTTTGATATGGGGCTACCACCATTGGAAAAAAGACTTCCGGGACTTAAATTTAGGCTCAAGAATGACCTGCAAAGGAGTCCAGATGAAGGAGATGTGCCTATTTGAAGTTGGACATGGAGAGCAGATTTTTGCTGTCGGCCACGGGTGAGGCCAGTTGGCCACGGGTGTGGCTGGTCGGCCACCACTGGTGTCTGTCGGCTACCAGTGATGGCTTTCGGCCACTGGTGTCAAAACTTAGATTTTTTGCAGATATTTCCTCCAACTGTTTCCAGCTTGCTCCAGCTGTCCCTGAATTGATATTCTCGACCAAGGCTCATATATTTCTATATATAGAAGGCCTTCTCTATTGTTTTGAAGGTTGGAAAGTTTGGGAGCCTCTCTCTCTACAATTCTCTCTCTCTTGCCCTTTTGTGCATACAAGTAGAGATACACTTCTAGTTTGCCTATCAACCCTTAACCAAAATTGCTTATCTTTGGGCTGAGATTCCTTGGGACCTTCTTTGAGCTTTAGAAGGTGATTTTAGCTTGATTTAGTGCCTCGTTTGTGCCTATTTTGTGTTGTGCTTCAAGAGGTATGAGACTCACCTTTTAAACTTGTTTTGCATAACTTGTTTTACCATCTTTTTGTACTGTTTTTGGCCTGATTTTCAACTGCAAAAACCTCTATTTTTATGACCTAAAAATGGTGGTTTGAGGTTACTTTGTGTTAATGGGTAGTCCACCCTTCTTGTATATTTGTTTGTTAAGATTTTGTGCCATTTCTTATCACTTTTAAATCAACTTTTTTGGGCCTTTTAATCACTGATTTTCAGAGATATTTCAGTGGTAAAAACCTTGTTTTGAAGTCCAAAATTGGAGGGGTTAGCCTTCCCTCCTTGTGTCTTGTTTGCATACCTAGTTAGCTTCATATGTTAGCATGCTTTTGTAGCTTAACTTAGCTTATTTCTAGCATGTTTTTGCCTCTAATTTGGGCTGCTTTAGCTCTGTTTTGGGCTGTTTTTGTTGTGTGAGTAGTCTTTTGCATGGTTGTGGTGCAATTTCCTTCACTAGCTTATTGTTTTAGGTCATTAAACATGAGTTACTTGAGTTGGTTGCATGTTGTAGTGTCATTTTGTATGTAATTTCAGCATATATAGCTCTATCACATTCTCATTTGTTTCACTCTTTCAATTGCTTTTGAGAGTTGTTCCAAGTTTGGGATCTTTTAAACTTGAGATAGAGTTTATGCTTAATGGTTTCAATCCTTTTTTGAGGGTTTCTACTAATCAAAGGCATGACCTCTCTCTTACCTTACATCATCCCTTGGTTGACACTTCTTTCTCTTTAGAGGACTCTCACCAATCGACAAATCAATTAAAGAATGAGTTGGTAACTTAAAATGAGTAAACAAAAGTAATAAGTAAAACTTGAGCAAGATAAGCGTATTGTGTTGCATTGCATGTGTTCAATCGGACGTTATATTGAACACAAGGAAGAATTGGAGCATTTCATACTCAAAGTGATGAAATGAGCCAATTTCCTTGGTCTCCATTGGCTTTGATCACACATGATAGGGTGATGGTCTTGAGTCTTGTTTTTGCATACAATGAAATTGTACTCCTTGGTTCTTTGGCCATCATGCATTGAAAATGCTTGGTTGGTGGTTTTGGAGCCAAGAGTGCCACTCCTTGGAAATGTTTTGATGATAAAGAGTGGTACACAGTACACACACTTCTTGAGAATACACTACTTTGCCTCTGTTTGCTCTCTATTGCAGCAAAAAAAGGAAGTTCAGGGGAGGGGTGGCCGACTAGCCACCAACAGTGGTCAATGGCTACTAGCAGTAGCTGACCGGCCACCAACAGTAGCCGATGGCCACCAATGAAAATTTTGCACAAGTGTCCTCCTGAGGTGTAGTAGAGGTGTTCTGGAAGTTGGCAGCACTGTTGGTGTTCAAACATGTGCAAATAGAGGCTGCAAAGGCAAAGTGGTGGCTTTTCGGGTAGGAACCAACTGAGCATGCATGCCTTTTTTGCTTCCCGAGGCCTTTCAATTGCTTTACTTGGTTAATTAGTGATAACTAGTTAATTATTTAATTGCTTTGATTAGCTTAGTATTTAGCTAGTTAATTCGTTTTGTAATAATTAATTAGCTTAGCATAAGTTAGTTAATTCGTTTCAATTGTTGTAATAGTTAGCTTAATTAGTGTAGCTAGTTAGCTTATTCATTCGGACCCTCCTTCGCAAGGACATAAGGTTGTAATAAGTGTACGTGCGTGTGTACATGTCTTCCAACCTCACGTCTTTCTCCTTTTTACTTAAACCACTTTTGATGGTTAGTTTAGGAGCATCACATTTCAATTAGCATACCTTATGCTTGCATGTTTGCATCCATTCATTTGTATTGCATGCACCGAGGCTCGGCGCATCATTCAAACTGCATTGTCTTTTCAATACTTATTTGAATACGTGTTTAACCGCATGTTGTTCAAATTAATTCATATGTCATATTAGTAGCCGAGCCTATTAAATTGCATATTGCATGTGTTGTACTAGGCATCTTGAATAGTTAGGATCATGCATCTTTCTAACTAGTTTCTGTTTTGGCTTGGAGTACTAGGTAAGTTTTTACTCTTTAACATACTTGCATGAGTGTGATTGCCATGTTGCCATATTTAGCATGCTTGCCATGAGGCTATGTGCTTAAATGATTAACTGTATAAATGCCTGTGGATGAAGGCTTGTTGTTTGAATTAGAACAATTCAATGAATGTATGTTTTAAGCCCACTTTGTTATGGCAAATCATGTTTTAAGCCCACTTTGTTTGGTGGCAAATCTGTATCTTTAAGCCCACTTGAGGATGGCAAATTCAAACCATTTTCGAAAAACAAACATGATTTGAAATGTTCCAATTCTTGCGATTTAGTCTATACTTGCTTGTGTGCGTCACATAGTAAAGCTAACTAATAATCAGAATAAGAACACATAATGTTTATAAAAAAGCATATCATGATTAGTAGAGGCCGATCTTTGATCGGGCGAGCGGGAGTGCTTATTTCAGGACCTTCCCCTCTCGTACCCAAGTTCCTGAGCCGAGGCAACTTTGGTGATGATGGACACGTGGCCTTTGGCACAAGTCAGGGTTTCCTAAATTTTTTCAAAAATAAAATATTTAGGTAGCGACTCTGTAATCTGGCAAAGCAGTCCAATTTTGGCATTATTTGATTTAAAATAGATTTTCCAAAAAGGTTTGCCGAATTTGGACTCTTTGGTGATTATCAATTTCATATTGCACTTTTGAGATTAGATTCAGAACCGCGGGAGTCCAAACTGTAGGGCTTTCTTTCGAACCTTCTGAAAGGGGGCATGAAAAAAGTCAACCTACAGTTTATGGCAACTCTGTTGGGGACTTAGAGAACTTGACTCAAACTCATGATATGTTATTTTATCTTCACTTATGTGTTTCTTTGCATTTGCATTTGCATCGGTGCGCCTAAGTCACAGTGTTTGCCATCTGCTAGTCCTGAGCGGTTTGCCGGAGGCTTGCTTGGAAAAGCTTTCCAAAAGGCTGACCGGTTGCGGGCTCTGCCACGATGGGAACACAACCCTTGGATCTAGACTACCGCTGTATCGTTTGATCCTCCTTTCACTTCTCGGTGTTAGGCGTGAGAGGTAGATTAGTTAGTCTTGTTGAGGTACCCTTTTGACCAATTGACCTAGTTGCATATCGGAAACCATAGAGACTGTTCCAAACTAGGACAGGTTGCTTACCCGAATGCAAGATTGTTCAAAAAGCTCCAATATCCCCCAGATACTCTAGACTTGTGTCGATAGACTTTGTCAGGTCGGAGATTTAGTTTAAGAGCAATTGGTGTTTCTTTCGTCGGTGGCAAGGCAAAGAAGGGCCAAATAGGGCTCACTGGGTCTACCGATCCGACAGTCACCAGTTAGATCACCTTTGTTCAACTCGGCAAACTTGTGATGGCACAGAGTCCAGAAGAAGTTGTGGCCATGATAGCGGCATCGACATTAAACCAGGGAATTGCCATGTAGGGTGAGATGAATGCTGAAATGCAACACCCATCTGGGGCACCTACTACACATCCAGTCTCCGGGCCCCAGCCGAACTTTGATCCACCTCTGCTAACTGAAGATTTGCAAGGTCCGAATCCCTAAGAAAGGTTGGCTCAAGCTCGAGTTTTCACACCTCTAGTGCAACCTAATGAAGAGCTTCATCCCCTTGATACTAATGATTTCGAGCCAACCTTGGTAAAAATTGTTAACCTTGAGAAGCAATTCAAAAAGGCACAGGACCTTAATTTCATTCCCGACATTGAGGATGGGTACATAGAGGTTACCGTAAGGCTCCCAGATAGATTCAAAATGCCACACATGGACCGTTTCGATGGAACTGGAGATCTTATGGTACATATCTGGCTTTTCTTGGATGTTTTGAAACCAATGGGTCTGACTAAGCCTCAAAAACTCTCTCTGTATGGAAGAACCCTGTCGGGTATAGCAGCCACTTGGTACTCCAAGTTGGAGGATAAAGTGAAGCCGAACTGGGAAGAGTTGGCTGAGGCCTTTGTCAATCAGTACTCTTAAAATACCTAACTTGAAGTAACCACGCAAGAGCTTGAAGCAACCCACCAGAATCCTACAGAACCTTTTGTGGAATTTGTTGCAAAGTAGAGAGCAAAGGCAGGACAGATGACAAATCACCCCTCTGAGAGGGACCAAGTGTGGATAATGGTGCAGAACCTGAAGTCTGATATGTTACAGAAGTTAATAGCCACTCCACTATTCACTTTCAAAACTTTGCATGAATTGGGGGTTCAGATTGAGAGTGCATTCAACAAGGGGATTATTTCCAGAACAAGTGAACCAACAAGGAGGGTGATTTCCAGGAGTAGCAATGCTGGCGGTAGCACTATTACCAAACCTACTGAAATCAATACCGTCGCCACGGCCAACCCTTTTGCCAAATCCATCCCACAAACAGTTGGCCCAATCCGAGCTCAAGGCAGAACTTTCACCTCCCTCCATATGAGTTTAACCAGCGTGCCAAACATCCTAATGGAAAAAAGGTGTCTCAAAGCCCTTGATGGTGTTTGCTTGCTGAAATTTATTGTCGACACCAGTCTGGGAGGTGTCGACACCTTGCCTGCTACCAAACACAAGTGTCTCGGCTTTTCTTCTTAAGAATCGACACCACTGTTGCAGGGGTCGACCCCTGTGACTCTTTTTTCCAGATTTTTAGTCGGTTTTGGGCCCTACTTCTTGGGGATTTTGACTTGTTCTTTTGGGTTGACTTTGGAACTTCATTTCACTTTGACCTAACACTATAAATAAGTCCATCACCTAACCTTTTCTTCACTTTTTCTTCTCTTTCCCCTTTCTAAACCTTGAGACACACACTCTCTCTCTCTCTCTCTATAAAATCATTTTTTCGCTCAAAGATCTTTAGATCTACTCACTTGGAAGCATCTCCTCACTTTGCTCCTTTGAGATTAAGTGTAGAGCTTGTCAAGGGCTTCATTTTGATCAGAGCAAATCGTTGTTTCGTCACCGTTAACTTTTGAGCTTTTCTTCCTTCTCCCTCTTCTAAGTTTGAGGTAGGGATTTTCTACACTCTTCTATAGGTTTTACCTTAACTATTTGCAATTCCAAAAGATTATGGTGTTTTGGGGGGTTTTTGTCAAAAACCTACGGTTTGGAATCAAAATGTAAAAAAAAATGGGTTTTTGCCCAAAAATGTGAATGTTTGAGATTGTAAAGAGAAAATGACCACCGGTGACGGTGGTTGATTTGACATCAAATTCTGAACTCAAGCCCACCGATGGTGGTGATCGGACGGTGAGGACTTCATGTTCTTCTTTTTTCTGGCTATTCTTTTTGTTATCTCTCTCTCTCTCTCTCTCTCCTCTCTCTTGCTTCTCTCCAATTTTTTTTATACCTTTTTACTTGTTTGAGAAATTGAGTCAAATGGTTGTTGATGATTTGTCCTTTTCTTGCAGTGATAGGCATTACATTTTCTAATATTGTCTCTACTAAATTATTTTTTATTTGGCTTGGTTGGTCGTATATGTATTATCTTTCCCATTTTTTTTTTGGTCATTTACTTAATGAAATCTATTTTCTGACATTGTTCTCTCCCTCCTTCTTTTACTATTGTGATTAGTTCTTCTAAATTTTCTCTTAAAACAAGCCAACAATAAAAGTCTTCTTCATTGCTAAAACCGTTTAAAATCATTTCTTTCCAAAACCAAAAATGATAATAAATGAAATGGGTAAATCTCCAAAACCAATACAACCTTTCACAGAAATTTCGTCCGCGGGAAACCGTCAAACGGGACCCATGTAAACGTAGACTATACAAGCACTACAACTGCCATTTTACAGAAATTTCGTCCGCAGGATCGGCACCCATGTATACGCGCGTTTTTCGGGACTTTCACTCTGAACACACATGCCAACTTAATTCTCAATGGAGTCCATCCCCTTTCTCCTCTCAAACATGGAGTACATCCCAAATATCATACTTATACAATTGATTAAAATACAATCATATTCAATAACAACCGATAAGAGATTAATTTAAATTCACCTAATTCGCATACAATGTTCTACAACAATCATTTCTTAGATTTACTATTTTATTTACTCTTTCCAAATAGCACAATACATGTGATCCAAAATATTATTTTCAAAATGAAACAAATGCTCTTAAAACATAACACAAGAATTTCCAAAATCTCTTTCCAAAACATACAGTTTAAATCCTCAAAATCCATTGCATGCTCCATGATATGCATGATTTATAAACAGTCTAATTTACCTAGTCAACATGCAATTTTTACAACCATCATAGATATTCTCAACCGATTGCCCAAAACAAATATAGCTAAACAGATAAATAAATTCCATTAAAGATACACTTTTCCAAAATCTCAAATGGAAGTGATAATACATACTTAACTCCACTATCATCTTTAATCATCATTTCAATTTCACATTTCTCAACATTTATTCCATTTCTTCTTTACAATCTCAAAAATTACATTTTATGGCATAACTCCATTCCTCTTTGAAAATTCATTTCAATGCAAGAAATAGCTCATTTCAACAAATATCAACTCCAATTTCATAATCACAACCTTTTTCAAGAAAATATTTAGAAACCTCTCTTTTACATTTTGATTTGATAATCCAACAATTTTCCAAAAAGACCAACATTTTAGGGTTTCTTTAAATTAGGGCTTTTCACTTTTAAAACTCACATACATTCTTTATAAGTAGAAAATAAACTTTTGTAGTTAAACCATAGCTTAACAATCCCATTTGGAACAAACCCTAACATACAAACAAATCATCAAAAATCAATCCAAGAACAATAGAATCTATATATTTAAAATACACCACAAATACACTACCGAACTCATATTGAGTTTAAGAAATAGACCTTACCTCTTGAAGCAAGAAGGAAACAAGTCAGAAAAATCACCGGTGACGAAACAATGATCCGTTGAGATTAAATGGAAGCCCTTGTCGTTCTCTACGTTTTGGTATATGGAACTAGGGGTCAAAGATGTATAGAAATATATGAAATCAAGCCTAAAAAGGTTGAGAAAACAAAAATGGCGGAAGGAGAGAGAGAGGGGGTGAAAAGTGAAGGGGTTTGACCTAAAAAGTGACTTAAAAATCTGAT
This sequence comes from Camellia japonica, assembly GCA_030407325.1. Classification (NCBI taxonomy): domain Eukaryota; kingdom Viridiplantae; phylum Streptophyta; class Magnoliopsida; order Ericales; family Theaceae; genus Camellia; species Camellia japonica. The sequence goes on from JAPPVO010000032.1 coordinate 161,638,994, forward strand.
TATGCACTGTACGCTCAAGCGTCGAAAGTTGCGCTCGAGCGCACTGTACTCACAACATAGATTCGCAAATTTCAAATAGGTATATCTCTCTCGTTCGGACTCCGTTTAGGGTCATTCTTGTGTCCAAATTGAAGCCCCGGAAGTAAGTTTTCCAATAGCTCTAACCTCACATCAAGATTCAAATTATGGAGAGAAAATGATAAAAAAAAGTGAAGACTACTCAATAACAACTATTCAAATTTGGAGTTTTTGATTCAATCTCACCCAACCACTATGGTAACACCTCAATCAAGGCTCAAATATTGACTAAGAAGGTTCCCAATCAAAAAAATCAAAGAGTCAAATATAATTCCATTATAACAAGAAGTACAGAGTGCTACATAAGCTCTAATATAATAATATATATTTTATGTTATATAACAGTTATTATTTTCTATTTAATTTTAAACAGAAATTAACTTTAGGAGCAAAATGGGAAAACTTGAAATATAAAAGGCCAAAATAGAAAAAAATAAATTTTAAGATCCTATTTATTTTCAGAAGTAGGGCTTTGAGACTGGACTATTAGTCTGTTCGGGTTGTTAATATCATGTTTGTTTTCAAAGTGAGGTTTGAGATTGGTAGTCCCTTTGGACTAGCATCGGCCTTGAAGGAGGGGATTGGCAAAGGCCTCCAAGGGTTGGATTTCAAAACTAGTAAGGGGATTAGCTTGAAAAAAAGCCCATGTTGTATGTTGTGTATTTTTTTATTTTTTTTTTGTATTACGTCAATTTTTCTTTATATATATATATATACATTAAAATAATATAATATAAAAAAATTTTAATATATAATTTTTAATATTAAAATATATCAAAAATACCAAAAGATATTTATGCTATTTCATATAGTTAATCCTTTTACTAAAATATATCACAAACAAACACAATTTTTTTTAATCGCTTCACTAATAATCTTTACACTAACAATCTTCACACTTTCTACCCAACCTAACTCTGAAAATAAATGGGCATCAAGGGTAAAAGTGGGAAAATAGTCAAACATAAAGTAGTCAAACATAAAAAGAACAAAGTATAATTTACCCAAAGAAAAAACCCACTTTCTAAATCTATTTCTAAACTCAATAATATGTTAGTGATATGACTAGTTAGTAATTAGAAAATATATGAGAGTGAGTACTACTTCTAATAGCTTAATGGTTTACTACATTATTGAGTTCAAAAAAATAAATTTGGATTGTTTGAGATGCGTTATATAAGTGCACTTTTTGATTTTTTTTTTTTTTTTGGCTAAAAAAGTGGAGAAAAAAAAAGATGTATGTTTGGGATAACTTTTTGACTTTTTACGAAAAATGTGTAATAAAATATTTGTAGTAAAATCAAAATAACCATTCTACCCTTGTTGAGTTTTTGACTTTTGGGTAGTTGAATTCAAAGGGTAAAATAATCAATGTGTTTGGTTTCAGTTTTCTGAAAATTGAGTTTTTTTGTTTTTCGTGTTTTTTTTTTTTTTTAGTGAATATTTTTTAAATTTTAAGCAATTTTTTTTTACTTTTTCAGTTGTACCTTACTTAGATGTATCTAAATAGCAAATTATTTATGAAAAAAATATTTTAAAAAATTAATAAATACACAAAAATATGAAAAATGTACTGAATTTTTGTATTTTTATTATATATTTTTGGTATGTAGTGAATTTTTTTAAGATTTTTTTTTCAAAAATATTATACTTTCTAAGTGTATTTATATTAGGTGTGTCTAAAAAAAATTTAAAAAATTAATTAAAATATTTAAAAAATTTCAGTGAAAACAAAAAAAATAAGGAAAATGAAATAATAGAATTTTTTGAAAAGTGAATTTTGAAAACTAAAAACAAACAGAGTAAATAATTTTGCCCTCTAAGCTCTCCCGCATGCCTCTCCCAAATAGTATGAATTTTTTTGACTTTTTTAGTAATTTTTTAACTTTTTAACTTTTATAAATTATCTCAAACAAAGCCAATTTTTTTGCCCCAAATAATAATGCTCACCAAACAAATCAATAATGTCACGATACCAAAACAGTATGCGTGTATCCCACAATATGGGTGTTTAGCCACTTGGGTTTGGTGAATTTTTTGGTTAAAAATAACAGAAAGATAAAATAGGTTAAAATAATTAAATAAAATAAAATATTACATTCAATCCATAATCATTTTATTTTTTCTCTCACAAATATCACATCCAACTACAAAAAGTCTAATCATTTTCTCAAACACAAAAAACTTTAACCTAGTAAAATAGTTAAAAACAAAAATAGTCTACTAAAATAGCTAAGTTATCAAACGAGGCCAATATTAGTAGAAATCATAAATGGCAAGATTTATTCGATTATCTCCAATGATATAACGTTAAAATGGATAGTCAAAGTTAAATGAACAAAGTATACCAACAATTACGATACTTTGCCGTTTATGTTATTTTGATTCTTATAATTTTAATTATAGCAATCCCGGCTTTGCCTCGACCTTCATTGTGTTCCGGACTCGAGTTCCGTGGTTGTGTGTGGTTGTCCATGTCTTGTTTTCCTCTTTTAACTCTTTGAAATTGAGTTCTGGAACTTGTCGAGCGAGTTTGGAATAGGTTGGTTGTTAGTTAGTCTAGGTTATTGTTGCCCTGATTTTAGCTTCTTCACTCGAACGAGGCTTCTTGGGCTCAAGCGAGGTTTGAGGGTTCTCAAGTTTCTCTCCCAAACACAGATTTTCTAGGAATGTGAAGTTCTTTGCTCGAGCGAGGCTTCTTGCGCTCAAGCGAGTTTTGTGAAATTACTTCTTCACTCGAGCGAGCATGTGCGTCTGTGGCAGACCTGAAGCTTTGCATTCTGCGCTCGAGCGAGGTCACTTGTTATGTTTGGTCGCTTGAGCGACAACTCCTTCGCTCGAGCGAAGATCGCGTATATCAGTTCACAGCTGGGTGATTTTATATCACTTTTGATCTTCTTTTTCCCTAAGAACCCTAATCCGACACTCTCTCTCTCTATAAATACACTTTGATTTGGGGATCTCTCAACCCTTGTCCCTTTATTAAAAAGATAGGGCATCTTGTGGGCTTCCATTTCATCCGAGCAAAATCGTGTTGGGACATCTTTGAGGTTTCTTCCATTCTTCCTTTGAGCTTCTACACTTGAGGTAGGGATATTCTACTCTTTGTTATAGGTTTTAACATAGGTATTTGTCATTTTTGCATAAATGGTGAAGTTGGGAGGTTTGGGTGAAACTAGAGTTTGGGTTTGAATTTTGAAAGAGGGGTTTTCTTTATTTGGCTTCATATATGTAGATGAGGGCTTGATTATGATGTTATATGAAAATAAATGGTGAGATTGGGTCTTGGGGTTAATATATGGAAAAAGGGAAAACTTGCCCTAACTTGTAATAAATAATTGTTTTGTACAAATAATGAAATTGGCATGGGGAATATGAAATTGGAAGGATGTATGATTGAATGGTGTAGTTGGATTTGTTAAATCACTCACCTAAGGAAATTTGATAAATCATCTGTTTGATAGATTGTATATTTGTTTAGAAATATCTGTTTTGGGCTATCGGTGGAGGATAGCTATGATTGTTGTAGAAATTGCATGAGGATTAGGTAAATTGAAACTAATCATATGAATTATGTCATTGAATATGATGGTTTGATTAAATTGTTGAATGTGTGAATTTTGGTAGTCATTGTATATGATACGCCTTTAAATACATTGTATATGTATCATTGTTTGGGAGGAGATAGGGGATGGACTCCATTGAAAATTAAGTTGGCCGGAGTGTCTAAGGTGAAAGTCCCGAAACCTTATATATATATATATATATGGGTGCCGATTCCCTCGGATGAGAATTTCGTAAAATGGCGAGAAAATTGGAGTGTTTGAATAATGGTTGCTATTGAAGTATTGATAAATGAGTTTGTCATGACCTAAACCCGCCCCTATGGGTTTAGCACCGTAACCGGCCAGTAATCCATGATTACCGAAGGCCTGCTTAACAGTAAAGACAGTAATACAGAGTACAAGGGCTAGCGGAAGCCAAAACAGTAAATAAAAGGTGTCCAATGAGCTGTGACAGTCTGTATGCAAAAAGACTTTTCAGAACATATTCACATTCAGAACCAGAACAATATATACATGCATCATATACAGACATTCAGGTTAGGGACCAAATCCCTACCATAACAATACAGTACAAGTCTTACTCAGTCTATACATAACAAAGACAGAAATGGGGAATCTAAAACACCCCAAAGCAGCCTTAGCTTGGACAGGCATGGAACCTCGCAGTGAGGCACAGCGGTTGGCTTGACAAAGAAGGAGTTTAAACCAACGCCCCTAGCTCCGATCCGGTGCCTAGACACCTACATATAAATATAAACAGTGAGCTAAAGCCCAGTGAATAACATATGCGTAAAGAGGTTAAGAATGAATGTCCTTTCAGTATTTAAAACAATCATCTATATCAGTATATCAGTCATTCAGTCATAGCAGTCATATGTGGTACATCCAATAGCAAAACAGTACAGTAGGTCTTAACAGACCGAACAGTCAGTTGATGGCCATCATATCAGTAAACAGTAGTGGTTCCAAACATGGGAACCGACAGAGATCTCTGTAACAGTAGCAGTAACAGTACAGTAACAGTAAATTGCTATGGATACCACGAATACAGTTCACAAATAGGACAAACATTCATTCAGTAAGAAATATCATTTCAGAAAGCAGTACAGTTGATCATTCAGAAAATATTCATGATCGAACATATCTTTACAACATTGTTACTCACAGAGTACTAGGCTACAGAGAGGCTAGTGAGCGTCCTCGGATGCCAACCCTACACAGTTACAGAATGAACACACACTAAGTTACACACTTGGGAATCAATGACTTAGTCCCTATCTTGACTCAGTGTGGTTCTATAGCAATATCCTCATTAAGATGTCTTAAACTAGGCCTAGGAATGCCTAGGATGGAATGAGGATGCAAAGATGCGCTTTAAAACACTTTTCAAATTTTTGTTGAAATAGGGGTCTCACTCGAGCGTGGCTTTCTACGCTTGAGCGGACATGTAGACAAAAGAGCTCCGCTCGAGCATGACTTTACCCGCTCGAGCGGACTGCAAACATGAGAAAAAGTACTGGATGCATGCAATTCACACTCGATGGGCGCTCGACCTCCGCTCGAGTGTGAGACACAAGTCCTCGCTCGAGCGTGCATTCCCCCGCTCGAGCGGACTGTAAACATGTGAAAAGTACTGGATACACGCATTTCACACTCGAGCGTTACTTTCCCCGCTCGAGCGGACTGCATGTACTCAGAGTGTATGCTCGAGCGTGGAGTTCCCCGCTCGAGCGTGGATCCAAAATCTGGAATTTCCAGATTTGTTTCCAAGCACAAAACTCAATCTTTAAAGCTTCAAATTCGATCCTTTTGGGCCAATTTTCTGGAAAACACATTAAAACCCATAATATGACATGTTTCAAAGATCAATTTACAAAATCAAAGCTCGAAGGTAGTTCAATTGAGCACAATTTTCATCCAAAGTTCAAGAACATAATTTAAATGTAACATGCAAGTGCTCAATCAAATTCAAAGCTTCAAATACTTGTTCAAAAGAGTCAATTCCCTCAAAACATGATGAATTCATGGCCCGTAGCAAAAATATGAACATGCATGTAACAATTTCCATGAAAACAACCTCAAAACTCATCAATGTGTACATACATGCATGATTCAAGCTTCAATTCAACAATTTAAAACCAATTCTAGACTTAGATCACTAATGACTCATGAACCATGCAAGAATCAACTCAAATACACAATTAAAAGGAAGAACTCCCTACCTTAAGTCTTCAATTCTAGATATGGAAGCTCAAGTATGCAATTCTTCTATGATTCTTCAAATTTCCAAGCTAAATCTTGATGAAATCAACTTTTCTCCTATTCTCACTCTTCTCTCTCGGTTTTGGACTCAAGAAATGGGTGAGGAAATAACATGAATTAAGTCTCAAACATGGTGTAGAGATAGGCCACTAAGTGGCATTATGGTAGATAAGTCCAACTATGTAATCCAACATTGTTTAATCTAATTTAATCATGCCAAATCAAATTTCAATTAAATTTACCATAAAATCACATAAATTCTAGCTAACATGAAACGATAATCAATTTCTGATTCGGCCGCCGATAGGGCCTTCAATTTGCAGTTTAAAACATAAAACATGAACAGATCATTTAGCGGTCAAACAGATAGACATGCATTTAAAACAATATGCTCATGCAATCAGTTCAGAATTTCAGTCTAATCAGTTACTTATCATGTTCAGTCACAGTTTAGCAGTAATCAGTGGTGAGGGTTGTCACAGTCTCCCCTCCTTACAGAGAGTTTGGTCCTCCAAACTCGAATTACCTTCATTTTGGAAGAATACAGGATTCAGTGGGAACAATTCAGGATATCTCTTGGTCATGTCGTCTTCCCTTTCCCAAGTGGCATAAACACCATCATGGTTTTGCCAATCAACTTTCACTAATAGAATCTCTTTATTTCTCAACTTCTTGATTCGTCGGTTCACAATCTGAATAGGCCGTTCTTCATAAGTGTAGTCATCACTCACGGGTAGACTCAATCACATGGAAGGGATCCCGAAGGTAATCCCTCAACATTGAAATATGGAACACATTGTGCATATGCTCCATTTTAGGGGGAAGCGCTACTTGATACGCCACCGGATTAATCTTTTCAATAATTTCATACGGTCCAACATATCTCAGCGCTAGCTTACCCTTGACTCCAAAACGAGTCTGGCCTTTCATTGGTGTCACTTTAACAAAAACATGATCACCTATTTCATATACTCTGTCTCGCCTTCGGACATCCACATAACTTTTCTGTCGGCTCTGAGCAGTTTTCAGTCTTTGCTGAATCAGTTTCACTTTTTCAGTAGTTTCTTGAACAATCTCGAGCCCAAGCAAAGGCCCATCTCCAAGTTCTGCCTAGCAAATAGGAGATCGGCATTTTCTGCCATACAAAACCTCGAAAGGCACCATACTAATGCTCGAGTGAAAACTGTTATTGTAGGCAAACTCAGCTAAAGGTAGGTGGCTTTCCCAATTTTCCTGAAAATCAAGGACACACATCCTTAGTAATCCTCCAGAGTCTGGATGGTTCTTTCTGACTGGCCATCTGTCTGAGGATGGTACGCACTACTCAGTCTCAATTTAGTACCCAATGTTGTCTGTAGGCTTTGCTAGAATCTCGATGTAAACTTCGAATCCCTATCAGAAACAATGGACACAGGCACTCCATGCAATCTAACAATCTCATCAATATAGATTATAGCCAATTTATCCGCATTATAAATTGTTTTGACAGTTAAGAAGTGAGCAGATTTAGTCAATCTATCAACAATAACCCAAATTGAGTCCATACCTTTATTGGAGCGAGGTAAACCGACAATGAAATCCATAGTAATATGTTCCCATTTCCACTCCGGTATGGGTAAGGGTTGCAGTAAGCCTGCGGGTCGTTGATGTTCGGTTTTGACTTGTTGGCAATTAAGACATTTCGATACAAAGTCAGCAATCTCATTTTTCATTCTCGGCCACCAGAAATTCAGTTTCAAGTCTTGGTACATTTTCGTATTTCCTGGATGGATAGACAGTTTCGAATTGTGGCCCTCTTGCAAAATTCTCCTTTTCAGTTCAGAATCATTCGGTACACATAATCTTCCCTGAAATTTCAACACATTGTTTTCACATTTGAAGTCCGATCTCGGTTTGGATTCCCGTTCATCAATGACATTTTTCAAAAAGTCATCCTGTTGCTATTTCTCTTTAATCTCCTCAATCAGTGCCGGTTGAGTAGAAATAGCAGCTAATGTTCCACCTTGTTCACGCAAAACAATCTCAACTTCAAATTTTTCAAGGTCACATAGCAATTCTTTCTGCCCGGTGAGTAAATGGGCTAAATTTCCAATCGATTTACAACTCAGTGCATCGGCAACGGTGTTAGCTTTCCCCGAATGGTACAAAATTTGCAAATCATAATCTTTTATCAGTTCTAACCATCTCCGTTGTCTCATGTTCAGTTCTTTCTGCGTGAAGAAGTATTTTAAACTCTTGTGATCTGTATACACTTCACATGTTGTCCCGTAAAGGTAGTGACGCCAAATTTTCAATGCAAACACTACTGCAGCAAGTTCTAAGTCATGGGTCGGGTAGTTCTTTTCATGCGATCTTAGTTGTCGGGAAGCATACGCAATAACTTTACCATTCTGCATTAAAACACATCCCAAACCCTTATAAGAAGCATCACTAAATATAGTATAACCATCCGTACCTGAGGGTAGGGTAAGAATCGGTGCAGTCACAAGTTGAGTCTTTAACTCTTAAAAGGCTGATTCTCTCTGATCGGTCCAGTCAAATGATATCCGTTTTTGAGTTAACTGAGTCAATGGTAAGGCAATTTTGGAGAAGTCTTTCACAAATCTCCTATAGTACCCGGCTAAGCCTGGAAAACTTCAGACTTCGGTAACATTTGTCGGTCTAGGCCAATTCACTACTACTTCAATTTTCTGCAAATCAACTGAAATACCATCCTTACTGATTACATGTCCCAAAAACATTACATTGTCAAGCCAAAATTCATATTTTGTCAGTTTAGCATACAGTTTTTGTTCTCTTAGGATCTGTAGGGCAATTCTCAAATGATGTTCATGTTCTTCCGTGCTTTTGGAATAAATCAAAATGTCATCTATAAATACAACTACAAATTCATCTAGGAATGGTTTGAAAATTCTGTTCATAAGGTCCATAAATGCAGCAGGTGCGTTGGTAACTCCGAAAGGCATAACAAGAAATTCGTAATGTCCATACCTCGTTCCAAATGCAGTCTTTTCAATGTTCCTTGTCTTGACTTTCAACTGGTGGTATCCAGATCTAAGGTCAATTTTGGAGAAAACTTAAGCACCCTGTAACTAGTCAAATAAATCATCAATACGAGGCAATGGATATTTATTTTTCACTGTTACCTTGTTCAGTTCTCGGTAGTCAATGCAGAGTCTCAGTGAGCCGTCTTTCTTTTTCACAAACAAAACCGGTGCACCCCACGGTGAAGTCCTGGGCCTGATGAACTTCTTATCTAACAACTCTTGCAGTTGAACTTTCAGTTCTTTCAATTCAGTAGGTGCCATTCTGTAAGGAGCTTTAGATACTGGCTGTGTACCCGGAGTCACATCAATGGTGAACTCTATCTCCCTATCAATCAAATCCCCTGGCAAATCATCTGAAAAAACATCTGAGAATTCTCTAACTATAGGAATACTGTTCACATCAGTTCTAGCATCAGTAAGTACAGTCAATACACAACACAGATACCCTTTACACCCCTTTTTAATCAGTTTAAAAGCTTTCATGGATGAAATCAGATATGGGGGAGGTACTACTCCAACTCCATTAAATACAAATTCAGGCAATCCAGGTGGACGGAAAACCACTTGTTTTGTTACACAGTCTATGGTAGCATGATATTTCGTTAACCAGTCCATTCCCAGTATCATATCAAAATGATCAATATTCAATGGTAGTAAATCAATATACAAATGAACATCCCCAACAATAATTTCACATGCAGGGTACATATAAGCACAAGTCATGGATCTCCCAACAGGTGAAGATACAGCTAACAGATAGTTCATAGGTTCCAGTGGTCTATTTAATTTTCGCGAAAAAGCATGCAATACATATGAATGTGTAGACCCCAAATCAATCAGAACATAAGAATTTTGAGCACAAATTGAGAGTATACCTGACACAACGGTCTCGGTATTCTGCATGTCTCCCGGTACGAGTGCGAACACTCGGCCCTGCCTCATAGGCTCTTTTCTAGTCACCTTGGGGTTGGGTTTTGGTGCAACAGTTGATGCTGCGACGCTGGCTGCAGCTTTACTATTGCCTTGAGGAGCAGAGGGGCAATCTTTGACCATGTGGCCCACCTTGCCACACCTGTAACAGACACTAGAAATTTTATGACAAACCCTTTTATGCTTCTTGCCACATTCAGAACAGGGTGGTATGGAACCACTTCCCTGACTGGAACTGGTTGTTGACCCTGTATTCTACTTTTTGTTCGATGAATTCTTTCGGCCTTTCTTGAACTTAAAGCCTCGTCTCTTACTACGCCACTCGGTTGCTGGTGTTTCAGTCTGTTTTAATGCTTCGATATTCGACTCAGCCATTATGGCTCGGTCAAGAACATCCACGTATTTCAGTAACTTCAGAATATTGATTCTGTCAAGTATTTCAACATTAAGGCCGCCTTTAAACTTTCTGGCCTTTTTGTAATCAGTATCAACCATGTGCGGTGCATAACGGGCGAGTTCAGTGAACTTTGACTCATACTCAGCTACGGACATGGTTCATTGTCTCAACTGTTCAAACTCAGTCACTTTTCGGTCCCTGACACACTGAGGGAAATATTTCTCAAAGAAGGCTCCCTTAAACTGAGCCCAATTCATGGCAGTATTGGTGTCACGGACCAGCATCCACCACCTTCTGGCCTCTTCTTGTAAGGTGAAGGTACCAGTAATACCTTGTGTGCTTCGGAGCACGGAAACACTTTGAATAATTTCTCTATTTCAAGAACCCAGGCTTCGGCCTTTAATGGTTCAAGGCCTCCTTGGAATGATGGCGGTTTCATTTTACTAAACTTCTATGTTAGAGCAATTATGTCATCATTCATATTCGGTTCTAGCTGTACCGGAGGAGGTGGGGGCTGTTGGTTCTGTTGTTGCCTTAAGGCCTCAGTCAGCAGTTCAACTGTTCTTTCTAATCTCGCCATTCTAGCGTCAGATGATTCCATTTCATCAGCATTTCTTGCATTATCCATTTCACTATAGGCGATTATGGCAATTATAAACATAGGCAGTTGTGTACTTAAACACATTAGCACATTAGCACATACATTCATATTATGGCCACACACACTTTTATCATGCTCAAGTAATGCCCTAATTACTTTTCTAGGACATCCTATAGCTCATTTGGACACGTGTGTGCGGTATAACTCGTGGTTAGTATCGCTCTGATACCACTCTGTCACGACCCAAACCCGCCCCTATGGGTTTAGCACCGTAATCGGCCAGTAATCCATGATTACCGCAGGCCTGCTTAGCAGTAAAGACAGTAATACAAAGTACAGGGGCTGGCGGAAGCCAAAACAGTAAATAAAAGGTGTCCAATGAGCTGTGACAGTCTGTATGTAAAAAGACTTTTCAGAACATATTCACATTCAGAACCAGAACAGTATATACATGCATCATATACAGACATTCAGGTTAGGGACCAAATCCCTACCACAACAGTATAGTACAAGTCTTATTCAGTCCAGACATAACAGAGACAGAAATGGGGAATCTAAAACACCCCAAAGCAGCCTTAGCTTGGACGGGCATGGAACCTCGCAGTAAGGCACAACGGTAGGCTTGACAAAAAGGGAGTTTAACCCAACGCTCCTAGCTCCGATCCGGTGCCTAGACACCTACATATAAATATAAACAGTGAGCTAAAGCCTAGTGAATAGCATATGCATAAAGAGGTTAAGAATGAATGCCCTTTCAGTATTTAAAACAGTCATTTATATCAGTATATCAGTCATTCACTCATAGCAGTCATATGTGGTACATCCAACAGCAAAACAGTACAGTAGGTCTTAACAGACCGAACAGTCAGTTGATGGCCATCATATCAGTAAACAGTAGTGGTTCCAAACATGGGAACTGATAGAGATCTCTGTAACAGTAGCAGTAACAGTACAGTAACAGTAAATTGCTATGGATGCCACGAATACAGTTCACAAATAGGACAAACATTCATTCAGTAAAAAATATCATTTCAGAAAGCAATATAGTTGATCATTCAGAAAATATTCATGATCAAACATATCTTTACAATATTGTTACTCAAAAAGTACTGGGCTACAGAGAGGCTAGTGAGCGTCCTCGGATGCCAACCCTACACAGTTATAGAATGAACACACACTAAGTTACACACTTGGGAATCAATGACTTAGTCCCTATCTTGACTCGGTGTGGTTCTATAGCATTATCCTCATTAAGATGCCTTAAACTAGGCCTAGGAATGCCTAGGATGGAATGAGGATGCAAAGATGCGCTTTAAAACACTTTTCAAATTTTTGCTGAAACAGGGGTCCCGCTCAAGCGTGACTTTCTACGCTCGAGCGAACATGTAGACAAAAGAGCTCCGCTCGAGCGTGACTTTACCCGCTCGAGCGGACTGCAAACATGAGCAAAAGTACTGGATGCATGCAATTCATGCTTGATGGGCGCTCGACCTCCGCTCGAGCGTGAGACACAAGTCCTCGCTCGAGCGTGCATTCCCCCGCTCGAGCGGACTGTAAACATGTGAAAAGTACTAGATACACGCATTTCACGCTCGAGCGTTACTTTCTCCGCTCGAGCGGACTGCATGTACTCAGAGTGTACGCTCGAGCATGGAGTTCCCCGCTCGAGCGTGGATCCAAAATCTGGAATTTCCAGATTTGTCTCCAAGCACAAAACTCAATCTTTAAAGCTTGAAATTCGATCCTTTTGGGCCAATTTTCTGGAAAACACATTAAAACCCATAATATGACATGTTTCAAAGATCAATTTACAAAATCAAAGCCCAAAGGTAGTTCAATTGAGCACAATTTTCATCCAAAGTTCAAGAACATAATTTAAATGTGACATGCAAGTGCTCAATCAAATTCAAAGCTTCAAATACTTGTTCAAAAGAGTCAATTCCCTCAAAACATGATGAATTCATGGCCCATAGCAAAAATATGAACATGCATGTAAGAATTTCCATGAAAATAACCTCAAAACTCATCAATGTGTACATGCATGCATGATTCAAGCTTCAATTCAACAATTTAAAACCAATTCTAGACTTAGATCACTAATGACTCATGAATCATGCAAGAATCAACTCAAATACACAATTAAAAGGAAGAACTCCCTACCTTAAGTCTTCAATTCTAGATATGGAAGCTCAAGTATGCAATTCTTCTATGATTCTTCAAATTTCCAAGCTAAATCTTGATGAAATCAACTTTTCTCCTATTCTCACTCTTCTCTCTCGATTTTGGACTCAAGAAATGGGTGAGGAAATAACATGAATTAAGTCTCAAACATGGTGTAGAAATAGGCCACTAAATGGCATTATGGTAGATAAGTTCAACTAATGTATTCCAACATTGTTTAATCTAATTTAATCATGCCAAATCAAGTTTCAATTAAATTTACCATAAAATCACATAAATTCTAGCTAACATGAAACGCTAATCAATTTCTGATTCGGCCGTCGATAGGGCCTTCAATTTGCAGTTTAAAACATAAAACATGAACAGATCATTTAGCGGTCAAACAGATAGACATGCATTTAAAACAATATGCTCATGCAATCAGTTCAGAATTTCAGTTTAATCAGTTACTTATCATGTTCAGTCACAGTTTAGCAGTAATCAGTGGTGAGGCTTATCACAGAGTTGTAACCTTGTTTGGGATTATTTAGATAACAAGGGATTATATCTATGAGTTTATTTGAATAAATGGATGAAAATGGTTTGAGATATTGATGTCGTTATTGTTTGGTCATGAAAAGAAGATATCAGTTGGTTTTAAGTGTTGAACATTTATCTGATGCTTATATCTTAGTTAAATCTCATATATTGTTTTAGCATATCTCCACTGGGCTTTAGCTCACCCTACTTGAGAAACCATTTTCAGGTATAGGTGACATGCCGCCTCCAAGGGCATAGCTTGGGAGGTTTAGGAGCTGAAAGCTCCATTTTGTTATTTCGTTTTGTGCTAAATGTTTATTCAAGCCGAGGGCTTTATATGTATAGAGTTAAGACTCTTTCTTTTGTTATAACCAAGTGATATCTTGGAAAGGTGTAAGCCCGTAGGGCATTTATTTTGTTGTTATCAATTAGAGTTACATGTTATAGTTTCAAGATAAATTTTTATGAAAGTGTAATGTATGTAATATCTTTTGTAATGTAGACTCTGATGAATGAAAATATAACATTACTATTATATTTATAGATCTTATGAATGGTTGATTTATATCATATTTTGAGGGCGTTATATTAATTATTCAATTTTGACATTAAATTTATAATTTTGTGTCAATTTAATTTAATTAATTACAATAATTAGTATTTTTTTAATGAACATGTGCACATGAGCCGCACCTGCCATATATAGACACAATTATAAACTTGTTCATTTTAGTGAGTTAAAACTCAACCAATGTAGTGACAATTGTTTGTCAAAAATCTTAATCAACTTTATTAATTGGACTATTTAGACACAAATTTTAAAATTATAAGTCTAATTTAAATTAACACAAGAGGTTAAATATAGGAATTACCCTTATAACATGTCCAAGTAACAAGTTAAATTTTGATAATGTTATAATGTTAAAATGTCAAATTTTAGTAGTGTTATTTTATTGGTGCACTAATTTTTATTTATTTTTATTTTTTTCGAAAATAAAATCAAGTCACAATGTCTTTCGCGAGCCTGATGTATATATAATATAAGGAAAATGGTGTTTTCAGTGAGGAGTCTTGTGAGAGTTTCAATATCTTATACTAATTTTCTTGATTTTCTTAATTGAAAATAATTAAAGAAATCTTCATTGGCTAGCTTTTATTTGATAATCCCATATCGGGAAAAGAAGGGAAAACAAATGAGTTGTTTTACTCATATAAAGGAATCTTATACTCTCATCCCATTTAGTGAGGAGTATTGTGAGAGTTTCAGGTAGCGTTTGGTAGAGTTTTCTAAATATGATTTGAGAATAGAGTTGTGTTTTGAGTTTGTAAGTTTTGGAATTATGATTTGAGTGTGAAAAATTTGTTTGGTGAATGAGTTTTGAATTGAATGGGAAATTTTTGATGTGACATATGATATTTTATATAAAAACTTACAACTCATAACCAAACAAACAACTCAAAATTCTATTTAAAGCTCATAAAAAATTCTGATTTTTTTATTTAAAATATAAAAAATAACAGGTGCCAATTGTGTAAAAAAAAAAATACTATTCCGGTCAACTGGCCGGACGTCCGGAAGGATGACTGTTTACCCCAAATTTTTCCGTCTTGGACAGAGTTTTCAAAAGTGAGTGTGGAATTAATTTTTGAAAACTCTAAACAAACAACACATGTAAACCAAGAGGTGGAATTACAATTCCAAAGCTCTATCAATATCTCATACTAATTTTTTTGATTTTCTTAATTTTAAACAATTAAAAAAATCTCCAATGGCTACTTTTTATTTGATAATCCCACATCAGGAAAAGAAGGGGGGGAAAATGAGTTATTTTACTCATATAAAGTGAATCTTATTCTCCCATCCAATTTAATATTGTAGTATTGTGCATGTTTCAATTCAATATAATTTAAATTTTAAAAATTTTAATTAATTAATTATGACCTAGCCGATTAGGCTAAATCATTTTTGATTCGATTGATTTGTTGGTTTAACCGTGATTTTAATAAGCAAACGATTGATCTGATTAAAGATTGAAAGACTAAGATTGCTTGATTAGAAATAAACTTTCCATCCAAATAATTGTTAACTTTTATTTTATAATCCCACATCGGAAAAAGAAAAAGAAAAAAAAAAGTGAGTTGTTTCACTTATATAAAGTGAATCTTAATAGTTAGTATTGTGTATACTTCAATTTAAGACAATTTAAATTTTAAAATTTAAATAAAATTGAAAAGTTTTAATTAATTAATTTTTATATAAGTTGGTTGGTCATTTGACCGAATTAAACTGAACCATTTTGGATTTGACTGATTCACCGGTTTAATCGCGATTTCTCATATTGATTTTATTAATTTTAAACAATTAAAAAAATTTCCATTGGCTAACTTCCATTTAACCATATTGTAGCACTTTGTGCTTCCTGTTATAATGGAATTATATTTGACTCTTTGATTGTCTTGATTAGGAACTTTCTTAGTCGATATTTGAGCCTTAGTTGAGGTGTTATCATAGTAGTTGGGTGAAATTGAATCAAAAACTCCAAATTCAAATAGTTATTATTGAGTAGTCTTCACTCGTTTATGATTTTCTCTTTCCACACTTTGAATCTTGATGTGAGGCTAGAACCATTGGAAAGCTTACTTCTAGGGCTTCAATTGGACACAAGAACGACCCTAAACGGAGTCTAAACGAGATAGTTATTCTTGTTTGAAATTTGCGAATCTGTGTTGAGAGTATAGTGCGCTTGAGCGCAACTTTCAACGCTCAAGCGAACTGTGCAGAATCTTGTCTTTAAAAGTCACTTTTTGGGTCAAATCTCTTCACTTTTTACTCCCCTTTCTTTCTCTTTCTGACATTTTTGCTTTCTCAAGCTTTTTAGCCTTGATTTCATCTAATTTTATAAATGTTTGACCCCTAGTTCCATATACCAAAACGTAGAGCACGACGAGGGCTTCCATTTAATCTCAACGGATCGTCATTTCGTCGCCAGTGATTTTTCCGACTTGTTTCCTTCTTGCTTCAAGAGGTAGGATTTATTTCTTAAACTCAATATGAGGTCGATAGTGTATTTGTGGTGTGTTTTAAATATATAGGTTCCATTGTTCTTGGATTGATTTTTGGAAATTTGTTTTGTAAGTGAAGGTTTGTTCCAAATGGGATTGTTGAGCTATCGTTTAGCTACAAAAAAGTTTGTTTTCTAATTACAAAAAATGTATACTAATTTTTAAAAGTAAAAAGCCCTAAAATGTTGATTTTTTTGGAAAACTGATAGATTATTAAATCAAAATATAAAAAAGGGGTTTCCAAATATTTTCTTGAAAAATGTTGTGATTATGGAATTGGAGTTGATATATGTTGAAATGAGCTATTTCTTGCATTGAAATGGATTTTCAAAGAGAAAGGAGGTTATGCCCTAAAATGTAATTGTTAAGATTGTAAAGAGAAAATGGAATAAATATTGTGTGAGTGAATTTCTGACCACACTGCCAACTCGGTATTTAGCTGGAGAACACTGGTAGAATAGGATAAGCCCGAACGACCTGCAACAGAAAGAAGAAATTCCGGCGGTGGTTCGTCCACCCGGGGCACTCTGATGATTAAGTCAGTAATCAAATATCTCTCAAAGATAATCAATAGTGCTTAACTCACTGTTCTGAATATAAATTGCGTACCTTAGACCCATGGGGGTGCCTCTCTTTTATAGCCAACACAAACTTAGTCCCAATAGAAGCCTAGCTTCAATGGACTTAGAATTACTACTAATCTTGGACTCCCAGTAGAATTGGGATAAACTCTCTAAGAGTCTTATCTTTATCCAAACTGAAGTCTTCTCTCATTCTAGGACTCTTGTCCCTTATCCGCTTATCCTGAATTCCGGTATCTTCGCAGATAACCTCGGCCTAGCCGAGATGATCTCAGCGTCATGACCAGGACACGTGGCACCTCAGCTGGCACTTCGGTGACACTTCGGCCACGTATTGTCATTCAAAAATGGTGTCCCCACAACTGCCCCTAGGTTCTATTACCTCGGCATCCTGAGGTGATGGAACCTATATCGTTTCTTCCATTTAGCACATCGGCTAAGCTCGCTTCATCATCTATTGCCGAAGTCAGAACTCTTCAGCTCAATATGACCAAGACCTATAGTCTGCTTTCATTAATGCCTTAGAACCAATGACCAAGTTCGTTCAAGTTTCTCAGTCGAAACCGTCCTCTTAGCCGAGGTATTTGTTTCATTAAATCAAGAACTCCAAGAGTTCCAGCACGCGTATGAGTTGGCACGCATAGTATTTCAACCATTTTTACCACGCGTCTTTCCTCTACTGGACCGTACCTGATACGCGTCATCAAGTCGCATCACTTTTGCATGCGTCGTCTGACAAGCACATCGTCGAAGGCACCATAATTGCCATTTTGCCGCCATTTCATGCTTTTGATCAAAATCAACTCTCTCTCCGTCTTTTCACTTCTGTATCTTCGTTTTTTGTTCAAACTTTCTCTCTCAAATCCTCCATTGCTGTTTTTGTGAAGCTTTCTACAACCAGTTTCACTCTCTTCCTCCGGTGAGGCTTTCGTTGCACTTCTTTGCTTACTACCACCGTCTGACACCGGCGTACTTCACACCGGCCTTTTTGTAATCTAAACAATCATTCTTCAATGTTAGGGTGAAGTGCCTTCTTTCCTTTTCTAAATGCATTCTTTAATTTCTTCTTTCAACGTGGTTATATGTGTCTTCTTTTTACTCTTGTATGATTCTATACTTAAAATAATTGGCATGTCTTCAAAATACACCTTAACTATGCAATCTCCTTCGGGTGTAACACTTCAGTTGTACCCACTAATCGGTTTATCTCAACCTCGGCTTAACACTTGAAAATATTTTTTACAATATTTTCACAAGTGTTATTTACAACTTGATACTTCACTCTTAGCAAGACTTCTGTCTTCAAATTTCTTCCAAGTCTTGCCAACATGGTAATCTCAGCAAGTATGTAGATATTTCTTTCAACATAACCTTGGCTTAACTTGTAAATTTTTCTCAAAATTTCAACAAGTGTTAAACTAATCTTCTTTTAACATAACCTCGGTTAACTTCAACTTGTAAACTTAAATTTCAACAAGCGTTAAACGTGACCTTGGTTTAACTTTAACTTGTAAACTTAAATTTCAACAAGCATTAAACGTAACCTCGGTTTAACTTCAACTTGTAAATTTAAAATTTCAACAAGTGTTAAACATGACCTCAGTTTAACTTCAACTTGTAAACTTAAATTTCAACAAGCGTTAGACATAACCTCGGTTTAACTTCAACTTGTAAATTTTAAATTTCAACAAGTGTTAAACATGACCTCGGTTTAACTTCAACTTGTAAATTTAAATTTCAACAAGCGTTAAACATGACCTCGGTTTAACTTCAACTTGTAAACTTAAATTTCAACAAGTGTCTAAACCAATCTTAGCTTGTGAAATTCCAACTCCCAAGCATCATTCTGTAGCCCTTTGCCCCCTAATGTGAACTTAAGTTCCACTTGGGTTCTTATTAGGCATGTGGCTTTGACCTCGTTGCCGATGTAAGATTCGAACAAAGACTGGCCGAGTTTATTAACCTTGGTCTCTTTACTAAGGCACTTAGCTCCAATCTGTGTCTGATTTTGCCTATATAACAAGTCCAGGTTAACCCAACTTAGTTCAACTTTATTATATGCAAGCAAAGTTTCTACTCTGCCATATAATAAGTCTAAGTTATTTGTCATATTTCAATCAGAAACATCGTCATAGGACTGGTCGGTCCTATCTCACAGATTTCAAAAATCAAACTAGCGCTTTATTATTGCTTCAGCCATTATGCGCCATTGCCGGCAACCTTTCTCAGGCTGAGGTCCCTAACTTTGAACTCTCTTGAGCTGACCTTCTTGTTGTAAGCCTTAGCAAGTTGTTGCTGGTATGCCCCCAGCCGAATTGCTGTTCTATCGCACGTTGCAGGTGGATTTCAAAGCATTTTTATGCTTTTTTACATAGGCTTCAGCTTCCTTTTGCATGTAAAGCCAAAAGAATCCCTACGATATTGCTCTATGGGCAAAGGATCTGCCCCCTGCATGGCTTCCACATACTCCTTTGTGGACCTTATATAAAAATTCTTTAACTTAGGCCAAGCTCTTCTCTTCTCGGACTTAATCATCTAGGCCGAGATCTTGTCTTCTGGGATCTGGGATCCGAGATCTGGAATCCGGGATCTGCTCACTTGGCTGAGCTCTTGTCTTCTCGTATCCAGTGTTATCTCGACTTCACTTCGGCGAACCATTTCTCTTCTCTTGTTTGGACACCTTTGTCCCCGGCGTGTCCTCATCGACTCTGGCATACTTCTCCATCCTGGCGATCAGCTCCTCCATGCTTTTCGGTAATGTCTTTGACAGTGATTTTCGAAGCAGGCAGTTATCCTTCAAGCCGTTTTTAAACGACACGACCGCCACCTCTTGGTTGCATCCTAGTATTCGATTGAATACCTCATAATACCTTTTGGCATAGGCCCTAAGGCTTTCATCATCGCCGATCTTCAGGGCCATTAGGGCGTCCACCCTCAATGGCTGTAGCTTGTTTGTCACAAACCTGGCCACAAACATCTCGGCCAGGCCTTCCCAGGTTTTCACAGTTCCTTTTGGCAACTTGTGAAACTAGCCTGATGCAATTTCTCCGAAGGATGAAGGGAACACCTTGCAGAGCAACGGCTCGTTCCCGGTGTACAATGCCATCGAGTTCAGGTACAAGCCGACGTGAAAGTTGGGGACCGACTTACCGTCGTAGATCTGGAATCTCGGCATGCTAAACCTCTTCGGGGCTTCGAATTTGTCCAATTCTACCGAGAACGGCGTTCTCGGCTTGACTGGGGAGGTTACCTCGGCATCTTGTTGCTTTCTCTGTAGGTGATCCCCCAGATCCTCTTTGGTCTGTCCAGGAGCTCGGCTATTTCCTGACTTCAATCTCTTAGGTGCACTACTTTCAACTTCGTTGTGAGCCCTTTTTGACCTTTCTCTATTGGTCGCATCGAAGCACAACTCCTGCCGTTGAACATGCCGATGTTCTCTGGGGTCTGCCTCCTTGGTGCGATGTGTCTTTCGAGATTCCTTCCTTCTTGGCTCTCCTCGCCCGACCTCCCTTGAAGGCCGGTGAAAGTGTCTTTCACTCCTAGCGTGCTGGGGGGCTACAGGGATTGTTTTCTGCCCTCCATTCTGGGCATTGGCTGCTAGAATCGGCGTGTCCTACAGCGGGAACGGTGGCTGCATGACGTTATTTTGCATCATGAAATTGACCATTATTTGTAGGTCCGCCAATTTGTTCGCCATGGTCTTTACCTCATCGTCCCTCCGCAGGCATCTTTCTTTCCATACCTGGAGGTTATCTTCGTTATAGTACCCGCTTTGGTCTATTTTCTTTGGTACGTCGCCTTCCTGGCCAACATCTTTCACTCCGTGATTTTGGTCACGAGTTTCTTCGTTACAATTGTCTTCTTCGACATCAACGTCAACAGGTCTCCCACTCCCAGTAGGAGTGTTATCCCCAACCTTCTCCTTCTGTCCGTCGTTGGCCATCTACTATTCTTTCTTTCCCACAGACGACGCCAAATTGTGTGAGTGAATTTCTGACCATACTGCCAACTCGGTATTCAGCTGGAGAACACTGGCAGAATAGGATAAGCCCAAACGACCTGCAACAGAAAGAAGATATTCCGGCGGTGGTTCATCCACCCAGGGGCACTCCGATGATTAAGTCAGTAATCAAATATCTCTCAAAGATAATCAATAGTGCTTAACTCACTGTTCTGAATATAAATTGAGTACCTTAGACCCATGGGGGTGCCTCTCTTTTATAGCCAACACAAACTTAGTCCCAATAGAAGCCTAACTTCAATGGACTTAGGATTACTACTAATCTTGGACTCCCAGTAGGATTGGGATAAACTCTCTAAGAGTCTTATCTTTATCCAAACTGAAGTCTTCTCTCATTCTAGGACTCTTGTCCCTTATCCGCTTATCCCGGATTCTGGTATCTTCGCAGATAACCTCGGCCTAGCCGAGATGATCTTAGCGTCATGACCAGGACACGTGGCATCTCAGCTGGCACTTCGGTGACACTTTGGCCACGTGTTGTCATTCAAAAATTGTGTCCCCACAAATATTGAGTAATGTGAAATTGAAATGAAGATTAATGATGATGGTGGAGTTTGATATGTATTATCACTCCCATTTGAGATTTTGGAAAAATGTATCTTTAATGGAATTCATTTATATATTTACAGATATCTATTTTGGGCTATCGGTGAACGATAGCTATGATTGTTGTAAAAAGTGCATGCGAACTAGGCAAACTAGACTGTTTATAAATCATACATATCATGAAGCATGCAATGGATTTTGAGAATTTAAACTGTATGTTTTCAAAAGAGATTTTGAAAATTTTTGTGTCATATTTTAATAGCATTTGTTTCATTTTAAAAATCATATTTTGGATAACATGTATTGTGCTATTTGGAAAGGGTAAATAAAATGGTAAATCTGAGAAATGGTTGTTGTTACATCAAACAAGTTGGCTTATGTGCCTATCATGACCCGAACCCGCCCCGATGGGTTAAGGACATAACCAGCCAGTAATCCTGAGATCACCTACGGCCTCAAACCAAAACAGACATAACTCATCAGAGTAAAGGGGCCAAACGGAAGCAAAACTTTAAAACTTTGTCCATAGAGCCGTGCTTATATGCACATCAAAACAAACCATTCATATGTACGTTAATAACTCGCAACAGAAACATAGTACTAAAAAGTTCTGTACAGACAGGATCATCCAAAAGTAAGTCAACCCATGAAACTATATACAGACATGTTCAAAATTTCGCCAACATAACAGAATAGAACAAAATGACTAAAGGCGAAGGCGGGTTTCGTGCGTGAGACACAAGGGCTGACTTTCCAAAACCTTTGTTGTTCCACACTGACTTCACTGGGGCTGGGTTTGAACTTCTCTAGGCTCACCTACAAACACATGAATGAGTGTGAGCGATAGCCTAGTGAATAATATCAAATACAGAAGTTATACAAACAATATGTAGAACAACATGCTCCAAACGGCCTCGGGCCCAATTCATATTTGTATTTAACATATAGAAACATAATTTAAGTCAAGTGACTGTGGTTCCAAACATACTGGCCTTTGGCCCATTCATCTTTCCTTAACGAACTGGCCTTTGGCCCATTCAGATTTTCATTCGTGACAGAACGGTCTCTGGCCCATCCATTCATGTCAAAACGGCCTCTGGCCCATTCGTTCATGTCGAAACGGCCTTCGGCCCATTCATTCATGTCAAAATGACCTTTGGTCCACTCATTCATGTCAAAACAGCCTTTGGCCCATTCATTCATGTCAAAACGGCCTTTGGCCCACTCATTCATGTCAAAACGGCCTTTGGCCCATTCAGTTATGTCAAAACGTCCTTCGGTCCACTCATTCATGTCAAAACGACCTTCGATCCATTCATTTATGTTAAAACGGCCTTCGGCCCATTCAGTTATGTCAAAACGGCCTTCGGCCCATTCAGTTATGTCAAAACGTTGTCCACCAAACACAACGATAAATTTATAAAACTTACATAAAAGTAAGCAATTGGACAAAGATATATTTCAGATGTCTTGTAAGATATTACTCACAGTGATCGGTTGATTGGTTCGCCCTGGAACTCGACCCTACACATGCCATGAACATAAAAGGGTCACTAACAATTCAATCCGTTCAAAATTCACATATTCCTCTTTAGGCCTTATTCTTATCTCTTTAACTCATTTACAATGCTTAACACATGCCTAAGAGTGCTTGCAAGTGAAAGAGAACGGAAAACGAAACACAGAATGTGAAAACAAAATTTCAAAAAACAGGGTTCCCGCTCGAGCGTGGACTTCCCCGCTCGAGCGGACCCTTAAGGCCTGCAAAAGTACTGGTTGCATGAAAAATACGCTCGAGCGTGAAATAGGGTGCTCGAGCGGAAGGCTTGTCTACAAAGCTTCCCGCTCGAGCATGAAATACCCCGCTCGAGCGGACACCAAGTCTGCAAAAAGTACTGGGAGCACGTATTTCCCGCTCGAGCGGTACTTCTCCCGCTCGAACGGACATCAAAATTCTGGGTTTTCCAGATTGTGTTCTTAAGCTCCAATTCGACCTGCAAGCCAACATTTCTTGCATGCAATGGCTCAAATCTCAAATATAATTATACTAACATGGTATAAACCCCAAATTACAACCCAATGAAGCTCAATTTCACAAATAAATCACATGCATGCCCCAATGGAACATAACAAATTCATGCATTCAAGCTCATATTCTCATGAATTGTACATGCATGTGCTATATAACCCTTACTCTCAACTTAAATGATGGAAAGGTAATCAAAACATGAGCTTCAACTACAAATTTACATGGATCATACCCTTTGAGCTCAAACATGCAATATTCAAAGCAATTACACACATGCATGCACATATGGGTCTTCATTACAACAAATTCAACTCAGCCTCACTTCAATCTTACTCTTGATTACCCAACTAGTTTGAATACACAAATTACACATTAAAATCATGAGTTCAAGAATCAATTGCTTACCTAGAAGCCCAATATATGGTTAATTCTTGAACTAGACTTCAAATATCCAAGCTTTGAGTCAAAAATTACACAATTCTCTCTCCCTCTCTCTCTCTAACAGCCGGCCCTCTCTCTTTCTTAGAGTTTGATCAGCCAAAGTGAAGATATAAGAGGAAATGGGAGGTGTAGTGCCCTTACACAACAAATCCCACTAACCAAAATTACAAATATTAAACAATTTGAGCACAATGCCATTAAATAAATCAATTTAATCTGGCCCGAATCAATTTTCAATTAAATTTCACCGTAAGCTCTTAAAATTACGCTAATCACAATGGCGCAATCAATTTCGGGTTCTGTGGCCGATAAGGCCCTCAATTTAATTTCTAAAGCAGATAATCAAACAGATATTCCTACGGTGAACAGATAAAAATTCAAAACCACATATTTTCACATAATGGCACATAAAATCATATCAAAACACATAATCACATTCATATTAAGGACGAATTAACATACTACAGAACAGGGGTATTACAGTGTCTATAGTGAAAGTCTCAAAAATCGTGTACATATGGCTGCTGATCCCGAGGACGAAATTTTCATAAAATGGCAATGGTAGTGCTTGTATAGCCTACGTTTACATGAGTCTCGTTTGATGGTTTTCCGCGGACAAAATTTATGTGAAAGGTTGTATTGATTTTGGAGATTTACTTTGGTTTTGGAAAGAAATGATTTTAAAGCGGTCTTAACAATGTAATTGTTGTTGGTTAACGATGTATTCGTATTAGAATTGGCAATGAAATTGCTAGTTGGTATTGAGATACTTGGATTGACCTGTGGAAATGGATTTTATATCAACTAATGTATTGAATTCGGAAAATGTTTTGAATAAACGAAAGATTTTGCAGACTGGGAAGAAAGGGTTTTTATTGAGAAAGCAAGTGGATTTGATAATGCATTTGGGCATGTTATATATGTATGTATTGCATTCATAATCATTTGCACTGGTAGAGCATATTTAGTTTTTGAAATATTTCCTACTGTGCTTCACGCTTACCCTACGTGGCTAAAAAAGTTTTTCAGGAATGCTTATGTGGATGTGGATTGAGACAGTGAAGTTGTGTTCGGAACCGTGTAGGGTGGTTCCTTTATTTGCAAGCTCTGGGCCATTTATGTTACTGTTGGCTGTGTGCTATTTTTGTAAGGGTTACACCCTTTGTATATGATATAAGTATTTGGGCAATTTAATTTGATTATAACATCTTTGTATGTTTTAGTTACAGAGCATCCATTCGACTTAGTTATTGTATCTAAGAATGTACAAAATTAGAATAATACATGTACTGTGTGCCTATATTATATACATTTGTATGAGTGTTGTTAGTTATTCTTTATCGTTGGGTAGTTTACTCACGTGGGTTGGACCTCATAAATCCGAGGCGTGACACAAATAAAAATAAAACTCTAATTAATTTATGATTTATTTTATAATCCCACATCGGGAGAAGAAAAAAATCAAAGTTTGTTTCGCTATCTATCTATATATTATATAAGAAAAATAGAGTTTTAGGGAGAAGCCTTCTAGGAGCTCCAAACTCCTATTCTAAAATTATTGAATTTTCTTAATTTTAAATAATTAAGAAAATTCCCGTTGGCTAACTTTCATTTATCTTTTATTTTACAATCCTATATTGGAAAAACAAAGAAAAAAGTGAATTGTTTCACTTAATCTTATGCTTTCATTTATATAAGTAAAAAGAAATTTTCAGTGAAAAGCCCTATGATCAATATCTCATACTCATTTTTTTGATTTTCTTAATTTTAAACAAGTAAGAAAATCCCCATTAGCTAGCTTCCATTTAAATTTTATTTTACAATCTCACATAGTTTTGATTTTAAAAATAATTTTGTATGAGATTTTGAAATTCTCATAATATTTAACTTAAAAATAATTATAATCCCACATCGAGAAAAGAAAGAAAAAGTAAGTTGTTTCACTTATATAAAGTGTTACAATCCCACATCGGGAAAATAAAGAAAAAGTAAGCTGTTTCACTTATATAAAATGAATCTTATAAAGGGAGTTTTAAGAGAGAAGCTTTCTAGAAGGTCCAAACCCTCATTCTAAAATTATTGAATTTCTTAATTTTGAACAATTAAGAAAATTCTCATTGGCTAGCTTCTATTTACCTTTTATTTTGCAATTTCAAATCGAGAAAAAAAAAGAAGGAAAAAATGAATTGTTTCATTTACATAAAGTGAATCTTATACTCCAATTTATAAAAATTATTGAAATTTCTTAATTTTAAACAATTAAGAAAATCCCTATTAGTTAGCTTCCATTTAACTTTTATTTTACAATCTCACATCAGGAAAAGAAAGAAACAGTGAATTGTTTCATTTATATAAAGTGAATCTCACACTTCCATTTATATAAGCAAAAGAAAATTTTTAGTGAGAAATCCTATAATCAATACCATTTTTTTTTTACTTTTAAACAATTAAGAAAATCTCCATTGGTTAGCTTCCATTTAACTTTTATTTTACAATTCCACATAAACGTTTTGATTTTAAAAATAATTTTGTATGAGATTTTAAAACTCTCATAATATTTAATTTTAAAATAATTACAATCCAACATCGAGAAAATAAATAAAAAGTGAGTTGTTTTACTTACATAAAGTGAATCTTATACTCTCATTTAATATTATAGTATTGTGCATAGTTCAGTTCACGATGATTTAAATTTTAAAATAAAATTTAAAGGTTTTAATTAATTAATTTTGTTGTAAATTGGTTGGTCTTTTGACTTAACCGATTAGGCTGAATCGTTTTCGATTTGACTGATTCACTAGTTTAACCATGGTTTTAGCTGTTTTATCAAAATATATTTCTTATATTTGTTTGATTTGAAATAAACTAAGATTGACCTTATTTAAAATTGAACGATTGAGATTGCTTGATTAAGAATGAACTTCCTGTCCAAACAACTGTTAACTTTTATTTTACAATCTCACATCAGGAAAAAAAGGAAAAAATGAGTTGTTTCATTATATAAACCTTATGCTCCCATTTAATATTGTAGTGTTGTGTATGTTTCAATTTAAAACAATTTAAATTTTAAAATTAAAATAAAATTTACAAGTTTTAATTAATTAATTTTTGTATAAGTTGGTTAGTCTTTTGGCCTAGCCGATAGGGTGAACCATTTTCAGTTTGACTGATTTGTTGGTTTAACTACGATTTTAGCAGTTTTATTAAAATATATTGGTTAAATTTGTTTAATTCGAAATAATTTAAAGATTGACCTAATTAAAGATTAAACGACTAAGATTGCTTGATTCGAAATAAACTTCCCACCCAAACAATTGTTAACTTTTAAACAATTAAGGAAATCCCCATTGACTAACTTTCATTTAATTTTTATTTTATAATCCAACATCGAGAAAAGTAGAAAAAAGTGAATTGTTTCACTTATATAAAGTGAATCTTATACTCCCATTTATATAAGCAAAATGAGATTTTTAGTGAGAAGCTTACTAATTTTTTTTAATTTTCTTAATTTTAAACAATTAAGAAAATCTCAATTGACTAACTTCCATTGACTTTTATTTTATAAAATATAAAAATATTAAATATAATTATCATATTTTTATTAAATAATATATTATTTTATCTTGTACATAACACAGGTGACATGCAAATCAAAAGAGAAGGAAAAAAAAAGGATAAAATCTAAAACAACCGACCTTATAACTAAAACTGCCTCTCGAATAAACAAAGGCTTTTTTGGGAACATAGTTTTAGGTTAAAATAGTTAATAAAAATAAAATAAGTTAGAGTAGTTAATAAGATAAAGGGGATATTTTTTTTAAGGTCCCTAGTATTAAG
The DNA here is from genome assembly GCA_030407325.1 of Camellia japonica. Classification (NCBI taxonomy): domain Eukaryota; kingdom Viridiplantae; phylum Streptophyta; class Magnoliopsida; order Ericales; family Theaceae; genus Camellia; species Camellia japonica. The sequence goes on from JAPPVO010000032.1 coordinate 161,667,093, forward strand.
ATTTTATAGTATAAAGGACACTCAATATTTTCATAATGTCTAAGGTTCTTCAATATCGATCCAAAGAAAATTTGATCCAGAGAATTTCTCTAGACAAATCACAGAGAAAATTCCAAATTTCTCTGGACATATCACAGAGAAAATTTCAAATTTCTCTAAACAACAATGAGGACTAGTGCTTTGCTTCAGAGAAAGTTGGGTTGGTCCAGAGAAATTCTCTGGTTTGGACTGAATTTTCTCTAGGTTAAACTCAATTTTCTTTGGGTTGGTACAGAGAAATTCTCTAGTTTGGCCTGAATTTTCTCTGGTTTGGTCCAGATAAATTCTCTGGTTTAGACTGAATTTTCTCTGGTTTGGTCCAGAGAAATTCTCTGGTTTGGATTGAAATTTCTCTGGATTGATTTGAGGGACCTTAGACATTCTCTCCTTGGCATTTCATCAAACACCTTCTTTGCTAAATCCATGTCCCCTTGTTTTTGTTTTTTTTGTTTTTTGTAAACTATGCATCAAGGTGATGTCAATAAATAATTGCTTCTGTTTTGTTATAAACCCTCTATCTGCTCATGTTAAAAAGATGTGTATTTTGTGTTACTATAGCCACTCTAGAAAGTATCAAGATAGGACTCAACTGTAGTACCCTCATATATTCATTTTAGGTAATTGAATTTGTTCAATTTAAAGAACGATTACAACACTTCGGACAATATTTGATGGCAAAGATTGAAGCACCCATTCTACAACTAAAGCAGAATGCAGATAACAACAATGAGGACTAGTGCTCTACTTCAGAAAAAATTGGGTTGGTCTAGAGAAATTCTCTGGTTTGGACTGAATTTTCTCTGGGTTGAACTCAATTTTCTCTGGGTTGGTGCATAGAAATTCTCTGGTTTGGACTGAATTTTCTCTGGTTTGGTCCAGAGAAATTCTCTGGTTTGGATTGAAATTTCTCTTGATTGATTTAAGGGACCTTAAACATTCTCTCCTTGGCATTTCATCAAACACGTTCTTTACTAAATCCATGTCCCCAACTCGTGTAAGGTTGTCTCCCTTTTATAGTTGCCATTATGATATTTTCAATCATTATTTAAAGGCAAAAGTAGAGAAAAATCTTATAATTGAAAAAAAAACATAACCATAATCACACTAAGACCCAGAAACTGTCAAACATAAAACATAAACTAGTGTAATGGAAACCCAAATTCCAATGTATACCTTCAACAGGTCTAGAAGAAACCTCCCCACTATATGACCATGATGATAATGGAAACGGACAACCACTACTACAACTCTGAATTCGATTTAGAAGTTTCCGGCGAGAAAAGCAGCGATCGGAGACGAGCATGAACATGGCGGTGGTGGTCAGAATGGGGACGATCTGGAAGACGCGGCGATGAGAGAGAGAGAGGAGAAAAGGTGAATTTAGCAGAGGAAGAGAGTTTAGAGAGAGAAAAAAAATGAGGTTTGATTTGAGAAATTTCTCTGTGATATATGAGTGTAGGGGTTGAGGGACCTTAGACATTATAAAATAATATTGTTGATCTCTTCCATTGCTTTATGAGAGAGAGACTTTAGACTAATTTTCCCTAAGATAAAATGTTATGTTTAAATTATAATTATTTTATTTTTTTTCTCACAATTATTAAATCAACTACAAAAGAAAAGCTAATTAACTTTCCAAACATAATTTTTTTTTAATCAAGTTAAAATAGTCCAAAAAAAATAAAAATAAAAATAAAAATAAAAATAAAAATAAAAATAAAAATAAAGAAACTAACTAAAATAATGAACTTCCTAAATGAGTCCCAAAAAAAAAATTTATGAAAGGAAAGTCAAAGAAAATAACAACCTAACAAATATTTTGTGCACCCATTTAAAAAAACAAATCAGTATGTTTGGTTTTAATTTTCTGAATTCAATTTTTTAAAAAATTGAATATTTATTTTTAGTAAATATTTTAAAACTATAAGTAATTTTTTTTTACTTTTTAGATGCATCTAAAAAGTAAAATATTTGTAAAAAAATATTTTTAAAAATTAATAAATACACAAAAATAAAAAAAATATACTCTTTTTTTTTGTATTTTGGTATTTAGTAAATTTTTAAAGATTTGTTTTCACAAAAAATATACTTTTTAAGTGTATTTATATTAGGTATGTCTAAAAATTTTTAAAATACTTAAAATAATAAAAAATTTAATAAAAACAAAAAATATAAAAAATAAAAAAATAAAATTTATTGAAAAGTATTTTCTAGAAATTAAAACCAAGCAGAGCAAATATTTTGTTTAATGATTGAGACTTTATTTTATTTTTATTTATATATGTTTTAATCAGCTAAAATCAATTGAAGTCTCCTTCCTCTTAGACAAGTCAAAGAAGAGTAGAGAACACGCAAACCTTATTTCGTGGATACACACCCCCTGCACAAGTTGTAGAAAAATTATTCAATGGCTTCACATCGATCATTAATTTATACTACATATTAAGTAAAAAAGAGTTTTTAACTCCTAGTCTTTTGAGAGCTCCAATCTCCTAATTTAAATTTTTTGATTTTTTGATTTAAAAAAAAAATTCTTAATATTTATTAACTTCTCCTAACCCTCAAATTTTACCTTCATAATAACACTTTAATGTATTAAGAACAAACATAAAAAAAAAAAATTGAAATCCAACACATATGAATTCCTTGAAAAGTCCCAACACATATGATTATTATTCCTCATAATAACACTTTAATGCATTAAGAACAAGCAGAAAAAAAATTTCTTGAAAAGTCTAACACATATGATTATTATCACAAAATATTAAACTTTAATATAATATATGTGTGAGTAATTTTCCGATCACACTGCCAACTTAGTGATCAGCTGGAGAGAATTGGCAGAATAGATGACACCTGGCTAACCTGCAACAGAAAGAGAAGATTCTGGCAGTGGTTCTTCCACCCGAGGGTACTCCAACGATCAAGTCAGTATATCTCTCAAAGATAATCAAGTGCTAAATTCACTGCTCAAAGTATAAATTGCGTACCTTAAACCCATGGGGGTGCCTCTCTTTTATAGTTTACTCAATCCTAGTCCCACTAGAAGTCTGACTTCTATGGACTCCCATTTAGTGCTTACTTTGGACTCTACAAGAGATAAGGATAGACTCCCTAGGAATACTATCATTATCCATCTTGAAGTCTTTCTTCATTCTAGGACTCTTGTCCCTTATCTGCTCATCTCGGATTCCGATATCTTCGGAGGTCACCTCGGCAACACCGAGATCACCTCGGTATAACGACCAGGACACGTGGCACCTCGGCTGACACGTCGGCGTCACCTTGCCACGTGTCGGTACTCAAAAATATATCCCCACAACTGCCCCCTAGGTTCTATTACCTCGGCATTCTGAGTGATGGAACCTACATCGGTACTTCCTTCAAGTACGTCGGCTTAAAGTATCTCTGCCGAGATCATCATCATAGGCCGACATGTCTTCTAAAAGATCAAGAACTCCAAGAGCTCCCTTATGAACTTCTTCATGCGTGTGAGCTGTCAAGCATCGCTTTTCAACTGTTTCATTTACGCGTTTAATCCTCATGGGATCGTGTTTCTGACGTGCCTGAAAACTGTCTTCTTTGCGTGCGCCGTCTGACGTATGCGTTGCTCCAGGTGCATTTAATGCCTTCTTTTGCCGTTGTTTCAAAAATATTTTGACAAAACTTGTTTTTCCTTTCTTTCGTCTCTTTACTTTGCATTCGATTCACTTGCTTTTTCTCTCTCTCTAGCTCTTGAATACGCCATTGTTCCAGTTTACCAAGCTTGTAACTGCCTTCCTTTTTCCCTTCCTGTGAAGCTTTCGCCGTTTTGTTACATCTGTAACTGTCGTCTGACTCGGCAATCTTCATACCGGCTCTATTTTTCTGGTAAGCAACTGTTCCTCTCGTTTTTCAATTCCTTTGATATTCCTCATTACTTTTTGTTATTACTGTTTTGTTCAAACATTTATCTTGCGAACCATATATCTGAATGTATTTATTCCATGATTCTGCTTTTGCCCAAATCTTGAACACACGCACTGTTTCACCACTTTCTTGCGCTTTTGTCACTGTTCTTGACCTTATACTCTTTGTATTTTCTGTGCTTTTGATAGCCCCACCTTTGTTCTTGATTCTGAAACTTCATTCTTGCTTTTCTGTTTTCCAGATTTGTGCCTTCAATCTTCGTCTTCATAGATTTAGGTTTGGGATTTGACTGTAGAACCCGTCAAAACTAAAACAATCTTCACAAATTCTTGCATCAATATACACCTAGGTCTTAGCCGAGGTTCACAAAACCTTTTTAGATCATCTCTCTTCTGAAACCCAGTCCTTCTAATTTAGGCCGACGTTATGGGTATGTGGAAGGCATAGGGTAAACACCCCAACCAAACTAGAATTGCTTTAGACAGGAGTTTGAAATCCCAGCCGACGTCCATCTGAGGTTGGCTGGGGATGATGACTCCATCATGCCTACTGACGACTCCATGCCCTTTCCCTGTAGTTGCCTTTATTGAGTGTGGACTTCGGTTTCCACTCAACACCCTGTTTCGCGAGATTCTTCCATTATTATAAGTTGAACCCCATGCAACTTGCTATCAATTCTTATCGAGTGATCAACGGTATCATAGCCTTAGCTAAACAAGGAAAACGCTAGGATCACCTTAGCCGACGTTCAATACTGCTATACCATGTGCAGCCTTAACTTGAAAGAAAAAGGCTACATTTATTATCTTAAGCCGAGATCCACAGAGTTTAAAATCGTAGCCGACCTCCCAGACTCCAACAAGGGGGCTGGAGACGATTACTTCATTACCTCAGAGAAATTGGGAGTTTGCTCCAGATGAGGATCCCATCTCTTCCCTCTTCCCCGATCAGTTTTAGGGCAAGGGTAAGAGCCCAGTGTTAATACTTGATGTTCAAGTCTTTAATCTTTACTACCTGTTTCTAATGTCTGTTTTTCCCTTGCAGCTCTCCGTCAGCCCCAAAGAACTTTCGCCAATCCTCATTCTCAGCAAGGATTTGAAGAAACTCTTGGACTTGCCAGTCCAAAAACGGAAGGCGCCTCTGCTTCTTAACTTCATTCCGACATACAAATCAACTCTTCCCGACGTTCCCAAGAGAAAAAAGAAGAGCTTATCTCCTCCCTCTGCCACAACTCCACAAGCCGCATCAACATCTCGGATAGACCAAATGATCAACATCTGATCCAGCAGAACAGCCGTCTACTTCGGCCAATACCTGATCCCACCATCTCAACGCAAACGTCGCTGACGTCTTGTTCTTGCAGCCGAGATGGGTCGCGCAAAACCAGTGGCCAAAGATCTCTTAGCCAATATCCCAATGATGTTGATGCTCAATCAACACAAGCCTTGCCTCCACAAAGAAGCCGAAAAGAGTTAAGAGGCTCAATCAAAGGCCAAAGTGACTCAGGTTGAGACTGAAGACACTTTGCCAATCTCCAAGCTGGCTCCTAAGTGAAAAAGGCTGCCTCTGTCCCTGCAAGAGGTCTGCTGAAACCCTTCCTTCTGAATCCACCAAGTCCAAGAGGCCGAGGTTATCTGCAACGACCCCGGCTCTAAGAAGCCTGATGCCCCCTGGGCCCTGAAATAACTTGGAAGATAAGCCTGTAATGGCTAGTGATAGCGCCGACGATATAAATGTCGGCGTTGCACTTAGTACTGCACTGCTTCTTCCAGGCGACCTGGAGCGAAACGCCGAATTCAGTGAGTATGAGAACTACGCTCTCATGCTTCAACGCTCTGTTCAGGTAAGTGTTGTTGCTGTACTTTTTTCTTTCTTCTCTTCATTTCACACTTAGAATATTTTCTGATACTTCTGTTTCTTTCAGGCCATCCAGCATGCCCATTCTTTCTCGATGCAATCTTTTGAGAATCGTGAGAAGCTTGCCGAAGACGAGGGAGGTCTCCACACTTCAGAAAACAAATAAGAGCCTGCAGTCAAAGATGAAAATGCTGGAGGACCAGGCCGAGGTCGCCATCAAGGAGAAGGATGATGCCGAGGAAAAGCCGGTGCCGCTGAGGCAATAAATAAAGTTCTTCAAGCCCAGCTAAAGAGGCCGAGGACAAGTGGCCCAGGCCCAGAAGGAGCTTCAAGATGCCTTGGCCACCAAAGAGGCCGAAATAAAAGATGCCGATGAAAGGCGTATGCTCAGGGCATGGCCGATGTGACAGAGGCTTATGAAAAGCAAGTCAGACAAGCATGCAACAAGGGTTTCTCCCTTGCTTGGATGACTTTGCTAAAAAACTTGATGTCCCTGAAGACTCCTCCCTGAGGAACGTTGATGCCATTCCCTGCCATTTCCTCCAACTCCACCTCCTAGCGAATCTGATACTGAGGATGAGGCCGAGGAGGAAGTTTTAGTAAGAAAACAAAAAGAGGCCATAGTGACCAAATCTTCTCCACAAAATGAGCAAGTCCTAGACTTGACTCAAGATGAGGATGCCGAGGAGGTTCTGACAATGCTATGGCTGAGAAGACATCATCGTTGCTCCTCTTGCCGACAAGAGTGTGATGAAACTCTGCAGAAATCGACGCCGAGCTGCGGCGGAAAAGGCGGCGAGGTGGCTTCTCAACAGCCTTCCGAGGTCTTACCCCAAGTTGCTGCTGATGTTGAGGACCCTTAATTTTCATGTTTTTCTTCTTTTGTCTTTTGTACTCTTGTACTTTTTGTTTTTCAGACAATGTAAGCTCTGCAAATGGCCGACGTGCCTCTTTGTTCTTTGAATGTCTAATTCAACTTTCCTTCTCTTGAATGCTTGTACCTTTGTCTTCTCTTGACTGTTTCTGCATGATTCTATAACTTAGAATTTTTTGCAAGTCTTACTTCTTTTGATGCAATCATCTCGGGTGACATACCCCAGGTATAAAAACTGATGATTTACCTCGGCTAACTTCAACTTGTAAATTGCTACAAATTTCAACAAGTGAAGATAAAAAATTATCTCGGTTTAACTTCAACTTGTAAATTGCTAATTCAAAATTTCAACAAGTGAAGATAAAAATAATCTCGGCTTAACTTCAACTTGTAAATTGCTACAATTTCAACAAGTGTTAAGCATTACTTCTGGTTTAACTTCAACTTGTAAATGCTACAAATTTCAACAAGTGAAGATAAACAATTATCTCGGCTTAACTTCAACTTGTAAATTGCTACAAATTTCAACAAGTGAAATAAACAATAATCTCGCTTAACTTCAACTTGTAAATTGCTACAATTTCACAATGTTAAGCATTACTCGTTTAACTTCAACTTGTAAATTGCTACAAATTTCAACAAGTGAAGATAAACAATAATCTGGCTTAACTTCAACTTGTAAATTGCTACAAATTTCAACAAGCGTTAAGTGTTTTGTCTTCTCTCTGCCCCCAATGTGAACCTGAGTTCCACTTGGGTTCTCATTATTCAAAAACAATATTATGCATAGTTTCACAAGTTGTGGAGAATTCTGCTAAGATTTTATTGATGACATCGGCAAAAATAAAGCAACATCTAATGATAGAAAAATTTTTAAATTACAAGTGTTCCAGGGTCTTGGCAATGCTTTGCCCTCATTATCTTCAAGCCGATATGCCCCATTGCCCAGTACCGAAGTGATTCTGTAGGGTCCTTCCCAGTTTGGGCCAAGCTTGCCCTCCCTGGGATCCTTCTTGTTGCCGACGACTTTTCTCAGGACTAGGTCGCCGACTTGAAATTCCCTTGGATTAACCTTCTTGTTATAAGCTCTAGCAAGCTGTTGCTGGTATGCTGCAAGCTGTATTGCAGCTTTCTCTCTTCTTTCTTCTAGAAGATCCAGATCTCGGGCTAAGAGTACATCATTAGTCCCGTTCTCAACTCCCTGGGTTCTGATCCCTGGGATGCCGACCTCCAATGGAATGACTGCTTCTGTGCCATAAGCCATGGCAAAGGGTGATTCCCCTGTTGATCTTCTCGGCGTAGTCCGATATGCCCAGAGTACATTGGGCAATTCGTCTACCCACTTCCCTTTTGCTGCCTGCAGCCTCTTCTTTATCCCATCCAGAATTACTTTGTTGGATGCTTCTGCTTGTCCATTGCTTTGTGGAAAACTTGGGGTTGAAAAGTAGTTCTTGATCTTGAACTTTGCACAGAAGTTTTTGATCAGCTTACTGTCAAATTGTGTCCCATTGTCTGCAACAATTGCTCTTGGAATCCCAAATCTGGTGATGATGTTTCTCCATATAAAGTTCTTACATCCACATCTCGGATCTTGGCAAGAGGTTCTGCTTCTATCCACTTTGTGAAGTAATCTGTTGCTACTAGCAGGTACTTCCTTTGCCCAGTTGCTTGGGGCAATTGCCCAACGAGATCCATTCCCCATTGGGCAAATGGCCAAGGACTGGATACAGGGTTTAGGTCAGCAGCTGGCTGGTGTATCAAAGGTGCAAACCTTTGGCATTGTTCACACTTCTTCACGTAGGCTTCTGCATCTTTTTGCATGTAGGGCCACCAATACCCCTGGGTAATGGCCCTGTGAGCTAGTGATCTGCCCCCAGTGTGGCTTCCACAAATTCCTTCATGAATTTCATATAAAAATCTTCAACCTGCAGAGGGTGTACGCACCTTAAGAGGGGTCCAGTGAAGGACCTTCTGTAGAGATGTCCTTCTGCTGTCAGACTGAATCTTGCCGACTTCAATCTGATCTTGTGTGCCTCCTTGTGGTCATCTGGCAGCTTTCCTTCTTTCAGGAAGCAACAATTGCGTCCATCCAGCTTGGTCCCATGTCTACGCACATTGCTTCACGTTCTGTGACTACTGGTTCAATGCTCGGCCCGACAAGTATTCAATCATTATTGTCCTTGCTTTTCCTGGTTGTATTGCACTAGCTAGGTTGGCCAATGCATCGGCATGGTTGTTATCATCTCGGCTGACTTGAAGCAGTCTGCAGTTCTGGAATAAGGCTGCCAGCCTGATGACCTCCTTTGCGTAGGCCGACATTCTTTCATCTCGGGCTGCAAACTCGCCCGTTGTCTGGTTAACTATCAATTGTGAATCACAAAAAACTATTACCTCATCTGCTTGTACTGCTGCTGCTAGCTTCAGTCCTGCAATCAATGCTTCATATTCTGCCTCATTGTTTGAGGCCTTGAACCCCAATCGAATGGACTGTTCTAATATTTCTCCATCTGGAGATATCAGTACTACTCCTGCCCCCGCTCCTTGTCGGTTTGAACTCCCATCAACGAACAGTTGAAAGGAATCGCCGATGTAAATGCTGCAGGGTCTGGGTTTCTCTTCTTTCCTTTGTTCTTTAGCCTTTGGCTGGGCTTCTGCTTGCTTGTTTGGACATTGTCTGTCTTGGCTCAACGGAGCCCGATGTTGGATGGACTCTGGCGTGAACTCGGCCACGAAGTCGGCCAAAACCTGGCCTTTGATTGCAGTTCTGGGCCTGTACTCCAGATCATACTGGCCTAGGGCGACTGCCCATCTGGCTATTCTTCCTGTTAAGTCTCCCTGCTGCAATAGGGACTTCAATGGATGCTCTGTCAGTACCACAATTTTATGGGCCTGGAAGTAATGGTTCAACTTCTTTGAAGCCATTACTAGAGCCAGTGCCAATTTCTCTAAGGGTAGATACCTTGTTTCTGCGTCGGCTAGGGTTTTGCTTACATAGTAAACAGCCTTTTGCTCCCCTTTTTCTTCTCGGATTAGTACTGCACTAATCGCATGTTCTGAAACTGCTAAGTACAGGAACAGCTCCTCCCCAGGTTCTGGATTTGAAAGAACTGGAGCTGTGGTAGGTACTTCTTCAGATCGGCTAATGCTTCTTCGCACTCCTCTGTCCAAAGAAAGTCTGTGGCTTTCTTCACTAATTTGAAGAAGGTTTGCACTTGTCTGAGCTTCTGCTTATAAACCTGTTCAGGGCTGCGGCCCTTCCAGTTAGCATCTGCACCTGTTTTGCCGACGTCGGGCTCTTCAGCTCTAGGATGGCCTTGATCTGATCTGGGCTGGCCTCAATGCCCCTCCTGGTCACCAGGTATCCTAGAAACTTACCAGATCCAACTCCAAATGCACACTTCGATGCATTGAGTCGGAGCCGATATGTTTTAAGGATTTCAAAGACTGCTTTTAGATCGGCGAGATGACCCTCAGGCTCCTTGGACTTAACGACCATGTCGTCAATGTAGACTTCTACTGTTCGGCCAATCAGGTGCTTGAACATCTTGGTTACCAATCTTTGGTAGGTGGCTCCTGCGTTTTTCAATCCAAAGGGCATCACTCTGTAGCAGTATAGCCCTTTGGGAGTGATAAATGCAGTCTTCTCTTCATCTGCTGGGTCCATAGCTATCTGGTGATACCCCCTGTAGGCATCCAGGAAGCTCATCCTTCCATGCCCCGAAGTGGCATCCACTAGCTGGTCAATCTTGGGTAGAGGGAAGCTGTCTTTGGGACAGGCCTTGTTTAAACTGGTAAAGTCTACACAGACCCTCCATTTACCGTTCTTCTTCTTTACCACCACTGTATTGGACAGCCATGTCGGGTAGTGAACTTCTCTGATGGCCCTAGCCTCCAGAAGTCTGTCTACTTCTTCTTCTACCGCTTCGACGTGCGTCAATGTCGGTCTTCTGGCTCGTTGAATTACAGGTTTGGCCGACCTGTCAACATTCAGTTTGTGGCAAGTGACCTCGGGGTCAATGCCAGGCATTTCGTAAGGTGTCCAAGCAAACACCTCAATATTTGCTCGCAGAAAAGCCTCCAACTCTTTTTCCTCTTCTTCGGCTAAGCCCGAGCCGAGAAGAAAGAAGCGTTCTTCATCCCCATCCTGGACGAGGATTTTCTTCAGTGCCTCTTCGCTCTTCTCGGCTGGCTCCTTGCCGATGTCTTCTAGGACTTCCACGTCCTCATCTTCAATTTCTGCCTTTTTGGCTCTCGTATGCTGCAGGTTGATTTCATTGCTGCCATGGAGCAATTCTTCGCCTGCAGCTGATCGCCCCTGACTTCCTCTATCCCATGTTCTGTTGGGAATCGCAATAGTTGATGCAATGTTGAGGGAACTGCCCCCATTGCATGCAACCATGGCCTTCCCAAGATGATGTTGTAAGGGGAGGGTGTGTCAATGATGGTGAATTCTGTCTTGATCTTCCTGGTGCCAGCCTGCACCTCCAAGTTTACTGCTCCCAGTGGCCATGTCGGCGTTCCATTGAACCCAACCATTGGGCCATTGGATTGTTCCATGTCGTCTGGGTGAAGGCCGAGCTCCTTGTAACATCGGACGTACATGATGTCACAAGAGCTGCCTTGGTCAATCAGGATGCGTTTCACTTGGCACTCCCCAACCTGGAGGGATACTACCAAGGCATCATTATGCGGATGCTGGACCATCTCTAGGTCGGCTTCAGTAAAGGTTATCATTGGTTCCTGGCATCTTTCTGCCCGATGTCTTTTCTCCCCGACTTGATAGACATGTTGTAGGTGTTTTACCTTCTGGGTCTCCCCTCTGATTTCGTTCTCGTTGACCTTTGAGTGAATCACATTGACTACCCGAGGTCCTCCTGCCTGAGGTTGCTGTACTGGGGGAGGCGGAGCTGCTGTGCTTGAGGCAATCTTGCCTGTTCTTCTCTTGTTCTGGCCTCGTCGACCAGATCTCTCAGATGGCCTTGCCTTACCAAGTCTTCTAAGTGTGCTTTCAGGGCTCTCAACCCTGGGTTTGTGGTAGGCACAGCGCCTGCCGACGTTCCTCCCCATGAATTCCCTGGTGCCCTTGCTGGTGCCCTGAAATAGGGTTGGTTCCGAATTTGTTCCAGGACTTTGTGAATTGGGGCCCAGAACACAGTCGTCACCGCCTGTGCAGCCCTCAGTTCTGTTTCATGTTTGTTCGATCCGTTGTTACCTCGGCCTCGCTTCGGCGAGCCGTTTCCTTTCTCTTGTTTACCTCCTTAGTCCCCGATGTATCTTCTTCGGCTCTGGCATACTTCTCGATTCTCGCCATGAGCTCTTCCATGTTTTTTGGCAAAGTTTTGCCAAAGACTTCCGTAGTGGACAGTTGTCTTTCAGGCCGTTCTTGAATGACACGACCGCCACTTCTTGATTACATTCTGGTATTCGGTTGAATACCTCATAGTACCTTTTTGCATAGGCCCTAAGGCCTTCATCCTTACTGATCTTCAAAGCCATCAGTGCGTCCACCCTTAATGGCTGCAGCTTGTTTGTCACGAACCTGGCCACGAACATCTCGGCCAGGCCTTCCCATGTCTTCACGCTTCCCTTCGGTAGTTTGTGGAACCAGTCTGATGCAATCTCCCCGAAGGATGAGGGGAACACTTTGCAGAGCAACGGCTCGTTCCCACTATACAGTGCCATTGAGTTCAGATATAATCCGACGTGGAAGTTGGGGTCTGACTTCCCATCGTATATTTGAAACCTCGGCATACTGAATCTCTTCGGCGCCTCAAACCTGTCCAATTCCACCGAGAATGGTGTCCTCGGCTTATCTGGGGAATTTACCTCGGCTTCGGCATTCTGTTCTTCCTTTTGAGGTAATCTCTTAAGTCCTCTTTTGTCCTCCCAGAGCTCGGCTATCTCTGCTTTCAGTCTTTTTGGTGCACTACTTTCACCTCGTGGTGAGTCCTCTTTGACCCTTCTCCATGAGTTGTGTCGAAGCACAGCACCTGCCCCTGAACATGCCGATGTCCCTTGGGGTCTGCTTCCTTTGTATGATGCGTCCTCCGTGATTCTTCTCTTCTTGGCTCCCTCCGTCCGACCTCCCTGGAAGGTCGGTGAGAGTGTCTTTCACTCCCGTTGTGCTAAGGGGCTATGGAGATTGTTCTTTGCCCTCCCTTTTGGGCATTGGCTGCTGGAATCGGCGTGTCCTGCAGCGGGAACGACGGCTGCATGACGTTATTTTGCATCATGAAATTGACAACCGACTGCAGGTCTGCCAATTTGTTTGCCATCTCCTTCATCTCTTCGTCCCTCCGCAGGCATCTATCCTTCCATACCTGGAGGTCGTCTTCGTTGTAATAGCCACTTCGATCTGGTTTCTTTGGTGCGTCGCTAGTCTGGCCGACGTCCTTCACTCCGTGATTCTGGTCACGAGTTTCTGCATTGTATTCGTCTCCTGTGACATCCAGGTCAATAGGTCTCCCACTCCCAGCAGGAGTGTCGTCCCCAATCTTTTCCTTCTGTCCGTTGCTGGCCATCTATTCTCCTATCTTTCCCATAGACGGCGCCAAATTGTGTGAGTAATTTTCTGATCACACTGCCAACTCAGTGATCAGTTGGAGAGAACTGGCAGAATAGATGACACCTGGCTAACCTGCAATAGAAAGAGAAGATTTTGGCAGTGGTTCTTCCACCCGGGGGTTTCAGTACGTCTTGAAGAGGTTTAGTGAGTGTGGGAGGGTCAATAACTGCTTCCCCTCAGTGTATGATCTTTCAGGCTTCATTCTCTTTAACCTAGAGTAATGAGTCTTGGAAGTTCTTGAATGTGTGTTGCTTGTCCAGAGGCTTCCACTCTTTGAGTGTGTGGGCATGGTGTGCCTATCCCGCTCGCCGGAACGACTGGATTCGCAGATCTCTACCCCTGCTATGCCTCTGCTTTTCATCTGGCGCTTCAACGCTTCCATATCCATCATCATCCTTCTTATCAACTCGTCCTGCTCCCTCACTTGATCCTCCAGAATCTGGAAATGTGTCCTCCGCCTTTGTCCATCTGGGCTTCTGGATCGACGAGGGCTTAACCCCCGTTTTTCTCGAGCCCCCCTATGAGGGTTTCGTCGCTTAGGGTCCAAGTTCGTCATGCGTGGAGCAGGAGGCAACTCTTCGTGCCTTTTGTTCCCCTCTAGCGTTTGCTCGTTAATGGCAGATTATGGCAAGTCTTCGGCATGCACCATTGAAATCAGTTGAAGGAAAACTTTAATCAAGAGGAAAGTTCTCTGTATCACTTCCTATAGATGGTGCCAATTATATGAGCACGAAATAATCCTTCTCTATAATCCTGTTAATCAAGCTTTCTTTTCTCCAAACGTTGTCGTTCAATTGCCTAAAAATACAAACGTGAGCTAGCTGGCTAGTGTGTACCGAAAACCCCTTCAGCAAGTTGACAAAAGACACAAAAGCTCTGTGTATTCGGGAGTTTGAATTGCAATACTTGATATTAGGGTTTGGCAAGAGCTTTTGTAGATTTTGCATGGCACAACCCTAGTATGACCCTAACTCTCTTTAACAAAGTCCTCCTAGGAATCATATTCCTAAAGGATAATACTTATCCTTTAACACCCTCCTCACTGCAAGCCAAGTGAGATGGCACATAACTCTCTACTTGGCTACCGTGGTGTAACTGAACTATATTCTGTCATTAATCAGTTTAGCTGAGCTACATGCAACACCGTGCTAGGATAGCTCGATATGTCACCATTTTCATGTATCACGGTTCATCACTATGCTAAGGCTAATTTTGTTTGATCGTTTTCCGCTGTAGTTCGGTCAGGCATTGACTGTCACTTTGAATTCGCTAGGTCCCAAAATATGAATCTTTACTGGTCCAGTCAAACACCTTTGACCGGCCTAGCCTTGTTCGGCCTTAAACCGAGGTAGCCAAACTCGCAACTCGGCCCACTCTACAGCCTAACTTCCCAAGACCATTCTTATTAGCTCGGTCCAATTTGTTCACGCAAATTAACCTCTCAATCACGATACCAAAACAGCATGTATGTATCACCACAATATTAGTAGAAATCATAAATGGCAAGATTTATTCGATTATCTCCAATGATATAATATTAAAATGGATAGTCAAAGTTAAATGAACAAAGTATACCAACAATTCTTATACTTTGCCATTTATGTTATTTTGATTCTTATAATTTTAATTATTCAATTTTGACATTAAATTTATAATTTTGTGTCAATTTGATCAAATTAATTATAATTGTTAGTATGTTTTTTTTTATGAAAATGTGCACATGAGCCGCACCCGCCATGCTTTTATACACACAATTATAAATTTGTTCATTTTAGTGAGTTAAAACTCAACCAATGTAGTGACAATTGTTTGTCAAAAATCTTAATCAACATTATTAATTACACAAAATGTAAAATTATGGGTCAAATTTAAATTAATTAAAATTACAGAAACAAAATTAACATAAGTGGTAAAATGTAAGAGTTACTCTTATAATTTCTCCAAGTTAAATTTTGATAATGTTATAATGTTAAAATGTCAAATTTTAATAGTGTTATTTTATTGGCGGCTAATTTTTATTTTTTTCAAAAATAAAATCAAGTCACAATGTCTTTCGCGAACCTTATTAAAAGAGAAAAAAAAAAGGATAGAATCTAAAACAACCGACCTTATAACTAAAAGGGAAAATTACTATGTAGTCCTATTTAGGAGATCTATTTCCCTTATAATCCCAATATATTTTTAATAGATTAATAGGTCCACAGTTTTTTAAGTTTTATACCCAGAGGTCCTGTTTTTTATTTTCGTATTTTGTAAATGACTGTATTACTCTTTGTTTTGAGATCTATTTATATGTGAAAAATCAAATATTTGCTCCGTTCAAAAAAGAAAATCAAATCTTCGCCTCTGCGATCTCGATTTCTCTTCGTTATGGCGATCTCATTGTGCTGTGTGGTCGATCTCATTGTGCTATGAGATGGATCTGGTTGTGCGATCTGAATCACTGTGTACAGGCGATCTCTGTGTACGTTCTCTCTCTCTCTCTCTCTCTCTCTCTCTGTGTGTGTGTCTGGTTTGTATCTGTCGATACATATATGTATGTGTATGTATGTATCTGTCGATACATACATATACATATATATCTCTGTGTGTGTATCTGGTTTGTATCTGTCGATAAATATATGTATGTATATATAGATAAGCAAATTTGCATGATATCTGGTTTGTGTTTGGCAATGTTGTTTTAGTTCTTTGTTTTGTGATAAATTTTGTTTGTTTGATACTTATTTATTTGATTTTTGTATGTGATATAGTGTAATGATTTTGATTTTGTTTGTTGTATAGTGTAATGTGTTTTGAAATTGTAGTTTGGAATTGTGAATTCTGGTGTTTTGATACTGATATGTTGTAAGTGTATAATTTTGCAGTTTGGAATTGTGAATTGTGCACTGTTGGTACTGATATGTTGTAACTGTATAATTTTGCAGTTTGGAATCTGTGAACAATTGTTTGCTGGTTTGTGATTTTGTAGTATGGAGGGGTGTTTCATGTTAATGTGCAAATACAGTAATTCTTGTGCTGCTGATAAGATTAGTGAGGGATGTAGTTATCATGAAGTTGTTGAGAAAATATCTGCGAAGTTCAAGGAGTTGAGTGTTGGTAACTTTTGTTTGTTTTTCTCTATTCCTGGATATTCTAATTGTATTGTTGAATGTGATGATGATTTGGAGAATGTACTATCAATGGTAGGTTGCAGTGGTTCTCATGTTGTTGATGTTGTTGTGGGTGATAAGAGAATTGTGGAGGTTGATGATGATAATTCTTGTAGGATTGATTCTGTAATCTGTGAGAGTTCTTTGGTTAACGATTGTGATGATTTTGGTGGTTTGTTGCCTAGTTTTTATCCAGAACCAGAGAGAGTTTTGTTGTCTGCTAGTTGGAAGGGGATTACACATAGTGTTGGTCAAGAATTTGAAGGTAGAGTGCTGGCGTTCCGCATTGCATTGGTTAAGTATGCAGTTGAGTGTGGTTTTGCAGTGAATTATTTGAAGAACGATGCAACAAGAGTAACTGCTGAATATATGATGAAGTCATCTACGGGTTGTAAATAGTTTGTGCATGGAAGGGTGTTGATGAATTCCGATTTTTTTTTTTTTTTATAATGAAGTTGGATAATGTGCATACTTGTGGGGTTGTCGCTCGTAGATCTTGTAGCAAAATGGTTGGTTCTAGACTTGTGTCTAATATTGTGCATAATGATATTAGTGATAATCCGTTGACTCGTCCTATTGAAGTTAAAAAAAAGTTGAAGAAGCAATATGGTATAGATGTTTCTTATCGGGTTGCATGGTTAGGAGTTATTAAGGCAAGAGGTGGGTTGTTTGGTGATTTTGTAACTTCTTTTGACCAACTTCGATGGTACCTTGAGACGGCTATGAGAACGAATCCGGGAAGTGTGTTTGAAT
Organism: Camellia japonica; assembly: GCA_030407325.1. Taxonomy (NCBI): domain Eukaryota; kingdom Viridiplantae; phylum Streptophyta; class Magnoliopsida; order Ericales; family Theaceae; genus Camellia; species Camellia japonica. The sequence goes on from JAPPVO010000032.1 coordinate 161,684,242, forward strand.
TAGATGTGGATGAAAGTAGTGAGTGTTTTTGGAGGTTGTTTGTGGCATTTCATGGATGTTTGTATGGCTTTCAATTTTGTCGTCCGTTGTTGTTTGTTGATGGTACATTCTTGAAAGGGCGTTACAAGGGGCATTTGCTTGCAGCAACATCAAAGGATGGTAATCAATGTATGTATTTATTTGTAGTTAGTATGGGTTTGATTTGTCAGTGTGTTATTGTATTGTGAGTCTGCTAATTTTTGCAGTTTCATGTTATTTTATTTGCAGGTCTGTTTCCTTTGGCTTTTGCGATTGTTGACGCTGAAAATCAAGAATATTGGATGTGATTCTTAAGTCAGTTGTTAAAGGCTGCTGGTTCAGGCCGGAGATTGACCTTTGTGTCTGACCGTCAACATGGATTGCTAGATGCTCTTTCAGTGGTTTTTCCCAATGCACATCATGCATATTGCTTGAATCATTTGAAGAGAAATTTGATTGACAAATTGGTGGGACTTCATACTAACTATAAGCTGAGTTTGATGAAAATATTAGTTAAATGTGCTTATGCGCCAACGGTTGCTTCTTTCCAACATTATATGAAGAAATTGAGACGTATTGCTGGGAATGGTAGAGTTGATAGTATCTTGGATGGTTTGCAAAATGATAAGTGGGCAAATGCATTTTTTAGAGGGAAACGATATAGTGAGATACCATCTAATACTGTCGAGTCTTACAATAATTGGATTGGTAGGGCCCGTGAGTTGCCTATTACTTGTATGGTTGATATGATTAGGGTTCAAATCATGACTCAATTGTCTAATAGAAGAGCTGAATCTAAAAGATGGACTACGAAATTGTGTCCAGTTATGGAAAAGAAGTTGGTGGACTCTTTGAAGCTAGCTAAGTCTTGGGATGTGATTGTTGCTAGTGATACTGTGCTTGAGGTTCATTCTTCTAATTCTTTTTATGTTGATATTGGTAGACAGACTTGTTCTTGCCATGAATGGCAATTGAATGGTTTTCCTTGTTGTTATGTTGTGCATGCTTTGCGTAGTAGTGGTAGAGATATGTATGATTTCATTGATCCCTTTTTCATATAGATTGTTTTAGAGAGTCATACAAGGAATCTGTTTATCCAATGCCTTCAAGTGAGAGATTTGACTTTGATGGTACTGGTAGTTCGATTATCAAACCTCCTATAATGAAAAGCAGCCCAGGCGGAACAAGAAGAAGAGGATACCTTCTAGGGGTGAGAATGTGAAGCAAATTAAGTGTGAGAGGTGCTTGAAATATGGGAATCACAATAAGAAGACGTGCAAGGCTGCTATTTGAGGCCACGGTCTATTCTTTTGGATTTATATTTGAATTTGAGGAATTATGATAATACAAAATGTGATACTTGGTATTATGGAAGTAATGAATAAAGTTGGTTGAATTGTTTTTTATTTTTTGACGTGTTCTTTAGTTATTGAAGTTGTTTTGTAACAGTCTCGTTTGTTTTTTATTTTTATTTTTTTTTGTGGGTTTGGTTGGTTTTATTTTTATGGAATGCTGAGAAGGTTGTTGAAAATTTCTTATTGAAACTGTATAATATTGAAATGTAGTTTTACTACATGATTCATTTATTTCATATTTCATAGCGACAAAACTGTAAAATTTTACAGTTTTATTTTCAATTTTGAAATGCAGTTCATCTATTTGTTGAGTCATGAAATTGGATGCATAATTGTGTAGCATAATTTTTGTTTGAGTAATGAAACTGCATAATTTTGCAGTTTTTAAAATTATGAAAAACAACCTGATGAAACTGCATAATTTTGCAGTTTTAAGAATTATTAGAAACAACCTGATGAAACTGCATAATTTTGTAGTTTGAAGAATTATTAGAAACAACATTTACTGTATGAAAATATATGCAACCACAAACAAGTACACAAACAATCAGAAGAACAACCACAATAATAATAACAAGAAGAAGAGCAACAACAACATCAGTGACAACAATCATTTTCACCATAATAACCAGTAGAAGATTATTCCCAAAAGCATATAAAGTACTTGTCACATGTTAAAAAAAAAAAATTAAAAAAATATGTTCACTTGAATATTTGTATTGTCAAGAAGTTTGTTTATTGTTTTTATGGTTTGGTATGTTTTGTCAACATTTGGTAGTGCTCGAGTTTCCAAGATCGATTCTCATCATTGAGGAATTGACTGATGATTTTTGTTCAAAATTTGATCCACTCAGTTGGTTGAAGTGATTTCTGCACAGGTTGCCAGTTGATATATTGGTTGATAACATTGCAGACAGCGATTGCACAATCATTCCTGCAAAGTTTTAGATGAAGTTAATTAGTTAGGTAAAACTGCAAAATTTAGCATATTGGAATATTAGTTTATTGATTTTGTATCTTACGAGTGTGGGGTTTGTTGTGGGCATTCCTCAATTGATGCAATTACTGTCTCGCACTCTTGAGATGATAACATGTTTCCTTGATTGCTGAGTAATACTTTATTCCATCTCAGTTGATGTTGTTGCTACAAAATAGTTAGTGGGTGTTTTTGTTAGTTATAGTGATGAGTTGAGATGTTTTTAAAGAAATGGAACTAAGTAGGAAATTTTATTTAACTTACAATTTCCTTTGCAATTTCAAAGTGCTTGTTGTGGCAATCTTTTGCTGGTCTCAAAGAGTCATAGTGCCTCCATATCCCATCAGCATTATCAAAGACCACAATTGTCCAATGGTTGTCGTGGTTGATTCGGAAATGGATATATCTGTTTTTCATTGCTTCTGGAAAATGGTTGTCCATCATTTTTTCTCTCAGTGCTTGATCTGGGTTTTGTAGTGGAGTCTGTAAGTTATATATATGTTTGAAATATGTTATAAAACTACGTAGTAAGACATGTTAAGAAAGTAGAAAATTTTGCAGTTTGAATAATATTGAAAGGTATGTTAAGTTTTGCTTACATTGATGAGTGTTGAGAAAACGTAAGATCTTCCCGCGTATGGATTTCTTGCAAAGGCTAGATCATGTTTCTCAAATTCTTCAATGGTTGGTTGAAGTGCCAATTTCATTTCTAATAAGGCATCAATGACCTGAAACATGTTATATATGAGAATGTGTTAGGTTTGTGGAATAGGTTATTGAATATGAACAGACACTGTAAAATTGTGCAGTTGGAGACCTACATTCCCATATAAAGGTTCCCTGTTGGTCAATCTGCATATATCTGAAAAGTATACGCAGTTTTCATCTTCGCTGCCAGACCAAACACAAGCACTTGATTGTGTGTTGTTGATGAATTGAATTTGGTCTTGGTCTTTTTTGGATAGGCTATGCCAAACCTTGTTTGTTTTGCGGCATGAAATGGCGAGTGGCTTATTTTGGATTGATTCTTTCTTGAAATCATCATCACTTTCCAATACTTGAAGTTGTGTCTTCTCTTGATTGGCATCCTCTTTTGGGTTGGTTTCAGCAGCAACTTCTTTCTCTTGGCCAATATCTTCTTGCATCTTTTCTTTCTGCTGTTGTTTTGCTTCATGAGCACCCTCTTTTTGCTCGGGTTCAGTAGCAGCTTCTATCTCTATTTCGATTTTTTCTTTTTTCTTTTCATTTTTCTTCTCTTTTTATTCATCGGTACCCTCTGTTGGTTTGGGTACATCAGTAGCAGTTTGTGTCTTGTTACTTGTATCTTCTTTGGCTTTTGTCATTGGTTGGTATTCAAAATCTGGGTCATGTGCTTGTTTTCTTGACTTTTTTTGATTCTCTTGACCATTGATCTTTGTTAGGGACTGCCAGTTTTTTTGGCAGACATTTCCTTCAATCGATCTTCTTTTTTACGCAATTCAGCCATGAATTTTTGTTCCATATCTTGCATTTGTGCTCTCATAGCTGATAGGAGCTTGTCCTTGTCGTCCTCTTTGGTTGATGTTTGTGCTTGGTCATGACCTATAAAAATGTTAGATTGTGTTTTGGTTAGTTTAATTAAATTTTGCAGTTCGCTTTAGTATTAGACAAGAGTTTACCTTGTGCATGAAATATGTCAGATTTCTCTTGGAGTTCTTCTTGTTAGTCTGTCAGTTCTTGTTCATTGACTTCTTGTTGTTGATTTGTTTGTTGTTCTTCTTGTTATTGTTGTTGGTCTTCTTCTTCATCAGTGTCTTCTTGTTGATCACCTTTTGCTTCTTGTCTTTCTTCTGCTTCATCATTGTCTTGTTGTTCATCAGGTTCTTCTTCTTCTTCTTCTTCTTCTTCTTCTTCTTAGCTTCTTCTTCATCAGTCACTTGTTTTTTTTTTTCATCATCACTCTCTTCTTCTTGTTCATCACTTTCTGGTTCTTCTTGTGGTTTTTTCTTTTTTTTTTTTCTTTTTTTCTTTTTTTTTTTTTTGTTTTTCTTGTTCTGATTCTGATTCTGATTGATGTTCTTCTTCGAGAAAGTCATCCTTATCACTGTCTAGAAGTCTTTTTTTTTTTTTTTTTGCTTTTGTTTGCTTTTTCACTTATTGTCCTTTTTGTGGTCATGTTTCTTTGCTGAAAAGTCTGTTGATGTGCTTTGATTGATATGCAATAACTGTATTTCTTGTTCAGTTGGGGTTAAAGCACTTTGGTTAACCTGCATTGGAACAATGTGGCATATATCAGTAATACAGTAAAATTGGTCAGTTTCATAAGATGAGTTGTACTGTGAGTAATGTGGGTTAAGTGTCGAAATATGTTGCTTGAAACTGAAAAATTTTATAGTTTCATAATATGAGTGATGTGAAATAGATTTGTGTGTTTAAACTGTAAACTTTTGCAGTTTCATAACATGAGTGATGTTAAATAAGTGTGTGCTTTGAAACTACAAACTTTTACAGTTTCATAATATGATTTGTACTGCGAATAATGTGAGTCAAGTGTTGAATATATGTTGTTTGAAACTGAAGAATTTGACAGTTTCATAACATGATTTTTACTATAATGACTGTGATACACAAAGCTAACAAGCTAGAATGCACTATAGCTATACAAAGCATGGCATGCATGACCAAAACAACACAAATCAGAGCTAGAGCATGCTAAAACATGGACAAAAGCTTTTTAGAGTTAAGCCAAAATCATGCTAGAATGACAGTCTAAGGCATGATACACATTAGGCTAGTTCATGGAATTGCACTACAAGTGCATGGAGCATGCATGGAGCCACCAAAAAAAACCCTAACAGAGGTATATCATGGCAAAACAACACCAAGAACATGCTGAGATGGACTCAAAACAAGCTAGAATGACATGTTACTTCATGAAGCATACAAAGCTAGTTTATGAGATTTACACTACAAGTGTATAAGGCATGCATGAGGTGACAAAACCAAGTCAAAACAGCGGTATGCCATGCTGAAATAATTCCAAATACATGCTAAGATATAGCCAACAAAGGCTTAACAAACATGCTCACACATGAGGCATTCAAAGCAAGTATGCAAGAACACAAGAAGAGGGGATGACCCTCTCCTATTTAGGACCTCAAAACACCATTTCCACCACTGAAATTCCTCTGAGTTTCAGTGGTGAGAATCCAAAACAAGGTGATCCCAATAGCTCAAAAAGAAAGCACATGAACAAGACTAAACAAGGCCTAAAAGGGGGTAGACTACCCCCAACACAAAAGTGACCTTAAACAGACATGTTAAGCATGCAAAATCAGAACTTTTTTCAGTAGAAAGTCAAGCTTAAATCAACATGAAAACAGGTCCAAAAGCTTAAACCAAAACAAGGGTTTAAGGGGTTAAAGGCTCACCCTTGAAGAACACCTTCAAAACCACAACTCCAGCAGCTTCTCTGAGCTTAAACCAATCCAAAAACTCCAAAACCAGCTCCTAGGGACCTCAGTTCCAAAAGGATGGTGTTTTTGTGTGTGTTTGTGTGCAATAGTGTGATAAAAAGGCATTTTTGAACACAAATATGAAAAGAAAATGTAAGATAGATACAAAAGTGTATGTATAACTCTCAAACACAATTTTCTGAACCTGGAGGCGGAGGGGGAAGGTTCTCTCTTATAGAGAACAAAAGTGTAAGCTTGTTGGACAAGCTTAGGGTCTAAGGTGCCTTCCAGCTGTTACAGCTGTAAAGAAAATATCTCCAGGAATGAGCTGGAAAGCTGCCAACCACTTGAAGTGGTCGACCAGCTACTTACACTGGTCGGTCGACCAGTGGAAGTGGTCGGCCAAGGCAAAAAGTGGTCGGCCACAGGGGAAGGTGGTCTACAACATGAGACCAAGGTGGTGTTGTGGTGGCCGACCAGAAAAGGTGGCCCAAAGACCAAGAAAGCCAGTTTCCCGACTAGAAAACTGGTTGGCAGGAAGGAAAGTAGTCTCTAAGGGGAAGAACTGGTCTCCCACCCTTGTACCACCTTCCAAACAAGGAAAACAAAGTTTGTACCAAAAACAAACCAAAAAGGATGCAAGACGAGAGTCCGAGAGGCAAGGCGCGCAGCCGGGAGCCTCGAAAACTAGTCTACGAGCACCAAAAGTGGTTTACGACCACAAAAGTGGCCCTCTAGGTAGAGGCAACAAGGCGTGGTTCAAAAACCACGCCAAATGGAGAATGTTAAACGGTCCCGAGACAAAGTGCGCGGCCGAAGGCTCCGAAAATCGGAAACTAGTCTCCAAGCGGGAAAAGTGGTCTACGACCGCAAAAAGTGGTCTATGGACCTCTCCCTCCTTCCAGGGAAGAGAAACAAGGCTTGGTCCACAAACTGAGCCAAAGCACAAAGAGTTCAGAGGCCCAGAGGCAAGGCACTCAGCTAAAAACTCCGGAAACTCAAAACAAGCACAACATACACAATCACCGAGCGCTCAATCGATGACGTCTGAGTCTTAAGGTCGGTTAAAAATGGGGTGTCTACAGTGTTGTTGAGAGTTGCCGATTGGAGAATATGAACGGCTTGGTGTTGTGTTGAAGATGAACGGTTTCGTTTTGTGGTTAGGGTAGGGTTTCAGAGGGAATGGAGTCGAACAGAGGAGAGATGGAGGACTGAGAATGTGATTTCGAGCGGCGGAGATGTGACAGTGTACTGATCAGACTGAGATGATCGTGGGTGATGAAGATGAACGGTTTCGTTTTGTGGTTAGGGTAGGGTTTCAGAGGGAATGGAGTCGAACAGAGGAGAGATAGAGGACTGAGAATGCGATTTCGAGTGGCGGAGATGTGGCAGTGTACTGAACAGACTAAGATGATCGTGGGTGATGGTTGCACGCGTGTAAATTGGATGATATATTGTGGGTATTTTTCGTCTGATTGATAGTTTAAGGACTTAATGGAGTATTAAATTTGTTTTGGGCCTAAATGGGGCATGATATGTTGGGCTTGGACCTTTGGGTCAGTTCCCCTAACTAAAACTGTCTGTTGAATAAACAAAGGCTCTTTTTGGGAACATAGTTTGATGGGTCGTTGAACACACCAAAATTAAATACTAAACTATACCAAATTCTATCAGAATAATGGCAAGTCTAGGTATCGATCCACAGGGACAATTGTGAAATTGAACTAATTTAATTGTTAAATTCCTAAATTAATTTTGATTAAAAGATTGATTGTTCATAATCTAATTTAATAACAAATAAATTAAACGAAGGAATTAAATTATTAATAATAAATGAAATTGGGTTTACTAAATTGGGGAAAAATCCTAGGGTAAGAATTCACCACTAACCACATGAATGAGACTTAACATCAACCACCAATCGCAATTCGGTTTGAACAACCCAATATTTCACAACTACAAGTTTGAAATATTGATCAAGAAGGTTGTTGCATTCAATGTACAGGCACGAATCATCCCGAGTAGTACGAGTCGTTTGCTCTAAACTAAGTTAGCAAAATGACCCGTCTCTCATAGCATGACTCGTTTCATACTTTGAATACAAACACAAAGAATACTAATGTATGGAAAGTATTAAACAATCACAGAGAGTAAAATGCTTGAAGAGAAGAATGAAACAATTATTTATAAACTTCTAAAACATCCATACATTTATTCAAACCAATTTACAATTAAAGCTCATGAAAAATTCCATTACATGGCTAGGGTTTCATCAAAACCCTAGAAAAGACGACTAGCCACTCATGGAGGAGTGGAAAGAGGAAGAAGATGAGGAAGAAACCACCATGGGAGACATCCTTGAAGCTTTTTGTTTCTTTTCCCTTCCAAACCCTAGCCTCTCCCTTTAGGTCAAAACAATTTCAGAACCCTAGAAAAGCCTTTTCCTTTTCCTTTTATACTTCTACTCACTTCCAAACAGGTTTAAAACATCGGTTTGACTTTTCCAGAAAAAGTCAACTCTGTCCAAATTTTGTCTTTTTGCCCATTTTATGCTCCGACGATGTACAACCTGATTGACGTTCAACACATATAAAGTATACAGTTTGACCAGCAAGTGAAGTTAAGAGATTCTAATTAACGGCTTCAATGATGTACAATTCGGCCTTAATCACATCCCCTAACTTACAACTTGCTAGTCCTCAAGCAAGTAAAATAAAATAAAATTAAATTAAATTAAACAAAATCTATCTATTTCCTCTTTCGTGGGAAAAACGGTTACATTTAGCATATGCAACAAGCCTTTAAACCACAAGGTTACCCCAAGTGGATGAGTAAAGTCTCGTGAGGGTTTCCAGAAATGATACCCACAAACATTAACATATTCATATATACTCAACAACAAATGACTACACTACTCCACTTAACAATCAACTTATGTGCCACTACAGTGTGATATTGAGACATCATGAGTCATTAAAGGCACAGTGGACAAGCATGAAGGAACCTATTGAGTCAAAACCACAATTCAGTTAATACAAAAGTAAAGTCCCCTGTACTTGTGCATGCTAGTAAACAAGTCATGAGTACCCTTGGTCTAAAGTGCAATCTCCATATTAGTTAACTATCCACTATAATAGCCAAGTGTAACTCATAATAACACCCAACATATACAGAAAACTAACCTGTTGCAGTTAAGATTCTCAAAAATAGTATTTTTTTTTTAAATGACTGTGCAATGTCCTGATCCATTAAGCTCTCTAATCAACCCATGTAACAAGCATTGTGCCAATGACTTCCAAACCAGACGGTTTTAGGGCACTAGGTGTAAAGACACCCCTACGGGCTTAATAACTCGAGTTGAAAAGGCTACGAATCCGAACAAGTCATTCTTCTTATTTTTCCTTAACTGTGCAATGTCCAAGTTCCTTAAGCTTTCTAATCAACCCATGTAGCAAGTTTTGGGCCAATGACTCCCAAACCAGACGGTTTTAGGGCATTAGGTGTAGAGACACCCCTACGGGCTTAATAACTCGAGTTAAAAAGGCTACGAATCCAAACAAGTCAAGTTTTTCTTTTCTTTTTTTTTTTTTTAAAGAATCTTGGCTCCTCATTTATTCTTTTCTGCAACTCTAGCTATTATCAATGATGTACACCAGGGATTATAATAAAAAGATCACCGCTATGATAGTGTGTTCATGTGAATTAAGGCATACTTATGACAAGTGTACTAAAACCACAAACACAGACAACTCTCCTCGTGCAAACATCACATGCAAGTATCTACCCAATAAACCCTTTTCATACAAGTCTACTATGATCTCCAATTAGCATATGCAAATATCATCACCCTACTAGCAAAAAGTCACATCAAGTGAAGTAATGCAATCAAGTGAAACAGGTATAACCATGAATTATGAGCCAAATAGAAATGCACAAAAGAAAATATAACCCGCATCCCCCAACTTGAATATGACATTGTCCTCAATGGAAAAGTAAAGAGAGATGAGAGAATATTATTAGAATTGTAGGTGCACATCTAGGTAGGCAGAGAGGAACATATACACACCTTTTTCTTTTTTTTTTTGGAAGAATAGAAAGAACTAAAAATAAAAGAGACAAAGTAAGATACATGTCGGTACTACGCGGAAGCCGGTGGTAGTGGTGGTGGTGGCGGGAAATGCTGAGCAAACAAAGCTTGCATCAAAGAGCGCGTCTCAAAGGCGTCATCCTGAACCCGTTGCTGGTGCACGAGGAGCTGGTCGAAGGTCGCCCGGGAATAGTCGCAATGCGCCTGAAAATCCGTGCGCAACTCCATGAGACTCTGGTGATGATCACGAAGAGTACTGTGGACCTGATCCACAGAGTGCTGAAGGTGTAAGTACTCCTCGTGAGTCATGTACAGTGGGTCCCCTTGGGGAGGCATGGGGGAAACAGGATGTGGTGGGTGGTCATGTATGGGCTCGTGGGCCTCATCAACTAGGGCACCAACCGGCTGCGGGATACGAGATATGCTATGCTGCCATTCCCGCTAGCAGTGGCCAAGTCAGGTTCTGCATAGGATCAGGCCGAACTGCCTCTCGTAGAAATTCTGCAAGTGCATCAAGATGATACACTCAAGCGGGACCTGATAGCCATACTGATACCCGTGTAGAACCCGAACAAACTCCAATCGTCGCTCAGCGCGATGCCCAAGTGGAAGGACATTCTTATGGACCACGGAATCCAGGAATAGCAAGCGGCTATGCAGCTTGCTCCGCCGCAAGCATATGAAACTGAGGTCACCGTGGGCCCCCGGGAAGTATTGCTGGATGAGGCTATGGATGGGCTGTCGATCCTCAACTTCCGGGAAGGGCTGATATTCCGGCTTGGCGAAAAACCCTAACACTGTGGCAATCATGGATGAGGTGATGTGGACAGCCTGACCATCAATGTTAGAGAGCAGTCCATCCTCGGTGGGTGACTCATATAGGTTATGGTAGAAGAGTCGTACCAGACGAGGATAAGTGGGCGCTGTCACAGTGCAAACGCCCAACTGCTACCGGAGTCAGAGCTGCTTAACGGCCCAAGTAGTGTCTGCCTCACCCTGAAAAAATTGTAGGTTGAACTGCGTGAGCTTGTGAAGAGGGCGTGAAGCCCACTCCAGCCGGGGTAAGTCACCCGATGGTGGTGGCGAGAATGGTGGTGACGGTGGCGGTGATGGCGCCGAAGAGGTGGAACCTCTGGCCTTCTTGGAGGCCCGAGCAACACGTCGACTCATATCCTGCACACACCAAAAACAAATAGGCACAAACCCATGGAACCAATCATGAGAATAAAATAAAATATGAAAGCACAAGTTTGCCAACTAATGTACCACATGCAATTCCCATTTTTTTTTTTTTTTTGGTAATGTAAAAACGAAAATAATTAATAAATGAATAAAAATGACATTAAATTAAATTAACTAAACTAGAAAATAAATTACACTAAACTAAACTAAACTAAACTATAAAATAAGTAAACTACATAAGAGACTAAAGTATAGAATAAAATAGCCTAAACTAAACACAATTTTTATTTTTTTTTCTTTTTGAAGAAAATAAAATAAAATAAAAATTCAGAGAATAAAATAAAATAAAAACTCAACTACTTAATAATTAAATGAACAATGATATCATAAATAAGATAAAAATAAAATCACTAACTACACAAGTATAATAAAATAAAAATAAAACCAAAATCCACTAACTAATTAAACTAACCAGAAACAGTACGAAGCAATTTAAACTAAACAAATATATCAAATAAAAAAAAAACTAAATTAGGATTATTGTTAGGACCATTATTTAGGAGTTTTTTTTTTTTTTTTTTTTAAATTTCCCGCACGTGCGCCGGAGAGGGCCGCATGTGCGGCTTTCATCTTCTTCATACGCAGGCAGATTGTGGTTCTGGCTTTTATTTTATTTTATTTTAAGATAAACAAACAAACTAAACATGGTTAAGTTAGTGTACTACTACATGGCTAGATAAACAAAATAAAATAAAAGAAAGAAGAAACAACTAACAACAAACATGGCTAAGCAAATCTTTTTTTTTTTTTTTTTGGATGAACACTAGATCAAATAAAAATAAAAACAAAATCAAAAACTCCACAAATTAATTCTTACATCCACAAATCTACACATAAAAGGCAAAAAATTACCTTGAAAAAAATGGAGAAAGAGAGAAAAAGAATGGAGGTTCGCCGGAAAAAATGGTGGTCGCCGGAGATTCGTCGGACGGAGAGGGAAGTGATGCCGGCGGTGAGATGATGGTGGTGAGGAAGAAGAAAAGGGAAGAAGAAGAAGAAAGAAGGAGGTGAATTTGGTGGGTTTGTGGGGTTAAGAGAGAGAGAGAGATGAGAGTTAAAGAGAGAGAGGGAAATCTGAGAGTGAAAGGGATTGGGAGAGAGAGAGAGTTAGATAAGGTTTCTTTGGTTTTTTTTTTTTTTATTCGAAAATAAAATAAAATAGAAAATAAAATTAAATAAATAAAAACGAAATTTTTTTTTGAAATTAAAAATAATTAAAAAGAAGAAGAAAACATTTTTTTTTTTTTTCCGAAAATTCCCGCACGTGCGGGGCCCAGGCCGCACGTGCGGCTTGCCTCCGCACCTGCTTTTAAAGCAGAGTGCAACCTCTCAAATGCCAAACTTCCCGCACGTGCGGGGCCCAGGCCGCACGTGCGGCGATTCTTGATCACTTTTTTTTTTTTTTTAATCACGACGTACCGCACGTGCGGGGCCCAAGCCGCACGTGCAGCGATTCTCCTCCTCGCAGATTTTTATTTTTTATTTTTAATTTTCGTCGTCCCGCACGTGCGGGAGTCAAGCCGCACGTACAGCATGGTCCACGCCCCTCCGCCCGCACCTGCTTTTAAAGCAGAGGGCAAGCTCGAGTTTCACCAACTTGGCTGCACGTGCGGGGCCTAGGCCGCACGTGTGGCGATTTCATTCCCTTTTTTTTTTTTTTTTTAGTGAACTAGTATAACCATTTTTTTTATTTATTTATTTATTTATTTTTTTAAAATTGAACAAGTATAACACCCTTTTCTTTTCTTTTTTTTAACACAGAAAATAAACATGAAAGCATGCTTTTAAACACAGAAAATAAACATTTCTACCTTCAATTGACATCCGGAATAAATATAGCACAAAAGAACATACGAATGCCCACTAAGGTATAATCTTCACGCAAAACCACGGGTACTACTTTTCTCCCTAACTGTGTTTGTAACTTTCCCTATTCTCCAACAGGGTGACAGACTAGGTTGATTCGGTATCCAGAATCGAGGCGCATAAAGCTACCTCAACCTATGGGGCTGCCATACAGAGTTCAAGCCGAGGTAGTTTTGAAGCAATCTCCACACCCCTGGGTATTTAAACCAGACTCTAGTCTCGGAAATCCCAAACCTTTGTGTTCTAGGCTTTGCCATTCGAACTCTAGTTTCCACCGTCTCAGTTGGTCTCCTAGGAACTCACTACAACACGGTTAGGTGGCTATACCAGACCGTCAGATGCCGTTCGGGCACGGCTAACACCAAAGGAATTACACCTTTAGAGGATTTAAAGTCTCCTAGACGCAAGTAAAGCATGACGAGAACAAAGAAAAACAAAATAGCATAGAAGGGAAAGAAAAGAGAATAAGAAATTAATCCATCAATCGTAGTAAAATGGGTCCATCAAAGCAATGGACTCAATCATATCCCCATTCCCAATCCCCTCTATATATGGTTTCAATCTTTGGCCATTCACTTTGAAAGTGTGGCCAGTCTTTGGATCTCGCACCTCAACGACGCCATGGATGAATGCCTCAACAACTACAAATGGGCCATCCCATCTTGATCTTAGCTTACCTGGAAAGAGTCTCAATTTTGAATTAAAAAGCCACACTTTTTGGTCGGGTTCAAAGGATTTCCTGTTAATGTGCTTGTCATGGAATTCTTTAGTCCGAGCTTTAAAAACTCTCGAACTCTCATATACATCATTCCGGATTTCCTCCAACTCATTAAGTTGCAATTTCCGGTTGAGCCCAGCTGCGGCCATATCGAAGTTAAACTTCTTTATGGCCCACAATACTCGGTGCTCAAGTTCAATCGGGAGATGGCAAGCTTTGCCGATATATGGTGACATCCCAATGGGTGTCTTATAAGCAGTGCGGTAAGCCCATAATGCATCAATTAACCGTTGTGACCAATCTTTCCTATCCGGTCTCACCGTTTTCTCTCATTATGTGCTTTACCTCCCTATTTGAGACTTCCACTTGCCACTAGTTTGAGGGTGATATGGAGTGCCAACTTTATGAGTGATAGAGTATTTCTTAACTACCGACTCAAAGAACCGGTTACAAAATGTGTACCCTGATCACTTATTATGGCTCTAGGAAACCCAAAACGACTAAAGATGTTTTCATGCAAAAGCTTGATTACTACTCTATGATTGTTTGTTCGGGTAGCTATTGCCTCCACACACTTAGACATGTAATCTACTGCCAAAAGAATGTACTCAAACCCGAATGACGACGGGAAAGGGCCCATAAAATCAATCCCCCACACATCAAATATTTCTACCACAAGAATAGGGGACATTGGCATCATGTCACGCCGAGACATCGAACCCATTTGCTGACAGCGCAAACAAGTTCTACAAAATTGATGGGCATCTTTAAAAATTGTGGGCCAATAAAACCCACTCTGTAAAATCTTGGCGGCTGTTTTATGCCCACTAAAATGACCGCTACATGCAAAAGAATGACAAAATGTAAGAATGCTATGCACCTCACTTTCCGGCACACACCGTCGGATCACTTAGTCGGAGCAATATTTAAACAACTCCGGATCCTCCCAAAAGTAATACCTGACCTGCGAAAAGAATCGGTCTTTGTCTTGCTTAGACCAATTCTGTGGAATTTGCCCAATGGCCAAGTAATTCACAATATGTGCAAACCACGGGGGGCTCGCTTGTGACAGCTCAAAGAGTTGTTCGTCCGGAAACGAATCATGCAAAATAAGAGGGTCACTATTATACTCAACAAGGATTCGGGAGAGGTGATCCGCCACAACATTCTCAGATCCCTTCTTGTCACGGATCTCTAAGTCAAATTCCTGAAGCAACAAAATCTATCTAATCAACCTAGGTTTAGTCTCTTTCTTAGATAGTAAATACCGCCAAGCGGCATGATCAGTGAAGACTATGACCTTGGAACCTAGGAGATAAGATCGGAATTTGTCTAAGGCAAAGACCACAGCTAGCAACTCTTTCTCGGTGGTAGTGTAATTCAATTGTGCATCCGAGAGAGTGCGACTAGCATAGTATATAGCAAATGGTGCCTTATTGACCCTTTGGCCTAACACAGCCCCGACAGCATAATCGGAGGCATCACACATGATTTCGAAGGGAAGCGACCAATCTGGTGATTTCATGATTGGGGCGGTGGTCAAGGCCATTCTTAGTGTTTCGAATGCCTTTAAGCATGCCTCATCAAAGACAAAAGGCGCGTCCTTAACTAGTAAACTACACAAAGGACGTGATATCTTACTAAAGTCTTTGATGAACCTACGGTAAAAACCTGCATGCCCTAAGAAACCTAATTTGACGCACGGAATTGGTGGAGGAAGGCCTGTAATGAGGTCAACCTTAGCCTTGTCAACCTCTATACCTCGAGGGGACACAATGTGTCCTAACACTATACCCTCACGAACCATAAAATGGCTCTTTTCCCAACTCAAGATTAGGTTTGCCTCAGTACATCGTTCTAACACTCTAGTCAAGTTCCTAAGGCATTCCTCAAAAGATGGTCCAAACACCGAAAAGTCATCCATAAAAACCTCTAAGAATTTCTCCACCACCATTCGGAAAAATGACATCATACACCGTTGAAAGGTCGTCGGTGCATTACATAGCCCGAAGGGCATGCGCCTGTAAGCAAAAGTGCCAAAAGGGCATGTGAATGTGGTCTTTTCCTGGTCAGCGGGGTACACCGGGACTTGATTATACCCCGAATAGCCATCAAGAAAACAATAGAAACCCTGCCCCGCTAACCGCTCTAGGATTTGGTCAATGAAAGGTAAGGGAAATGGTCCTTCCTAGTCGAGGAATTTAGTCTCTATAATCAATGCACACTCGCCACCCAGTAGTGGTTCGTGTGGGGACTAACTTTCCTCCCTCATTCTCAACAATAGTGATGCCCGATTTCTTGGGCACCACTTGCGTGGGACTCACCCACTTGCTATCCGAGATGGGGTATATAATACCCGCATCCAACAATTTCAATACCTCCTTTTTCACCACTTTTTTCATGTTAAGATTCAGTCTCCGTTGCATTTTGCGAGAAGGTTTAGTGTCCTCCTCTAGATGTATATAATGCATGCACACGGAGGGATCTATCCCTTTCAAATCAGCCACTGACCACCCTATAGCACTCCGATGTGCCACGAGAACACTCATTAACTAACTCTCCTGCTCCGCAGTCAAGTCAGATGCAATGATAACTGGTAAAGTCTCCTGGGGCCCTAAAAATGCATACTTGAGTGTGGCCGGAAGTGGCTTCAACTCAAGTGTAGGTGGTGTGACCAAGATGGTGTGGCAGGCTCTCTCGACAGAGGAGGAAGTGTCTCAAACCGGGCTTTCCATGGAGAAAATCCGATGTAGAAGAAGAATTAAGCAAGACATTTACGTCCTCAACTGACCCATCTATATCAAAATTTTCAAACCCAAAATGAGCTAGACAAGCCTCTAAAGGGTCCTCTACAAGAATAGAGGGCAAAGCCTCCTCCACAATCTCATCCACAACATCCACTAATAAGCACTCATCTCTCTCATGAGGTTGTTGTGATGCTTGGAAAACATTAAGTTTCACTTGCATGTTACCAAATGAAACTTCCATCACCCCGGTCCGACAATTAATGCAAGCATTGGCCGTAGCCAAGAAAGGTCGACCCAAGATCACCGGGATTTGTTTCCTAGAACTGGCTACCGATTCCATATCTAAAACCAAAAAGTCAACAGGGAAGTAGAACCTATCAACCTTAACTAGCACATCCTCAATCATGCCTCGTGGCACTTTGAGGGACCGGTCAGCTAACTGAAGAGTAACAGTAGTGGGCTTCAATTCGCCAAGCCCAAATTCCTCGTACACAGAGTATGGCAACAAATTACCACTAGCCCCTAAATCCAATAAGGCGTTATCAATGAAGTGGTCCCCTATAATGCATGCAATGGTTGGGGCACCTGGGTTCTTAAGCTTAGGAGGTGTGTCATTCAACAAGATGGAGCTTACTTGCTCCGTGAGTAGAACCTTTTGGGACACATGTGTCCTAGATTTACGCTTTTGCGTACAAAGGTCCTTCAGAAATTTGGCATATGATGGTACTTGCTTAATTGCCTTCAACAGGGGGAGGTTGATTTTTACCTGTTTAAAGACCTCCATCATTGCCTCCATAGATGCCGCCTCTTATTAAAAGGGGACGGTATATCAAGGCATTGGGGAAAGGGTGCCTAGGCACATATGGTGCCTTGGGCTCAAGTGAAGTACTAGGGACTAAGTCATCCCACTTAAGTGTTTCCCCTCACCCTTGCTCTCACTAGGTGAACCACCGTGGTCACCCTTCCTAACTCTAGTTGCATCAGACGCAACTGACTGAGGCTCTAACTTCCTACCACTTCTCAAAGCAACCACCACCTGCACTTGCTCATGTTGCTTTCCATTCCCACCCGAACTCTTTGCCCCGTATTGTCCCTTAGGGTTGGCCACAGTTTGACTTGGTAATTTTCCCTCCTCTCTCCGATTCATGTTGTTAGCCATTTGACCCAATTGGGTCTCTATCTTGGCAATAGAGTGAGTTGTGGGAGTGAACTATCGGTGCTAACCCTTTAAGTTCTGAGAGAACTTCCAACACTTGAGTCTCAAAGGCAGAGTTACCCTGAGGAACAGGCGGGTTGTGGTTGTGGTTGCCGGTATGGTTGTGGGGGTCTATACGGTTGCGATGGTCGGTAAGATGATTGGTTGGCAAAATTATTGAAATTCTGCCTTGGTGGTGGAAGATTGTAAGAAGTGCCTTGTGAAGGGGGTCTCCATGAGAAATTAGGGTGATTCCTCAATCCGGATTGTTGTGTTGGAGTATGGATCATTACCGTTGGTTAGAGATCCTTGAGCTGCATTTACATGCTCTTGGACTAACTCCGGAAATTATGATGCCGAAGGCACTCACTCAAGTCATGAGCAGGGCTCGCACAAATAACACATGCCTCGTGAAATTGAGGCTGATCTTGTTCGGTAGGGGCATGTCCCGTAGCTAATAATTGGTCCATCTTGCGGGACAATGCCTCTACTTGTTGGGCTAACTCTAGGTTTTGCCCGACCTCATAAATGTCCCCTCTTTTCGGGGCTCCAACTACGGGTTGCCGGACTTGCCGGGCTGCAGAGGCATGGTGAAGGGAATTATCACTTAAGTTCTCAAACAATTGCCATGCTCGGCATCATTTTTAGACATAAATGTCCCACCACAGGACGAATCCACCATTTGGCGGTGTGGCTCAGTTAAGCCATAATAGAATGTTTGAACAAGTTGCCAATCAGGCACTTGGTGGTGGGGACACTGCTGGAGAAGGTCTCTAAGTCTTTCCCACGTCTCATGGAATTGCTCGCCATCCATTTGAGCAAAGTTTGTGATGGCTCGCCTAAGTTGGTTGGTTTTACCTATGGGAAAGTACTTCTCCAAGAACCGTTGCTGTAATTGGTCCCAAGTTGTGATTGAATTAGCAGGTAAAGAATTTAGCCAGTGTTTGGCTTTATCCTTTAACGAGAATGGAAACAATCGCAACATTAAGGCCTTATTTGTGAAATTCTGGATCCTCACTGTCGAGCAAATTTCTAGAAATTCATTCAAATGCTTATAAGGGTCATCATGAGTTAGTCCACGGAATGATGGGAGCATTTGTATGATGCTGGACTTAATCTCATAATGAGCAGCAGTGGTATTGGGTAATTGGATGCATGATGGTGATGTATATGCAGTGGGTGTAAAATTATCCTTAAGTGTCCGGTTGGGCACATTCGGGACATTAGGATCTGCCATCTCTAATGGCTCAATGTGTGAATATGAATACTTAAGCCTAGGAACACGGGCAGAAGCCCTAAGTCTCCTAAGAGTCCTTTCTAGTTCAAGGTCCAAACTCCACAATTCAGGGCGATAAGAACGACGCCCGTGCATACACTACCCACACACACACAAAAAGTTCGACTCGGTGCACTAAGTTACGAAAGCAGAATGCTAAAAGAGAAATACTCACAGCGGTTTAACGAAAACGCTTTACTCGTCTTGCGGGTGCTTGACGTGTAGACGTTGTCTCCAACCTCTGTTTGAGCTTTGACTTTCGTTTTAGCACTTTGGTGCTTTGCTTGTGAGTGTTTACTTCTGTTTACTCACTTTAGTGTTGCGGTTTTTTTTTAAAACTCGGCTGCGCTCCGCTTGCACTTCAATGATAGCTCCAATTTTAAACGCTCTGCACACTTAGCAACACAAAAGCATAAAATCCTAAACTAAAAATTAAAATAAGAATGTAACTTTAAATTAACTAATTTCGCCAGAAGTCCCCGGCAACGGCGCCAAAATTTGATGGGTCATTGAACACACCAAAATTAAATACTAAACTATACCAAATTCTATCAGAATAATGGCAAGTCCATGTATCGATCCACAGGGACAATTGTGAAATTGAACTAATTTAATTGTTAAATTCCTAAATTAATTTTGATTAAAAGATTGATTGTTCATAACCTAATTTAATAACAAATAAATTAGACGAAGGAATTAAATTATTAATAATAAATGAAATTGGGTTTACTAAATTGGGGAAAAATCCTAGGGTAAAGAATTCACCACTAACCACATGAATGAGACTTAACATCAACCACCAATCACAATTCGGTTTGAACAACCCAATATTTCACAACTACAAGTTTGAAATATTGATCAAGAAGGTTGTTGCATTCAATGTACAGGCACGAATCATCCCGAGTAGTACGAGTCGTTTGCTCTAAACTAAGTTAGCAAAACGACCCGTCTCTCATAGCATGACTCGTCTCATACTTTGAATACAAACACAAAGAATACTAATGTATAGAAAGCATTAAACAATCACAGAGAGTAAAATGCTTGAAGAGAAGAACGAAACAATTATTTATAGACTTCTAAAACATCCATACATTTATTCAAACTAATTTACAATTAAAGCTCATGAAAAATTCCATTACATGGCTAGGGTTTCATGAAAACCCTAGAAAAGACGACTAGCCACTCATGGAGGAGTGGAAAGAGGAAGAAGATGAGGAAGAAACCACCATGGGAGACATCTTTGAAGCTTTTTGTTTCTCTTCCCTTCCAAACCCTAGCCTCTCCCTTTAGGTCAAAACAATTTCAGAACCCTAGAAAAGCCTTTTCCTTTTCCTTTTATACTTCTACTCACTTCCAAATAGGTTTAAAACATCGGTTTGACTTTTCCAAAAAAAGTCAACTCTGTCCAAATTTTGTCTTTTTGCCCATTTTATGCTCCGACGATGTACAACCTGATTGACATTCAACACACATAAAATATATAGTTTGACCAGCAAGTGAAGTTAAGAGATTCTAATTAACGGCCTCAATGATGTACAATTCGGCCTTAATCATAGTTTTAGATTAAAATCTAAATATTATATAAGGAAAAGGATATTCTAAATCTAAATTTTATAATTTTTTTGATTTTTAAAAATAAAAAAAAATTTCTATTCGTTACCTTTTATTCAAGCAAAAAAATAAATAAAAATTAATATCCCTTGATTTATGATTTTCAAATAGAAAGTATGTCAAATCTTAAAAAAAAAAATGAAAAGTATACTAATCCATTTCAAAATTCAAATTTGAGGGTCACTAAATATAGAAAGCAATCTATAAATTTAAATTTAAAATTGACACAATATAAATTTAAAATTATATTTACAAGAAAATGCTTTTAAGAAGTTTCAAAATCTCATACGAAATCTATATGCTATTATAATTGTAAATCATTGTTATTTTATTAAAGTTGAAAGTTTCAATTCTTTTTTTTTTAATTTTATTTTTTTGATTTTTTTAATTTTTATTAATATGTGTCACAATATGATTGGTCTATAAATTAATTTTATATTCTTAAAATAAAATTTTATATTTAGATTTTTCTTTAAATTATGTTACTAGAATAAGATCAATATTCATTCCTTAATTTATGCATCTTTTATTAAATTATAAAATAAAATTTTAAATTTAAATTATTTTTTTCAATTATATTACTACAATTAGAATAAGATCCATATTCACATGTGTCATAATGATGTGTCATAATATTATTGGTCTGAACATAATATGTTATTAAATACACGTATTCAAATTATTAATTGTTATTAAAAGTTTATATTTTTATTTTTTGTCATTTTTGGTTTTAAATTTTATAATTTTTTTTATCCTTTTAAACTATAAGGACTTTAAAAATAAAATTTTTTAATACAAATATTTTTTTTTAACAAAAGACAAAACATTAATAAAATGAATGAATTTTTTAACAATTGCCAAACATTATGGATTCCATTAAATTTTTTTTTATCTCAATTGTCAATTAAACAAATTCAAATAAAAAAATAAAATTTTTTGGCTTAAATAGTTAAGAAGTGACTTTTGCTAAAATCAAATACAAATAAACATTTTTTTTCTATTATTAAAAATGATAGTTAGTGAAACTTATTTTTTTATATAGTAAAAAAGAAAATGAGAATTACACATGATAATTTATTGTTCCAACAATACTACATACCCACACTTTCACCAACAATGATGTGGCAAAGGAGTTGGACCTTATGTCATTGAATGTATAGCAAATCAAGTGTTGACACATATAATACAATTGTGAGAGTTTTTTTTTTTTGTGGGTCTCAAACATTTTTTTTATTGTTCATCTAGACCTTTTTACCACTTGCGAAATATGGTGGATCCTGTTAATTTTTTTTTTAAAATCTCAATTGTCAATTAAACAAACTAAAATAAAAAAATGAATTCTTTTGGCTCAAATTGCTAAAAAGTGACTTTTACTAAAA
This sequence comes from Camellia japonica, assembly GCA_030407325.1. Classification (NCBI taxonomy): domain Eukaryota; kingdom Viridiplantae; phylum Streptophyta; class Magnoliopsida; order Ericales; family Theaceae; genus Camellia; species Camellia japonica. The sequence goes on from JAPPVO010000032.1 coordinate 161,706,146, forward strand.
ACAAATAGAAATAAATGTTATTTTTCTAATAAAAGTGTTAATTTGTGAAATATCTCTTTTTATTTAAAAAAAAAATTGAGGGTTATAGGTAATAATTTATTGGTGATAGATGAAATGAGAATACCATTCTAAATTTTTTTCTTACCTTTTTTTTTTTTTTAATCTAGATATTTTTATTTTGTAAGAATTTAATTTAATTATATTTTATTGTAATTTTTAAATTATAAATAATTTTTGAAAAATCTTATTTAAATCATTTTATGCTATTATAAAATGTATTTTTTATTATTAACTTATTCAATGATCCTTTCTAAAATGTGTATTGCTTTTATTCATTAATGTTAAGGGGTTGTTTGAGATTATTTAAATAAATGTACTTTTTGATTTTTTAGGAAAATTTGTGAAATATGGGTTAGATTTGAAGTGATGTGGTAGAGAAGTGATGTGAGTCAAAACATGATTGTAACCTAAATAGAATAATATGCTAAAATAGCATGTGCTATTTTAGCATTTTAGCACATCCAAACACCTCCTAAATTTTTAATTAATCTGATTTATTATTAAAAATAAATTAGAAAATAATTTTATATATTTATATATACAATTTTGTTTCAATTGCTCATGTTATTTGGTGTCTCTACCCAAATTCATTCAAATTTATTCAAAATTTTCAATTTTACATAACTTCTCATCTAATTAAAAATTATGTTGCTCAATCTTTAAAAGTGTATAGGCTTGACTTGAGTTGTTTGAGTTCAACTCGTACAAATTTATAACTTTAGTAAAGGGGTTGAAAGTTATGACAAATTAAAAATTGATAAATAAATTGTTATAAAATTGTAAAATTTAAATTGTAATTTTCAATATTTTTTATTTTCATAATTTTACATACAAAATAAAACTATTTATATTATTTTATGTAAACATATTTTATTAATTTTTTCACATCTCGTACATAGCACGGATTTTCACTAGTAGTTAATAAAGATAAAATAAGTTGGAGTAATTAATAAGATAAAATGTCATATTTAATTTATAATTTTTTTTTTTCCCACAACCATCAAATCAACTCCCCCTCCCCCCAAATAAAAAAAAACTAATTAACTTCCTAAATATAAATTTTTTAGTCAAGTTAAAATAGTCAAAAATAATAATAATAATTAAAAAACTAACTAAAATAATCAACTATGAGTCAAAAATAAAAAAATCAAGAAAGAAAATAACAACCTAACAAATATTTTGTGCACCCAAATTATAGTTTCATCCATTGATTTGAGTATGTGTTTGTTTTGAGCTTTTAAATCATAATTCTACACCTATTTCTCAAAATTCAATTCAAAACATAATCATTACTTTTCAAAACTCATAACCAAACATATAATTCAAAACTTAATTCAAATCAATATTTTAATTTTTTAAATATTTTAAATATTTTAAAAATATTTTAATTTTGTTAAGATTTTAAATATTTTAATATTTAAATGTGTTACGATTTTAAAATTTTCAATTTTTTTGAATATTTTTAATTTTTAAATTTTAAATATTATGATTTTAATTTTTTAAATTTTAAAATATTTTAAAAATAAATTCAAACTCTATTTTATAAAAAATATTTTAAATATTTTAATTTTTTTGTTATGTATTTGGTTACGATTTGAGTGTATAGTTGTGAAAGTAGTATAGAGTTTCGAGTTATGTATTTGGTTGAGTTTTAAAAATAATTTCTTAATTGAGTTTTGTTTTATGTGTTTGGTTATGATTTGAGTGTAGAGTTGTTTTTAAATTTGAAATATTAAAATTTTAAATTATTTAAATTTTTTGAATATTTATTTTAATTTTTTACTTATTAAATTTTTTAGATTATTTAAATATTATGATTTAAATTTTTTGAATATTTATTTTGAAAAAAAATTATTTCCTTTGTAGTATTTTCAATTAAAATATTGATTAATGTTATTTTCTATTAATAATAAATTTTTTTAATTGAATTTTAAAAAGAGTTTGGTTATGAGTGTTGATCAGAATTTTCAATAGTGTGAAAGTAGTGTGTTTTGTTATGAGTTATAATAATTTGAATTGAGTTTTGAAAACTCTTTACAAAACTTATAATCAAACAAATTTTCTTACTTCACATATCAAATCAAACTTTCAAAACTCAATTCACACTCAATTCAAAACTCAATTCAAAAATCATAACCAAACAAATTTTCTACACTCAAATCATAATTTCAAAACACACAAACTCAAAATAAAACTCATATTCTCAAACCATAGTTAGAAAGTCTTATCAAACGGAACCCAAATATTTTGTGCAATGATTGAGACTTTATTTTATTTTATACAAGTCAAAAAAAATTAAAAATTAAGAAAGAAAAGTCAGAGAAAATAACAACCTAACAAATATTTTGTGCACCCATCTAAAAAATAAATCAGTGTGTTTGATTTCAGTTTTTTGAATTTAATTTTCTACAAATTGATTTTTTTGTTTTTCATATATTTTTTTTGTTTTTAGTGAATATTTTTTTAAAATTTTAAGTATTTTTACTTTTTTAGATGCAACTTATTTAGATGTATCTAAGTAATAAAATATTTGTGAAAAATATTTTAAAAAATTAATAAATACGCAAAAAATATGAAAAATGTTTCGATTCTTTTTGTGTGTATTTTTTGGTATTTAGTGTATTTTTTAAAGATTTTTTTTCATAAATATTATAATTTTTAAGTGTATTTATGTTAGGTATTTTTAAAATTAAAAAAAATTACTTAAAATATTAAAAAAATTTATTGAAAACATTAAAATATGAAAAATAAAAAAATAAAATTTTAAAAAAATTATTTTTTTTTTGAAAATCAGAACCAAATAAACTGAATATTTTGTATAACGATGAGACTTTATTTTATTTTATTTTTTTTAAGCAGCTAAAATTAATTGTCTCCTTTAGACAAGTCAGAGAAGAGTGGAGAAGACGCAAACCTCATTTCGTGGATACAGAGCTCCGGGAACAGATCGTCGGTCGCCCTTCCCCGTCGCCCTTTCCTGTCGCCCCCAAAACGACGTCGTTTTGGGGGCAAATTTTCAAAAAAAAAAATGCAGACGCAGAGGGAGGGAGGGAGGAAGGAGAGGGAGGGAGGAAGGAGGGAGGAGGGAGGAGGAAGGGAAGGGCCGGCCGGACTGGAGGGGGCCATAAATACAGGGGGAGAAGGAGGAGGCGGCGGCGGCGGAGCGAGGGCAACGGTCGCAGGTGCTGCGACGAGGTGGAGCGACGGCAGGCGATGCGACGGCGACGGTGGTCGCAGGTGCTGCGACGAGCGACGAGGGACGGCGGGCGACGGCGGGCGGCGAGGGACGAGCTGCCTCCTTCCTCCCTCTCCCTCCTCCCTCCTCCCTCCTCCCTCCCTCTTCCTCTCCTTCTCCTTCCTCCCTCTTCTGCGTTTTTTTTTTTTTTGAAAATTCGCCCCCAAAACGACGTCGTCGTTTTGGGGGGACGGGGAAGGGCTACGGGTGATCCGGATTCACAGAGCTCCTGCCCATTGAGCTCCTGCTCAATGGCTTCACATCAATCATTAATTATTACTAATTGATTGAAGTCTCGTTCCAATTAGACAAGTCAAAGAAGAGTGCCGAAGACCCAAAACCATCCCCAATGTATTGTTAGAACAGTTGTCAAACCATCCCCAATTTCGTCAAGAATAACTTCTCCAATGCATGGTACAGCAGCTGTCAAATTTGACCGTTGCCAAATCATGTGTCAAAAATCTGCCAAGGCACTTTTTTCTTCTCTCCATCCCTTTCAGTTGTGACTTTTTTCAGAATGGTTGAAGTTTTTTTAAACGATTTGAATATTGAATATTTAAACGATTTGAATATTGAATATTGAATATTGAATATCGTATGAGGAGAGATCGGTGAGGGTCTTGGATAAGTAGGATCAAGTTTTGCGAGGTAAAACGATACCCTTGGTAAGAGTATTATGAAAACATCACGGGGTGGAGGAAGCCACTTGGAACGTGAGTTGGATGTCCGTTAGAAATATCCGAACTTGTTTGTTAATGTTTAACCATGTATTGAAAACTTTGTTTTGTTGATAAATTCTAAAAACATTGTATATGTTTTGGTTTATGCAAGTATGGTAAATGTTGAATACACCTCAGAAATGGAAGTTTAATTTAACATTCTATATGTTGAATGGGTTGTAGAAATGCAAATATATCATTAACATTGAATATGTTATGGAATTGTGAAGCATGTGTCTTGGGACTTGTTGAATTTCGAGAAATGCATGTTGATAATACATGTTGTATCATATTGTAAATTGCCTCTTGAAAAGAGACACTACATGAAAATTGAAAATTAGCGGCGTTTGTAAAACGCCCCCATAGGCCAAAAAAATGCCACAAAAAGATAAGACAACGTTTATAAAATTCGTGGCTGATGTGGCCGCCGTCATATTTTTGTGGCGTTTTAAAAACGCCACTAAATAGTTTAGACGATATTTTTTAAAACGCCACTAATTCTTAACATAGGTTAACAATGTCCGTTAAAAGGGTTAACTATGACGTAATCATGATGACATTTTGCGACGTTTTTTATGAAAAATGCCACCTTTTCTCTTTTTTTAAAATTAAAAAAAAATGCATAATTAATGATATTTTCAACCTTGTTCAAAGCAAACCAATTATCCATCACAGTCACCATCTCCATTTTCAAAATATATACCCTAATGTGAGTCAGTATCCATTATTCAATTTTCCATAACTAAAAACAAAAACAAAAAACCGTAAAACACAATATGTTAAATCAATATAAAAAAAATAAAAATAAAAATAAAAATAAAAATTACTAATATTTTTACATTTTAATAAAAAAAAATAAATATAGGGGTTGCTCTCCAAACTCTGAAAATAACTTCATATCTTCAAGTCCAACAATCCTCTTTAGCAAAATGATGATTATATACCTTAATCATCCTTCCATTCTTTGTCATTCTCAAGATCTTAAAAGCTTTTTTCACTGTAATCAAAAGGAAAAAAAAAGACAACTCTATCTTATTAGAAAGAAGTTAGAGGCAGAAAAAAATAGACTAGATAGTTGGATACTTACAGCAGCCATTGACAATCAACCCAATAAATATTAGCCATTGAGCATGCCATTATCAGTTGAAGACTAAAAAATGATGGTCTTAAAAGTGCTATTGCGCAAAAATGATTCGCCATGCAACCCAGTAAGTAAATTTGCAAAATCTATCACTAACCCATCATATAACCTAGCAATTAATATATATGCATTATCCATTAATAACCCATTTCCCTTGACATCAAGGACAACAAAGCATCACTAAATATCTAACATAAATAAATTTACAACTGCAAAAATACACAATCTCATTAGTAATTTTGAGATCATATTTTGTGCAATGCTTCATTCAATCAATAAATCACATTTAAAAGATGAATAGTCATTGTCATAATCCATTTGGGCAAAAAGTATCATTTAGAATATAGCTATAAAAATAAAAATTCAGTGCACCATAAGCTGCTATGATAGATATCATGATAGAAAAGTTAATGCACTTTTTAACTGCCAGTCTTAATATTTCATTTCTCACCACACATTGTATGCATAAGTAATCATGCAATATAGTTCTAAAATAAGGGTTCAATGCGTTATAACCTACCTAAGAGATGGAATTCAATAATAGTTTAAAACTGGCGAATGTACATCTCACTGATTGATTGTAGATAATATTTGGTGAACAAAATGTTACATGGAAAACTAAGTGATGAGCATAGTAGAGAACTCACTGCAAGCACTCTGCTGCATCATATATGCCCATGGTTTCGGTACTTGTGTCATCAATTTTCAGGATAACATCCCCAGACAAAATGCCAGCCTTATTTGTAGGACGGCCTGGAGTAGCTGAAATTACCACCAGTCCTGCACGTAATCCATCACCTTCTGTAGGGTAGCCAATTGACAGCCCTACACTTGTAAGACCACCTTGTGTCCCTGACTGCCTTCAAAGGACATATTAAAAGATTTTAGAGAGAATATCAAAAGCCACAAAATTCGCTGACCCAAAATAGTTAAGCAAAGGCTTCCTCGAGTCAAAGAACAAGATACATTGAATTAAATGGGTAAAGAAGAAATTGCCTTGTACCCTGTTACAAGTACTAAGAACAACAGCTTCCTCTATATGATTCAGAGCGCAAAGCTCACTAATCGCTTGAGGCCATTGTGCTTCGGGAATGGAAAGCTTTTCACGTATCTCAACTAGTGCTGTGTGAACATTGAGTCCTATGGCCACGACACTGCTTCTATCTTTTGTATATCCTGAGAGAAAAACAGAGTATAAATATTTGAACAGTTGTGCCTTTAATTAACATTCCCTGTGACAAGTTAAAAATGATGCTTGGTAATATAACAGTTGCTTTATAATAAAGTTGCATGTGATATGTTCTGTCTCCAAAAATGATGAGATGCACTTTATATCATAGTTGTCAATTTGAAGCATTGTGTTTAGATATACTTTAACTTTCTCTTTGTAAAATGCATATATGTAAGAAGAATATTGTGCACACATCATATGTTAATATCTGAAAAATATGTTTTAATATTCTTTCTTGATTAAAGGTAGTATAGCTATGCATCTGTATAATTGGTTAACTTGTTTGTTGTCTATTTCTTTCTTCCCATTTCATGTAATATCTTCTAGATTAAAGTGACATCTAGATTTATCTTGAATTGGTGCAGAATTTTTTTATTATAGCATTGAAGAAAGGCTTCTTATAATTGTACACACAGGAAATTTCTCAGTGTTTTTTACGTCAAGCTGTTCATGTAGCCTTGTCTGCACTTCAATTTGCGTCCGTATTGCTTCGCTTATATGTAAGCTTCTAAATAAAAGGTTTCATAATTAACGTATCAGTTCAAGTAATTTTTAGAAAATAAAGGAATGGATAAAGGAGCAGAAAGAACATGAAATGGGTTTTGAGATCTTACTTATTTGTTTTGGGTTTCAATGCTTGAATTACTCATGAGTTCCATTTGCCTCAGACATCCTTTCTCCTGCCACTACAACCATTCCTAAATTCTGTAAGCTATTCCATTGCCAGTAGTTGGCGTAGCTCAAAATAATTTATACTCCATAATTGTTGAACTTCTTACCAATTTTGTTTGTTCCAATATTAGAGTGCCCATGGAGATTCTTACTGAGCCTGTATTTCTGCCAAACCAAAATTGGAGGAGTTATTCTTAATCTGTGTGCCTATATACACAAGTATATGAATATGACAATCCCCTGAAAATAAAAATAAAAATCTGAGACCTCAGAGACTTTTTCAAGTAACTATGGTTGGCCTAAAATATTTATCTGAAGATGGCTCTTTAAGTGGTATAATGTTAGTCCCGGAACCCCCATAAGTTTCAAAACTATTTTTGGAGTAGCCTCTGTAACAAACAAGAGATATTTCAATTAGTTGAGCATTAGACATTTTTCCTTTGGTTTCTTCTTAAGCTTATTATGTCGTATGCACTCACTGTCTGCTCCTCCAAGCTGATTTACTGCTTCTATGAACCGCTCATGGAGGTTTTGTATCCATTTCAGTCTAGGCTTTGCATCGGTTGAAGGTACAAGTCCAGAATCTCCTGCACCATTCCCCCATTGCAGGAACAAATGCCTTTCTGGAGGAATAGACCCTCTTGAGGAGGGGTGGATGTTCTTTCCTTGATGATGGTGGTGATGATACATTTGCCTTCAAAATGATGAATTTATGATTAGTTTCATGCAAAGAGCACAAACAGTTACTATGATCTTATTCAAAAACAATTGTGTTTTTATACTTTATGTCGGAGTTATACATGTCAAAGAACTATAAATGGAGTAATACCTTTCTGATAGCACAAGGGAAAATGAAAATACAGGCTACTGTCTTTCTAATTCACTCAGATTGAGCAAGGCTTATAAAAATTATCACAAGGTTGACACAATGAATAAACTTGTCCATCTGCCTAAACCATGAATTTGCATACTAATAAGCTTATGCATATTATGATTATGATTATGATGCACAAAGGTTGGTCCATTAATCTAAAGCCTCCAATGAGACTTAAACTAGGTTTACTTATTTGTTGTATTATGGCACACAAAAAATGTCAGAATAGCCAATTTTCCTTCAACACCGGTACAAAACATGAAAGTATTCAAGCAAAAGCCAGTAGAGAACTAGGAAGATGGGCGGGCGACACAAAATCAAAGCCCTTTATATCATATCTTAAAATTTTAATGGACCAGCTAAGAAGCAATTAACATCCACAAATCCCCTTTTCAGGAATATTATTGTTGAGGGAGAACCAAACGAGGTTAATGAATATAGTAACAGCCAAAATGGAACTCTCTCTGATTCACATCATAGTAAGGATAAATAAAAACTTGAACTTGCATAGATTGAAATATTTCACACACAAACAAAATTCAACTATATAATATCTTTCCATTCACATTTCAATTGAAAGTTGAAACAATTCAAGACAACGTTTCAATTTGAAATATACTTTCACATCCTGATTTGTTTTCCAATGACTCCATATATACACCTAAATAATAATATTTCCATTCTCTGCACATATCATGCACTACTTTTCTACATTTTAACTTGCAGTAGAAGAGCAGAAAGGCTGGCATCTATGAGGACTTAATGCTTACATTTACTACAGTAGTGGGCTATCAGAGGAGATCCGCAGTTGTAACAAAAAGAATGTCCGCATCTGTGATCATCTACAAAAATAAAATATACACATAAGTAAGCAGATGATTGGGTGTAAAAAATAGATAAAAAATTAAATGAATCGATATAATCAATTGGAAATCATTCGGATTGAGTTTCAATCTTCATCAATTGAAGAGACACGCTTGCTAAAAAAGATCAATCAAACACTACAAATGATTTTTATGTTCTCAACTTGAAGACCAAGGTCATATGACATATGAAGTAGAAATGCAGAAAAAAAATGAAAGGAAGTTTGACAGAGTTGAGAACAACTACATCAAGAACAGTACTATTTATACACCAAACTTCCACCATAAAACTGCAGCAACACAAAAACTATGATGCTTGGACCATGAAGCAAACACAAACCCCCAATGCCTACAACCAACATCGCATTATAGTAAATTTTTTTTTTTTAGAAAAAAAATTAAATCAAGGATTCTAGTGTTCTTCCTTCAAGACAAAAAGGAATAACATAGTCTAATTATCTATGTTCATTAGAAATACGTAAAATTATGTTCTACCAATATACAAACATAGATTGAAAAATTTGAAAATAGTGAGATTGAAAAACAAAAATGTCAAAGTGAATGAGATTCTATTGAAAAGAGAGCAGACCAAAAATGGAAAGTGAAAAGATTAAAAAGAGTACAATTCGACTGAAGAGAGGCCAGATCGAAGAGCGAGGAATATAGTGAGTCCTGTGTATGAGACCAGATCTGATGGAGAGAGAGAGAGAGAGAGAGAGAGAGAGAGAGAGAGACAGAGAGAGAAGACCAAACTTGAGGGATAGTAGCGATGGGAGGACCATACCTGAGAAGGAGCTTTAACAAGCTCAAAACCCTAGATAAAATCCCTTCGCTAACGTAGCAACTCGATTACCAAAAACCTAGTATTCACTCAATCTGATTACCAAAAACCCAGTATTCACTCAATCGGCTGGTTTCCTTAGTCCCGATTCGATTGGTCTCAATCCCGATCCCGATGATCTTGATCCTTTTTCACTCATCGGTCTCGTAACCCCGCCGATTTGTGCAACTCAACTGGTCCATTTTCCTCTGCAAAATCATCAGAATCAGAATCAAGAAAAATAAAAAATCGTCAAGAAATTTTAACCAAATCGATTCAAGAATCAATGGATTTAGAATTAGATCTGAACAAGTAATCGGAATCAACCCTGAAGAATCTCTCAAGGAGCATGAGGAGACAGAGGAAACCATAGATCTAGGACGGAGAGAGAAAACAGAATGACAAAAAGAGAAATGGGTACAGAGGGAGACGGAGCACCATTTAAAAGTCGAACACGTGTTTATAAAAGGAAAATGCGTGCCTTTTTAATTTCACTTTACCTCTTCCACAGCGTTTTTCAAAAAAACGTTGTGTAAAAAATGTGGTTATAAGTAACTTTTGTTGTAGTGAGATGGGATGACCGGTAATGGGTCAGGATGTTGAATATTGAATTGTAATATTCTTGAGAATTGAAAAATCACAATTTTGAAACTTATAACTAATTTCGGAGACGAAATTCTTTAAGGGGGGAGGTTATAGCGATTCCGGTTTTCCCTCCGTTGGTTATTGTATTCCGGACTCGGTTCCACGAATGTTTGTTGTTGTGTATGTTGCATTTCCATCCTTTAATTCCTTGTATTTGAGTTTTGGGATGTGTTGGGCAGGTTTGTAATAGGTTAGGTGCGTTTTGAAACAAGTGGTTGCTGCCCAGTTTTTGGTGTCTTCACTCGAGCGAGGCTTTTGTCGCTCGAGCGAGCTCTGTGTTTTAGTTCCTTCGCTCGAGCAAAGAAAGCCCGGGTTCCTTTGCTCGAGCCAGGGTTCCTTCGCTCAAGTGAGCTTTGAGTGGTGTGTCTGTTGGCTCGAGCGAGCATTCTTGCGCTCGAGCGTGCGTCTGCGTCTAGTTTGGACCTGAAGGATGTGTTTCTTGGCTCGAGCGAGCTATATGTTTTGGGTTTCTTCGCTCGAGCGAGCTTTCCTTTGCTCGAGCGAGGCTTTGTGCACTCGAGCGAGGTTTCTTTGTGTCTGGTCGCTCGAGCGACCACTCCTTCGCTCGAGTGATGATCGATTATATCAGATCGCAGCAGCGGTCTTCTCTTTCACTTTTTAATTTCCTTTTCTTCTCAAACCCTAGATCGGCTGTCTCTCTCTCTATAACATATCTTCTCTCTACAAATACATCTAGTTCTAGTGATCTTCTACCCTAGTTCCTTTGCATAAAGTGTGGAGCTTGGCGTGGTCTTCGTTTTGATCCGAAAATCATTGGGTTTGGAGCATCTTGAGTTTTCTTTATCTTCTCCATTGGGTCTCTTCATTTGAGGTAGGGATAAAATACTCCATCTTGTGAGTTTTGACATAGATTTTAGTCATTTTGATTAAATGGTGAGTTATGAAAATTTTGGGAAGTTAGGGTTTTGATTTGAAGTTATAAAAAGGAGGATTTTCAATTGTTAAACTTCATGTATATGTGAGACCTTGGAAAATGGAATTATTGTTGTTAAATTGATGAAATTGAGCCTTAGGGTTGATATTTGAAAAAGGGAAAAAATGTCTTAATTATGTTAAATAATTAATTTGGGGAAATATGAAATTGAGTTGAAAATCATGAAATTGGAAAAATTATGAGATTGAATGATATAGTTGGATTGACTAATCACTCACCTATGAAAATGTTGATAATTTATCTGTTTGATGAATTTATTATCTGTTTAGAAATAACTGCTTTGGGCTATCGGTGGAGGATAGTCTTGATTGTTGTAGACACTGTATGTTGATTAGGGAAAACTAAAACTAATCAAATGTGTTATGTCATTGAATATGACGGTTGAATTGTCACATTGAATATGTGCCTAGATTGATCATTTGCCCTGTTTGGTAGAACTGTGGGAAAGTGCTTATAGCTTATGCCTAAACAGCTTATAGCTTATAACTATGAACATATGCTGATTTCTGACTTATAAATTAAGCATTTCCTGCCCCACTAAAAGAATAAACTGATTTCTGACTTCCAAAAAGCTATAAGCTATAAGCTAAACCAAACACATCAAAATAGCTTAAATTAAGCTCAAAGCTGAAATAAGCAGCTTTTAAGTTACACCAAACAGGCATACATGATAGAGCTTTTAAATACATTGCATATGTATCTTGTTTGGGAGGAGATAGGGGATGTACTCTATGGTTTGAGAGGAGATAGGGGATGTACTCTCAAACTTGTTTGGGAGGAGATAGGGGATGGACTCCACTGATAACTAAGTTGGCCGGAGTGTCCAGGGTGAAAGTCCCGAAATCTTAATTACGTTTGCATAACGTAGATAATTGAAGTGTTGATAATATGAGTTGTAGTCTCATTTGAGTTGATTATGATTGAAGTGTTGATAATATGAGTTGTAGTCTTATTTGAATTGATTATGATTGAAATACTGATAGTATGAGTTGTAGTCTCATCTTGAACTGTTCGAATAAACAATTGACCATATCTATGATATGAATTGGATAATGAAACGGGAAATGTGCATGTGAATATAAATTGGTTATAGAAGAGATGTACGTTGGTTTATATGAGTTGAACATTTATCAAATGCTAATGTTTTAGTTATTACTCATATTTGGTTTAGCGTATCTCTACTGGGCTTTGGCTCACCCTATATGGGATATCATTTTCAGGTACAGGTGATATGTCACCTCCAAGGATGTAGCTTGAGAGACTTAGAGGCTGAAAGATCTCTACTGGGCTTTGGCTCACCTTATATGGGACATCATTTTTAAGTACAGGTGATATGCCACCTCTAAGGATGTAGCTTGAGAGACTTAGAGGCTGAAAGATCTTTTTGTTGTTATCTTTTTGTATTACACGTAAATCAAGCCAATGACTTATTTTGTATAAGGAGTTAGAACTCTTCTTTTGTTGTAACCAAGTGTTGACTTGAAAAGTTGTAAGCCTACAGGGTATTTACTTTTGTTGTCAACATGTAATATCTCTTGTAAGAATACTCTGATGTATGGAATATGATATCTGTTTCTTGTATCATGAATGTATGATTTATGGGTTTATTTTGAGGGCGTTACATCAGTCGTTGATTAATAATAATCCAACGGCTGAGATCTTGTTCAGTAATCAACCTTCAAGATCAATCTAAGTGTGCTATTTTGTTCATTAAAAAAAAATAAAAATTAAATAAAAACACAAAGTGAAATATAAAATTGGCAATTTCTTTTTCATTTTTGTTCATTAAACCTCCAAGATCAATTTCTTTTTCATTATTTATATTTGTCTAGTTAGGTATAATATTAATATATAATTTTTTTTTACAAACAGATAAAAAAAAGTCACAAAAGACAAAAAAAAAACAAAAAAATTTATTAAAAAATCTATATCCAAACAATACCTACAAAGTTAGAGGAAAAGTTTATTGAGACTTGTCAAAATAACATGTTTATCATTAGAGCATCATTACTATAATTTGATAAATTATTACTATTTATTATCAAATTATAATAATAACAAATGGTATTATAACAACAATTATTAGCTATGCTTTCGTGGATACTGCTCAAGTTGTAGAAAAATTATTCGATGGCTTCACGTCAATCATTATTATTATTTTATTTTATTTATTTTTTATTTTTTTGAATGTGCGTGAATGTTATCATAATTTGTAGTGTTAATACACTGGGATCAGGTAAAATAACTCAACCCAAGTTAAAATAGTTAATTAAAAAAAAGGCTCAATCATATCATTTTTTATTATATATATATATATTTGTAAAACATTAAATAATTAATTAAAATAATCTATTTTTAAACAGACCCTAAATTACTTTAAGTTATAACTAAAAAGAATACAATAGGTCCAAATCAAATATCACTCGATAATAATCACAATTAGTTATAATCAATATTATAATGAATCATAATAAACATGAAAATATATCATAACCAAACAAGACTTAACGTTTAACCAAATACATTTTTTATCATAAACAAAAGAATAACCATAACACATTTTTTATCATAAACAAAAGAATAACCATAATGGGTCATAACTAGTACCATAAGCTACATTCTATAAATTAATCAAATTTAAAGAGTAAATTACAAATGCACCCTTTAAGATTTGTTTAAAATATGGATTGTTCTTATAGTTTGAAAATTTACAAATACTCCTTTGTCAAAAAGCTCTATTTAACAGAATTAATTGAAAAAATAAAATTTCTAACTGCTATCCTATACAATGATAAAATTAACTGCATTATTAATTGAAATAAATTTCTTACAGCATTAAAAACTATTAATTGACTTGTTAAATTATTAATAAAATGAGTCATTTGTTATAAAATTGAAAATTTTAAGGGTCGGAATGTAATTTCTAGAATTATAGTGAACAATTCATATTTTAAGCAAAAAGGTGTATGTGATTTACCTAGATTTAAATTAGCAAGAGCAATTCTATAATACATTTCTCATTTTTTAGGGTTATATTATCATTATATATAAGCTATGATAATTTTTAGTCTTGATACACTTGTCTCATAATTAAGCCACTTTGTCATAATTAAAGCACCCTAATGAATCATAACCAAACAAATGTTGCTAGTAGCATCTCAAATTTCCTTTAAACTCCTATCATTACATTTTTTTATTATAATTTTATCTCATTATAAAATTTTAATTTGATTCTTATTACTAAGATCATACTTGACTCCCACCAAATGGACCTAGAGAGGGTAAGAGAGGACGATTTCCGTTCTTCTGATTTTAAAAAGCCTTTTTATTATAATAATATTAGTAAATAATTATCTCTAAATTATATGAACTCACTCTCCTTATACATTTTTTCTTTGTTTTGAATTTTCAGTGGCTAGGAGTTTGTAAAAAAAAAAAAATGAAGTGGCCACTCTCCGATATCTATAAAACATGGGAACTATGCAAATTAAAAATTTTGGATAAAACATAACAAAAGAAATTAATTTTTCATGTCAGCCATAGATGCCTCAGATAACATAAAAGATTTTTTGGAGAGGTTATTTAGTTTGCAAAAAAAGAAGAAAGTGGAGGACGATTAAGTAAAGATATTGTTCAGCATTTTAATTAAATTCAATCATAACCGAACCAGCTCTCTAACCACCACCCTCTCTAGCGTCGGTGATCCTTCTTTTTCACTGGAAAAAACTACAGAGGATGTGAACCCCTTGCCCACAAACCCCAGCCACCAATCCACGAAATGTTAAATTTAGCACGTCAGAAAACCAAGTCAAGTAACAGGAAAAATTATTTGGTGCTCATTGGCCACCATGTGTTTGTATTGCTCGCCATTCACTAAAATCATGTCACTTATTATTTTTCAATCACTTAATATAAAATTAAGAATCTTATTTTCTACTTATCAAAATAGTTTTGAAATTTCACGTGACCGTGACCAGAATTACTAAATAACCTCTCCAAGTAACACAACCCAGATGCCAAACTTGTCAAAGGCCTCGTTTGGCAAGTTAACATTTTAGTTAAAAAGTCAAAAAGTTACTAAAAAATTCAAAAAGCCTATAACCTATATCAAAAAGTCAAATGTTTTATTTTCTCTCTATTTTTTGCACATCTTTTCCTAAAAAGCTAAAAAACCATCCCAAACATACTACTTTTTTTTACCTCATATTTTAACTAAAAAACTAAAAAATTACAAAAATAACCTGTCCCAAACGTGGCCAAAGTATTAATATGCGGGAGTTAATAAAGTCAAGTCTACTTTAGAAAAAAATGTAAAAAATAAAATAATAAATAAATAAAAATATGTACAGGAATACGTGGTTGGGCGTTAGTTAAAAAATATTTTATACTTTTAGTTGTACTTGATTAGACATATTAGAAAATTAAAGAAAAAAAAGCCTTCTTATGTCATTTTAGTCTTTATAATTTCAATTGATTTGATTTTAACTTAAAATTTATGATTTTGTTTTAATTTGATCAAATTAATTACAACTCTTAACTTTTTTTAATTATGAAAAATATGCATATAAGTGGCAGGTGTCATATTTTTTAGAGTGTAATTATAAATTTATTAATCTCAGTGAGTTAATCTCAATAAATTTAATGATGAAAAATGTTATAGGTCTCAAATTTTCTACCAAACAAATGACCAAATATCATACATGGGTGTGGGTACCCACACCATGTGAGACATTTGGTTATTTCTTCGGTAGAAAATTTAGCATCCCTAAGATTACTCATTAATGATTATTTTCAGTCAAAAACACTAACAACATTATCAATTAGATCAAATTGACATAAAATTTAAAATTAAGTATTCAAATTTTATCAATTGAAAATGTAAGGACTAAAATGACACATGAGGCAGAATGTATGGAATTTGCCCAAAACAAAAAAGTAAAAAAAAAAAACAAAAAATACTAGAGGTCCCAAAAATTCTACCAAAAGTTTTACCAAATGTCTCATATGAGTGTGGGATCCACATGGAACCCACATTGTGTGGGTCTCATACCCATGTGAGACATCTGGAAAAATTTTTGGTAGAATTTTTGAAATTTGTAACATAACTAAAAAAAAAAAAAGTAGCTTTTTTGACTTTTGAATTATTATTTTTTTTTTGAAGTTTTTCTAAATTTTTTCAGTTGGTTTTCATTCTTTAAATCTTTTCATGCTAGATGGATCTGAAAATTGAAAAAAATTGACGCAATTTTAGAAAGAAAAAGAAATGAGATTGTAATCCATAATTTTTTATGTAAAATGCTATGAATATGAAAAAGTGTCTTGAATTTTACTTGGAGAATGGAGAAGATGGAGAATGGAGATGCCATTTGTTTGTGTCTAAACACTTCCCTCAGCCTCTCATTTATACAAGAAGATGGAGAATGGAGATGCCATTTGTTGTAGAGTTGGCAAGATTCTAGCTAACACATGGTGGGGCTAGGGAGGCCATGAGGCCTGCCATGAGGCCATGAGGCCATTTGCAAGCAACAATCTGGAAAGCCACCGAAAGCACACCAATGGGCTGGCAGCCAGCTCATTGTTGATGGCATCTCCATTCTCCATCTTCTTGTATAAATGAGAGGCTGAGGGAAGTGTTTAGACACAGCAGAGAGTGAGGCTTAGAGTGAAACAAAGAGAGAACAATCTGAGAGTGTGTAATTGTTCCATTTCTTTCAATATAGTGAATCCGCTGCCCGTGGACGTAGGCGACTTGCCGAACCACGTTAAATCTTGTGTGTTATTGCTTGTTTGAGTTCCTTGGTGTGCCCCCGATTCACAACAATTAGTATCAGAGCTCGGGTTGCGAAAAATCGATTTTTTCCCGAAAGTGCCCAGATTTCGAAGTGCTCGAAATCCACTTTTGACCATACTAGGAGGAAGAACTCCCCGAGAGGAGTCCAACCAAGCAAAAACAGAGCCCAGAAACCTTCCCACCCTCACGCGCGCTCTGAAAAAGCGCGTGAAGGCCACTCTCGCACGCGCCACATGCGCCAGCTCCAGGAGGAAGACGAGCCACGTGGCACCACGTCAGCACACGTCGGCGCCACGTCATGCCACGTGTCCTGCCCAGTCAGCCCGAGCCGCTGACCAAGCCTCGTTGACCAGCTGTCAAGCCGAGGTGACCAGCCGTCAAGCCTCGTTGACCGCGCCGCCGATCCTCCGTTGACCGCGCCGCCTGCGCCGTTGACCGAGCCGTTGACCGGAGGAATTATCCGGTGCATCTCAGCGCACCAGATTCTGCAGATCTGAACCGTCCAAACTGTTTCTGCCAGATTAGAGCCATTCGGAGTCCGTTTTCGACGATCCAATAGTATTTTCCAACTATTTGGGATATTCCGGACACATCCGTACTGTTAGTTTTTGAATAAGAGTTGTTCAAAATATTTTGGCTTGATCTGAGGCATTCGGAGTCCGTTTTTTGACGATCCAATAGTACTTCCCAACTATTTGGAGTATTTCGGACACATCCGTACGGTCAGTTTTTTGAATTGAAGTTTCTAAAAAATGGCAGAATCTAGATCAACCGAGTCCGTAAGTAATTCAGCCAGTACAAGCACCTCTAGGCATTGGACCCCGGTGTCCCATGCTAAGTTCGAGGTAGAGAAGTTTGATGGAAGCAGCAACTTTGGCATGTGGAGATGCGAAGTTAAGGATATGCTTGTCCAGATGAACCTGCACTTCACTCTGGGAGACAAACCAGATGACATGGACGAGATAGAATGGGAGATGGTGAATCTCCTAGCCTGCAGTTCCATCCGACTTTGCCTTGCAAAAGAGGAGAAGTATGCCTTCACAGAATATGATATTGCGAAGAAGCTTTGGAAGGCGCTGGAAGATAAGTTCATGACAAAGAGCATTGAGAACCGGCTCTACTTGAGGAAGAGGTTGTTTCGTTTCGACTACATTAAAGGTATTTCGATGAACGAACACCTAAATAACTTCAACAAAATTATTACGGATTTGAAGAATTTGGATGATCACGTTGGTGATGAAGACAAAGCACTGTTATTGTTAAATTCCTTGCCTGACTCGTATGATCATCTCACTACTACTTTACTGTACGGTAAAGAGAAGATCAAGTATATTGATGTTGCAAACGCCTTGGTGAACAATGAGTTCAGAAGGAAAGATAAGTCTGCAAACAGGGACTCAACATCCGAGGCATTGACAGTCAGAGGCAGAACAAATAACAGAAGAAATGCAGGGCGAGGAAAGTCTCGCTCAAAAACTAGAGGGAAATCTTCAGACAGAAGACGTCTTGCAAAAGACGAATGTGCTGCTTGTCGCCAGAAGGGGCATTGGGCAAAAGATTGTCCCAATAAAGACAAGACAGAAGAGAAGGTGAATATTGCACGAGATGGAGATAATGATGAAGGAGGAGCCTTCACAGTTCATCATCATATGGCCAGTCTGATGAATGGATAATAGATTCCGGATGTTCATTCCATATGTGTCCTAACAAGCAGTGGTTCTCGAGCTTACGAGAGTTCGATGGAGGAGTTGTGCTGATGGGCAACGACCAAGCTTGCCAGACAAAGGGGATTGGAACAGTTCGACTGAAGATCCATGATGGAACAATTAGAATTCTTGAAGATGTACGGTATGTACCAGATCTAACCAAGAATCTCATCTCAGTGGGAGTTTTAAACTCCAAAGGTTACAGAGTAACCATGGAAGGTGGAGTCCTCAAAGTTGTTTGAGGAGCATTGGTTGCAATGAAGGGTACTCGACAGGGAAATTTATATTTCCTAGACGGCTCTACAGTCACAGGGAGAGTGCCTGTCTCCACCAGTTCCAGCTCAGAAGATGATGCATCAGACACTTCCAGACTTTGGCACATGCACCTAGGGCATGTCGGTGAGAAGGCTTTACAAGGGTTGGTAAAGCAAGGCCTGTTGAAAGGCGCCAAGACAGGGAAGCTTGAGTTCTGCGAGCATTGTGTACTGCGAAAGCAAACAAGAATCAAGTTTGGTACTGCAATTCACCGTACCAAAGGGATTCTAGACTACGTCCACACCGACGTATGGGGACCTTCCAAGAATGCTTCGTTGGGAGGTAAACACTACTTTGTGTCGTTCATTGATGATTTCTCCAGAAGAGTTTGGATTTATACAATGAAGCACAAAGATGAAGTCTTAGACATCTTTCTTATGTGGAAGAAGATGATTGAGACCCAGACAGGCAGAAGATCAAGAAGCTCAGATCTGACAATGGTGGAGAATACACATCAGATCCCTTCTTTAAGGTTTGCCAGAATGCAGGGATAGTGAGACATTTCACAGTTCCTGGAACACCGCAGCAGAATGGAGTTGCAGAACGCATGAACCGCACTTTGGTGGAGAAAGTCCGGTGTATGCTGTCACAGTCTGGATTGAGCAAGGCATTTTGGGGCGAGGCATTGAACTATGCTCGTTATCTTGTCAACAGACTACCTACTGCAACACTAGATGGGAAGACTCCCATGGAGGTATGGTCAGGAGTCCCAGCTACTGATTATGATCAGTTACGTATCTTTGGATGTCCAGCATATTTTCATGTTACAGAATCTAAGTTGGATCCAAGAGCCAAGAAAGCCATCTTCTTGGGCTTCGGTGACGGTGTCAAGGGATACAGACTGTGGTGCCCTGAATCAAAGAAAGTTCTCATCAGAAGAGATGTTACCTTTGATGAGTCTGCAATGCTGAAGCAACCAGATCCTCAACAGAATGAGAAAGCATTGAAGAAGTCAGTGCAGGTGGAGTTTGAGACTCTAGCAAAGACTAGTCAGCCAATCAACCATCCTGAAGAAGTCTCAGAGGATAGCTCTGAAGAGAGTTCAGATGAAGATCCAGAGGCTCGACAACAATCAGAACCCATTGCAATCAGGAAAGGTAAAAGGGTTACTAAGCAACCCAGTTGGATGACCGATATGGTAGCCTATGCACTTCCAATCATTGAAGACAATGTTCCGTGCACTTTCAAAGAAGCCGTGCAGAATGCAGAAAGTGCCAAATGGAAGGAGGCTATGGATGAAGAGATTGGGTCACTTCATAAGAACAAGACTTGGGAGTTGGTGCAACTTCCAAAAGGCAAGAAAGCAATTGGGTGTAAGTGGGTTTACACCAAGAAAGAAGGCATCCCAGGCAACAACAACATCAGATTCAAAGCTAGATTGGTAGCTAAAGGCTATGCTCAGAAGGAAGGAATAGACTACAATGAGGTATTCTCACCTGTTGTGAAGCACACGTCTATTCGCATCTTGTTAGCTTTGGTTGCACAGTTTGATCTCGAGCTCGCCCAACTCGACGTCAAAACTGCCTTCTTACATGGAGATCTTGAAGAGGAGATATACATGTCCCAGCCAGATGGTTTCAAAATTGCTGGAAAAGAGAATTGGGCCTGTAAGCTGAACAAATCGTTGTACGGATTGAAGCAATCCCCGAGACAGTGGTACAAGCGATTTGATCGTTTCATGATGGAGACAGAATACACAAGAAGTCAATTTGATCATTGTGTATATTTTCGTAAGCTTCCCGACGGTTCCTTCATCTATTTGCTCTTATATGTAGATGATATGCTGATTGTATCTACGAGCAAGGTGGAGATTGACAAACTCAAGGCACAGTTAGCAAGGGAGTTTGAAATGAAGGATTTGGGAGAAGCAAAGAAAGTTCTTGGCATGGAGATCAAGAGAGACAGGAAGAAGGGCACGGTTTGTCTGACACAAACCCAGTATCTGAAAAAGGTGTTAGACAGATTTGGCATCAATGGGAAAACCAAAGCTGTAAGTACACCATTGGCCCCTCATTTCAAGCTTAGTGCTTCGTTGTCTCCACGCACAGAAGAAGAACGGAAGCATATGGCACAGGTTCCATATGCAAATGCAGTTGGTGCATTAATGTATACTATGGTTTGTACAAGGCCTGACATCTCGCATGCTGTGAGTATGGTAAGCAGGTATATGCATGATCCAGGAAAAGATCATTGGCAGGCAGTGAAGTGGATCCTAAGGTACATACATGGCACAGTCTATTTGGGATTGAAGTTCGAGAGAGATAACCGACTCGGGCAGAATTTGAAAGGTTATGTGGACTCAGATTATGCTGGTGACTTAGACAAACGCCGGTCAACAACAGGTATTTATTTACGCTTGCTAAAGGGCCGTGAGTTGGAGGTCAACGCTTCAGTCAACGGTGGCTTTGTCTACTACAGAGGCAGAGTACATGGCAGTGACGGAAGCCTTTAAAGAAGCCATTTGGCTACACGGGTTGATTGAAGACTTGGGTATTGTTCAGAAGCACGTTGAGGTGTATTGTGACAGTCAGAGTGCCATTTGTTTGGCAAAGAACGAGGTTCATCATTCTCGCACCAAGCACATTGATGTCCGTTTCCATTTCATCCGAGAAATTGTGAATGAAGGATATTCTGCTTCAAAAGATTGGTACTGCAGATAATCCGGCCGATATGCTCACAAAGGTAGTTTCTGGGATCAAGTTCCAACATTGTTTGGACTTGGTCAACATCTCTCGGAATTGAGCACCTTCGGGTGCAAGGCAGTGTTGATCGATCACTATGTTGGCTAAAAGAATCCTCGCCAAGGTGGAGATTTGTTGTAGAGTTGGCAAGATTCTAGCCAACACATGGTGGGGCTAGGGAGGCCATGAGGCCATTTGCAAGCAACAATCTGGAAAGCCACCGAAAGCACACCAATGGGCTGGCAGCCAGCTCATTGTTGATGGCATCTCCATTCTCCATCTTCTTGTATAAATGAGAGGCTGAGGGAAGTGTTTAGACACGGCAGAGAGTGAGGCTTAGAGTGAAACAAAGAGAGAACAATCTGAGAGTGTGTAATTGTTCCATTTCTTTCAATATAGTGAATCCGCTGCCCGTGGACGTAGGCGACCTGCCGAACCACGTTAAATCTTGTGTGTTATTGCTTGTTTGAGTTCCCTGGTGTGCCCCCGATTCGCAACATCCTCATTCCAAATACCCAGTCCTCCAGCTACCATTTTCTGTCAATGTTTCTGTTATGCATATTGACTACAAATCTCAGACCATAGATATATCTGACCCTAATGGCTGCCTCCCGCGGCAGCTTCAAAACCTCAACTTATCTGCCTCCCCCTTCCAATTCCTAACAAAGTACAACTACAACTACGACTTTAGCTTCATCAATTGTTCCCAGACACAGGAACTAATTTTCTTTAGTGTGTTTCGGATTGCTTGCCTTAGTGACCAGAGTCACCAAGTTTTTGCCATTCAATCTACGTCGAGGACGGCTTTATCTTGCACAAAGATGTATAACATCATACTTCCAGTTGAAATATATGATCACAACATAATTGATGTTTTTCGATTGAATTGGAGTAAACCGGTATGTGGGAACTGTGAAGCACAAGGCAAGTATTGTAGATTGAAGAATAACAACAACAGCAACAACAACAGCAGTGGCAGCGACAGTCAATTATTATTAAATGGATCAACTGAATGCTTTGACAAGCCCAGACAACCATCTATGGGTACACCTCTACTCTAGCTAGTTTCTACCTTCTTACTTCAAGTTACGATTATTATTTTTTGTCTACCATCTCATCTCATCTCATCTGTAATTATTACATTGGCTTTACACTAATCATGTCGTCTTCCACCACAATTTTGAGTAGAAATTTGGGCCGAGGTTCTCTCCAATTTGGACAATTGAACTGGACATCTAATCTGAGTTTCAGATGTGCGCAACGTCCATATTTTACAAATCAATGGTTTAGATTTTGTTTACCTATTTACAACTCAATAGTATATCCAAATAAAAAAATTCAATCCAACGCCCTTGTATTAGCTTCAATGCCCTTGTTTATTTTGTTTTGATCTATTGGATTACTTGGCTTTGTTGATTATGCGACGATGATAAGTCTTGCCATATAGATTAGGTTGTGTGGTTTTTTGTTATTAGAAGTGTGCACCTAATGGAGCATGTGTTGAGGTCCAAACTTCATTAATTAAGCCTATGTTAATTGCTGATATAGTTGGACTAGTATATGAGAAGGTTTAACCCTATTTGAATATCTGATTGTATCATGTCGGTTTCTTTTACTTAGTTATTATGAATCTACGGTAAATTTTTTTAATTATATATATATATATGTTTTTAAGAAATCTTCAAACTTTTATAGGTGCATTGACGAAACTAAAGATTGCAGGTAAAGTAGTCCATCCTCTCATAATTTCAATTGTCAACGAGGAGGTAGAAACTTGCTAACATGGTCTATTATGATTGCAGGGGCAGTCCTAAGTCTGACTTTTCTTGCTGTAGTTGTCATTGCAATATATGTCTACAGATCAAACAAAATGAAGAAAGCAGATCAAGTAAAGATTGACAAATTTTTGGAGGATTACAAAGCTCTCAAGCCTGCAAGATATTCCTATGCAGATATCAAGAAAATAACAAATCAATTTCAGGACAAAGTAGGCCAAGGAGGTTACGGAATAGTGTACAAGGGCAAGCTTTCCAATGATGTTCATGTCGCGGTCAAGATCCTCAACAATATGAAAGGAAATGGGGATGAGTTCATCAGTGAAGTGCAAACAATGGGTAGAATCCACCATATCAACGTGGTTCACTTGGTGGGATATTGTGCTGATGGATTCAGAAGTGCTCTTCTTTATGAGTTCTTACCAAACAATTCGCTTGAAAAGTTTATATCCACTGATAAGAGAAGAATTCACTTGGTTGGGAGAAGTTGCATGACATTGCTCTTGGCATAGCTAAAGGAATTGAATATCTTCACCTAGGGTGTGATCAACGAATCCTGCACTTCGATATAAGCCTCACAATGTCTTGTTAGATAATAAGTTTACCCCGAAGATCTCTGATTTTGGTTTAGCAAAATTGTGTTCAAAGGAACAAAGTGTTGTTTCCATGACTACTGCTAGAGGGACTATGGGTTACATTGCACCCGAAGTGTTCTCTAGGAACTTTGGGAACGTGTCATACAAATCAGATGTTTATAGTTTTGGGATGTTGTTACAAGATATGGTTGGAGGGAGGCAAAATACGGTAGCACAAAACACGAGTGAGTATTATTTTTCGGAATGGATATACAAGCGTTTGAACCAAGGAGAAGATCTAGGAATACAAATTGAGGAAGACGGGGATGCAAAAATTATAAGGAAACCTACAATTGTGGGACTTTGGTGCATACAATGGTATCCAGTGGATCGACCATCGATGAAAGTTGTGGTACAAATGTTGGAAGGAGATGGAGACACACTAACAGTTGCCCACAGTCCATTTGCCTCCACAAATCCAATGCCAACGAGGAAAACAACGGGTGGGAGAACTTTTAATAGTGAGTTAGAAGTAATTTCTGAATCTGAATGAGAGAATGAAGTAGTAATATTTTTCTAGGAAGTTGTTGACTATATAATAGGAATTAATCTTATTGTTCTCACCAATGAGTGTATAATTAATTGTTTATCAATGTATTACTATAGCCTTTCAATACTACATCTTGTGCATTGCCTTTGTATTAATAGTCATCTTACAAATGGTGTACTTTGTATCAGAAGGATTTATGTTTTCATATCAAAGTAGTATCAGAATGCATATAGTTAAAAAGTCCAGCCCACACTTCTCCTTAAAACCTAAGTATTAAGGAAAGGAAACTAAAGCCTTATAACTAGCACAGATGGAGCAATATCATAGGCCCAACCAAGCTTTGATACCAAGTTAAAAAGCCCAGCCCACACTTCTAAATCTAGAGAATGATTCAGTCGTGAGCACATCGAGGAAGGTGATGAGGGTGGGTTTGAAGTCTCCAATTTCAACCATCATCAAAAATCAAAATCAAAGAAAAAAAGGTCATATATTTCAACAGAATGCTAAATATTGATTAAATAAAAAATTCTTAGAAATCAGAGCACCAACCAGTTTTTTTGTTCACCAACCAGTCTTTTTTGTTCACATCAAATTCGTCATCTTAATCATCATCATCGTCTTTATCTTGATCTTCCTTTTGAATCTTCTTTTTGATTTATGATTGTTTTTCCTGATCTTCTTGTTGAATTAATTGGAAATATTTATTAAAAATAAGCACTTGCATATATCCTATTAATTAGACTTATTTACTCATTAATTTTTTTAAAAAAATTATTATTTTTTATATATATTACCTCTCCTTTTAATAATAAGAAATTTTTATATTTTTATATATATTTTGTGTTTATAAAATGATTATTTAATACTAATAAATTATAAATACTTTGGAGATATTGACTTTCATTTGTGAGTTTTGATTTATTTTTGTTTTATTTGTCTTAGTTTCTATTGACATATGACTTGTAACGCCCTCAAAATTAACCCAATATACATATAACAATGACTTGCATTATTAAAAGAAAACATTGCATTATCTCATTCATCAGAGTTTTACGAAATGGAAACATTACATGTAACATCATAATAAATGCCCTACGGGCTTACATCTTGCCAAGCCAACACTTGGACACAAAATTATGAGTTCTAACTCAAATACAAATAAAGCCCTAGGCTTGAATGTTTACATGTAATTCAAAATAAAACAGATAACTAAAGACAAGGCGTCAAAGTCCAAATCCTTCCAAGCTAAGTCCTTGGAGGTAGCTTATCACCTGAACCTGAAAATGATGTTCCCATAAGGGTGAGCCACAGCCCAGTAGAAAAATACTAAACCAAATATAAGCATTGAATAAAGCCCTAGCATTCAATAGATGGTTAACACTAAACATCACATTCACTTTTCATTATTTATTCAACTTTCCATTATTATCAACAAGGCTCAGAACCTGGCCAAACTACAACAGTGAACTATATATTAGTTTCACATTACTTCCAATATCAACAAAACAAATGAGACACAGGCTCATATCGAAACACTTCCATACTTCCAATATGATACACATTTTAGTGTTGTATCATTAACATGTAAAAACAAAACACTTCAATATCAATAAGCACACATAATAGTGATGCTAATGGAGTCCATCCCCTATCTCCTCCCAAACAAAATCCGGTTTAGAGGTCCATCCCCTATCTTCCCCTAAACCGTGGAGTACATCCCCTATCTCCTCCCACTAATATGCATATGCAATGCTCAATCAATACACGTATGTTCTGTATTAATTCAATAGTCAAACAATGACTTAACCAATATGATTAGTTCCAGTTATCCCTAATCCACATGCAATGTCTACAACAATCATGACTATCCTCCGCCGATAGCCAAAACAGTTATTTCTAGACTGGAAATAAATAAATCAACAATTCAATAGGTGAATGATTTAAATAAATCAACTACCCCATTTAATCAATATATTTCATCTCTCATGAATTCAACTAATTTCCCAATTTTCCTTAAATTAAACATACAATTCATTTAATAAAACAACTAGGTTTTTCCCAAAATTACCAAACTACCCCCAACATATTAAATTGCTAAAACTTAGAACAAAACGTATACATTGGAGTAGGAAATCCCTACCTCGAAGAAATAACCAAAAGAGAAGACGAAGATGATGACCCAAACTCCAAAGTGCTCCAAAACCCAAATTGTTCAGATTAAACTGAAGCCCTCGACCCACTCTAACTTTTTAATAAAGGATCTAGGGTAGAAACACCCTAAAACTAGATGAAACCTAGGGTAGAAGGTGTGTAGGGAGAGAGAAGAGTCGGACCTAGGGTTTGGAAACAAAAAGAGATAGAAAAACTGATTAAAATCCCGCTGCTGCCTATTTAAACTGAACAGGCTCGCTCGAGCGAGGACTTGGTCGCTCGAGCGACCAGACACAGAAAACCCCCGCTCGAGCCAAGAATGATTCGCTTGAGCCAACAATCCAGAAGCTCGCTCGAGCGAAGGAAAGCTCGCTCGAGCGAAGAACTCAAACCCTCAGGTCTGCAACCAGACGCACGCTCGAGCGAAGGAACGCTCGCTCGAGCGAGAACTCGAAAACATACACCTCGCTCGCTCGAGCGAAAGAAACACAACTCTCAGGTCCTAAGCCCAGACGCAGACTCTCGCTCGAGCGACCAAACCCTGGCTCGAGCGAAGAACAAAACAACAGCTCGCTCGAGCGACCAACTCCTCGCTCGAGCGAAGGTCCAAAAATCTGGACAGCAACACTTGGTTTCCAACCCAACCAACCTGTAACAAACCTGCCCAACACAACCCATAACTCAAAATAGGGAATTTAAAGGACAACAACAACAACAAAATAACAACTGAATCTACGGACCATAAGTCCGGGTACAACAACCAAATGGGAAAAGACCGGGGTCGCTATAACCTCCCCCCCTTAAAAGAATTTCGTCCCCGAAATTAAGCATAAGTTGTTGAAAACAAGTTTTTTCTCAAATTCCAACAATATGATATTACAATAGTAAACAAATTGACCCTAAACTGGCCATTTCATCTCTTATCAAGAGGCATCTCACAATATGTCTATAAACAACATATATTACAACATGCATCAGTATTATACATTTTTTTCCTTTCAATTTCAACAGTTTTCAATATCATATTCAATTTCATGATAGAATTCTAATTCAACAATATATTCAACATATTCAATGTTATACCAAACTTCCATTATGAGGCAAGTTCCAAAACATTTCCATTAAACCAAAACATTCTAATGTTTTCCAACTTAAGACATATATAAAATTCTTAAGTTCAACCATATTACAAATCTAAATATAAGATTATAAATCAATAAACATGTCCGGATATTTCTCGCGGACTTCCAATTCACGTTCCCAAGTGGCTTCTTCCACCCCGTGATGTTTCCAAAGAACCTTCACCAAAGGGATGGTTTTGCCTCGCAAAACTTGATCCCGCCTATCCAAGACCCGAACGGTCTCTCCTCATATGAGACATCCTCATCAACCACTAAATCAGTCCAATCCAACACATGTGATGGATCGGCTCATACTTCCGAAGCATACTCACATGAAACACGTCATGTACTCCGGACAACTGCGGTGGCAAAGCTAAACGATAAGCAGCCTCGCCAATCCTCTCAAGGATCTCAAAAGGACCTATGAACCGAGGGGACAACTTCCCGCTCTTCCCAAACCTCATCAATCCCCGTCTAGGTGATATCTTCAGAAAGACATGATCACCCACCTCAAACACTAAAGGTCTCCTCCTACGGTCGGCATAAGATTTCTGACGACTCTGGGCTGTAACAAGTCTCTTACGGATAAGCTCAACTTTCTCCGTCGTTTCCCTCACCAATTCCGGACCCAATAGAGGTGCATCACCCACCTCGGCCCAACAAACTGGAGATCTACACGGTCGGCCATACAAGGCCTCAAACGGTGCCATACCAATACTAGACTGGAAACTGTTGTTGTAGGCAAACTCCACCAAAGGCAAGTGCCTCTCCCACGACCCACTGAAATCAAGAACACAACCCCGAAGCATATCCTCAAGGATCTGAATAGTACGCTCGGACTGCCCGTCAGTCTGAGGATGATAAGCCGTGCTAAAGGTCAACTTAGTGCCTAAGGCACTCTGCAAACTCTGCCACAACCTAGCAGTAAAACGAGGATCTCTATCTGAGACGATCGTCACTGGGACCCCGTGCAACCTCACTATGTCCCGAATGTACAAGTCGGCAAGATGGTCTACCGAATCTCTCACGCGCATAGGAATGAAGTGCGCCGACTTAGTCAACCGGTCTACCACCACCCAAATAGCATCACTACCCCGCTGAGTCCTCGGAAGACCCACAACGAAGTCCATAGTGACATGCTCCCACTTCCACTCGGCAATAGGCAAGGGTTGCAACAAACCCGCTGGCCTCTGATGCTCGGCCTTCACTTGCTGACAAGTAAGGCACTTAGACACGAACGCTGCCACATCTCTCTTCAATACCCGCCACCAAAACTGGCGACCCAAATCCCGATACATCTTAGTGCCTCCCGGATGCACCGCAAGGCGTGAATGATGAAACTCTCGGAGTACCTCCTCACGGCAAGACTCCAGCACAAACAGACGGTCTCGGTATCTCACACTCAGGTCGGGATACGCCGTCAAACCCTTCTCAACCTTCCCACTGGAGATCTTCTCTCGAAGGGATTCTACCTCAAGGTCACCCCTCTGAGCCTCTAACACTCGAGTCACAAGGTAGGCTGCGCAACAACAGAAAACAAGGCTGCAGCCTCAACGGATTCGCCCAGAAGCAAATCAAACTCCCCAAGTGCACCCAACATCTCCCACTCCCGAATGGCTATACAAGCTATGTCACCAACAGGTTTCCTGCTAAGGGCGTCGGCCACCACATTGGCCTTCCCCGGATGATAGTGCAACTCAAAGTCATAATCCTCAATGAACTCCATCCACCTCCTCTGCCTCAAGTTCAAGTCTTTCTGTGTGAACAGATATTTCAGACTCTTATGATCCGAGAATACCTCGAACCTCTCACCGTAAAGATAATGCCTCCAAATCTTCAAGGCAAATATCACAGCTGCTAACTCTAAATCATGCGTAGGGTAATTCTTCTCATGAATTTTCAACTGACGTGAACCATAGGCAACCACTTTCCCCTCTTGCATCAACACACAACCCAGACCCTCTCGTGAGGCGTCACAATAGACTGCATAACCCAACCCTCTCTCCGGAATAATCAAGACTGGAGCGGTGGTCAGTCTAACTTTCAACTCCTGAAACGACTTTTCACAAGTCTCACTCCATACAAATTTGACTCCCTTCCGAGTCAATCTAGTCAAAGGTGAAGCTAACCTGGAGAAATCCTTCACAAATCGGCGATAATACCCAGCTAATCCCAGAAAACTGCGGATCTCAAACACACTCTTAGGCTGTGCCCAATCTTGCACTGCCTCTGTCTTGGATGTATCAACAGACACCCCTTCCCCCGAAACCACATGGCCTAAGAATTTCACCTCTTCTAGCCAGAACTCACACTTCCCAAACTTAGCATAAAGCTTATGGGCTCTAAGTAACTCAAGCACCACTCTCAAGTGTTCCTCATGCTCCTCCTCCGAAGGTGAATAAATCAGAATGTCGTCCACGAAGACAACTACAAAACGATCTAAGAATTCCCGGAAGATCCGTTCATCAAATCCATAAACACTGCCGGTGCATTGGTGAGCCCGAATGGCATCACCAGAAACTCATAGTGGCCATACCGCGTACGGAATGCCGTCTTCGGAATATCCTCCTCCCTGACCCTCAACTGGTGGTAACCCGATCTCAAATCTATCTTAGAGAAACAACGGGAACCCTTCAACTGGTCGAACAGATCATCTATACGAGGCATAGGGTACTTATTCTTAACCGTAGCCCGATTCAATTTCCGGTAATCTATACATAGTCTCAAAGCACCACCTTTCTTTTTAACAAAGAGGGCCGGTGCTCCCCACGGCGAAACACTAGGACGGATATAACCCTTATCTAGCAACTCCTGGAGCTGAATCTTCAACTCAACTAACTCGGCTGGGGCAAAACGATAAGGTGCCATAGAAATTGGCGCCGTGCCGGGCACTAGGTCAATAGAGAACTCAATCTCTCGATGCGGTGGCAACCCAACAAGATCCTCGGGAAAGACGTCCGAGTACTCACAAACCACCCTTGGCAACACAATCTGAGTCTCATCAACCTCACTAATCGAAAGATTAGCAAGTAGACCACTAAGCTCACTCCGCCCTCGCGAACCATACCCCGGTGGCAAAACACTACCAACCCGGTCCCCCAGAAAATGAAAACACTCTCCGCCCACGGTACAACAAGTGACCCTCTGGCGATAGCAATCAATAACTGCCCGGTATGACGATAACCAGTCCATACCCAAAATAACATCGAAGCCTTTCATAGGCATAACTACAAAGGAAAATGGGATTCTATGATCATCGACCTCTATATCACAACCCCTAACACCTTGTTTCAAGATCAATTCACCCCCAAGAGGTGACACTACACAAATAGGAGATGCTAACTGAGCTAACTCCAACTCCAAAACAGATGCAAATGCAGCAGACACAAAGGAATGAGATGCACCCGTATCGATCAAAACACTAGCAACTGAATTGCAAAACAAGAAGGTACCTCTCACGACAGATGGAGCCGGTACAAGATCCTGCGCGGTAACAGCATACACGCGCCCAGATGGCCTCTGATCAACCTGCTCACCCCTAGGAGCATAAGACTGCTGCACAGACTGGGACGAAGAAGCCCCCTGATTGGCCCTCGAGGCCTGACCCGACTGAGCTGGCTGCTGACTCTGAGTCTGCCTCAAACCAGATGCACCAGGTGTGCCACTCAACTGCGGGCAATACCTCTTCATGTGCCCTGGCTGACCACACTGATAACACGAGAGTGGCTGGCCTCTACCCTGACTCTGGCTCTGAGATCGAGCCGAAGAAGATGCTGCCTCTCTGTACTCCTCCCCTCTGAGGACAAACTGGAGACTTGTGGCCCAGCTGACCACACTTGAAACAGGTGATGTCTCCCTGACTGCCTTTCCCAGAACTAGCACTCGGTACTGGAAAAGTCGATCTAGAAAAGCTACCCTGAGACTGCTGAGGAGTGAAACCTCTCTGTCTCCTACCATCACTCTGCCCATCCTGACTCCTCTTGGAGCCCTTCTGCCCTTCCTCCTCCTCCTGCATCATAATCTCAGTATGGCTGCAGCATCAACCAGACGCCCATAATCCCGAATCAAAGACCCTACTACTCTCAACTTGAGGCCACGCCTCAACTTCTTCTCAAACTCAATACAACGGCGTTCCTCCGACGCCACCAACTCAGGTGCAAACCTGGACAAACTAGTAAATGAGGCCTCAAACTCGGCCACTGATGAACTGTTCTGCTTAAGCTGGCAGAACTGATCTCTCAACTTCTCCCTAACTGCTGGAGATAAAAACCGCTCCTGGAAAGCATTCACAAAAGCCTCCCAAGTACCTCCGATACGACCTTTGGTGAACTTCCACCACTGACCCGCATCCCCCTTCAGCTGGAACGATGCCAAGGTCACCTTCAACCCCTCATCCTCGATGCCAAGCATCTCAAACGTTTTCGTTGTCTGTTCGAGCCATTCATCTGCCTTAAGCGGCTCTTTAGGATCACCTAAAAATTCGTCCGGATTAGACCGGAAGAACTCCCTCTTCAGAAAAGAAGGTCCTGCATCAGCAACATGGACCTGAGCCTGATTCTCAGCTCGAAGAATGCCTACTGACTCCCTGAATGCCCCTGCTATCTCTCGGGCTAAAGCGCCCATAGCCTGCTGGCTTACCGGCTCGGCCACATTGGCCTGGCCTACTCCCTCCTGCACTGCCGGAATCTGAACTGCCGGAATCTCCTGTACTACGGGAATCTCCTCTGGCACAGGCACTTCCTGCCTACCCGGCCTACCGCGACCTCGTCCTCGTCCTGACATCCTAATACAAGAAACAAAGACGTTAGCACATTAATAAATGTGCCGAAGCTAAACACTCGCGTCCTAATGCATTGGACAACAATAATTCATTCCACGTAAGCACATAATGACATAAGCACCTACGAATTTCATTCCTGGATGATAATGGTCCCAAAGCGTTACCATAGTTCCGGTTGGAAGCAGCAGTGATCAATTGCCTTTCCAACAAGACTACTAGCAACTCAAGGTCCAATCAACATCCTAGAAACTACATTCCATACCCACATAATCACATAAACATGTTATCATGCAAACATATAACACTACACTAAGTCTCTATCAAACGAGACGAACCCATTGTGATACTAATCACTTCCCACGTACCCAAAGTATTCAAACCCGGTACGCTCTGATACCAAGTTGTAACGCCCTCAAAATTAACCCAATATACATATAACAATGACTTGCATTATTAAAAGAAAACATTGCATTATCTCATTCATCAGAGTTTTACGAAATGGAAACATTACATGTAACATCATAATAAATGCCCTACGGGCTTACATCTTGCCAAGCCAACACTTGGACACAAAATGAGTTCTAACTCAAATACAAATAAAGCCCTAGGCTTGAATGTTTACATGTAATTCAAATAAAACAGATAACTAAAGACAAGGCGTCAAAGTCCAAATCCTTCCAAGCTAAGTCCTTGGAGGTAGCTTATCACCTGAACCTGAAAATGATGTTCCCATAAAGGGTGAGCCACAGCCCAGTAGAAAAATACTAAACCAAATATAAGCATTGAATAAAGCCCTAGCATTCAATAGATGGTTAACACTAAACATCACATTCACTTTTCATTATTTATTCAACTTTCCATTATTATCAACAAGGCTCAGAACCTGGCCAAACTACAACAGTGAACTATATATTAGTTTCACATTACTTCCAATATCAACAAAACAAATGAGACACAGGCTCATATCGAAACACTTCCATACTTCCAATATGATACACATTTTAGTGTTGTATCAATAACATGTAAAAAAACACTTCAATATCAATAAGCACACATAATAGTGATGCTAATGGAGTCCATCCCCTATCTCCTCCCAAAAAAATCCGGTTTAGAGGTCCATCCCCTATCTTCCCCTAAACCGTGGAGTACATCCCCTATCTCTCTCCCACACAATATGCATATGCAATGCTCAATCAATACACGTATTGTTCTGTATTAATTCAATAGTCAAACAATGACTTAACCAATATGATTAGTTCCAGTTATCCCTAATCCACATGCAATGTCTACAACAATCATGACTATCCTCCACCGATAGCCCAAAACAGTTATTTCTAGACTGAAAATAAAATAAATCAACAATTCAATAGGCGAATGATTTAAATAAATCAACTACCCCATTTAATCAATATATTCCTCAATCTCATGAATTCAACTAATTCCCCAATTTTCCTTAAATTAAACATACAATTCAATTAATAAAACAACTAGGGTTTTCCCAAAATTACCAAACTACCCCCAACATATTAAATTGCTAAAACTTAGAACAAAACGTATACATTGGAGTAGGAAATCCCTACCTCGAAGAAATAACCCAAAGAGAAGACGAAGATGATGACCCAAACTCCAAAGTGCTCCAAAACCCAAATTGTTCAGATTAAACTGAAGCCCTCGACCCACTCTAACTTTTTAATAAAGGATCTAGGGTAGAAACACCCTAAAACTAGATGAAACCTAGGGTAGAAGGTGTGTAGGGAGAGAGAAGAGTCGGACCTAGGGTTTGGAAACAAAAAGAGATAGAAAAACTGATTAAAATCCCGCTGCTGCCTATTTAAACTGAACAGGCTCGCTCGAGCGAGACTTGGTCGCTCGAGCGACCAGACACAGAAAACCCCCGCTCGAGCCAAGAATGATTCGCTCGAGCCAACAATCCAGAAGCTCGCTCGAGCGAAGGAAAGCTCGCTCGAGCGAAGAACTCAAACCCTCAGGTCTGCAACCACGCACGCTCGAGCGAAGGAACGCTCGCTCGAGCGAAGAACTCGAAAACATACACCTCGCTGCTCGAGCGAAGAAACACAACTCTCAGGTCCTAAGCCCAGACGCAGACTCTCGCTCGAGCGACCAAACCCTGGCTCGAGCGAAGAACAAAAACAACAGCTCGCTCGAGCGACCAACTCCTCGCTCGAGCGAAGGTCCAAAAATCTGGACAGCAACACTTGGTTTCCAACCCAACCAACCTGTAACAAACCTGCCCAACACAACCCATAACTCAAAATAGGAAATTTAAAGGACAACAACAACAACAAAATAACAACTGAATCTACGGATCATAAGTCCGGGTACAACAACCAAATGGGAAAAGACCGGGGTCGCTATATGACTTGTAAAGTAATTAGTTGAATTATATTTTGGATAATTGACACTTAAGACCCTTGCACTTTTACCAAATCCTTGCTTTAAGCTATTTACTTTCAATCGTAATAGTCAATCTTACTTTCACCAAAATCTGATTTTAGTTTTTTTACTTTCAATCGTAACAGCCAACCCCTTATACTTTAAATCAAGTTCCATCCATCTATTGTTAATAGAGCTAACGAAAATTAAAAGTAGAGGGACTAAAATGAGATTTTGATAAAAGGGTAATGATTAAAATGAGATTTTAGTAAAAATGTAAGGGCGCTAATAAAAATGTCAAATATGTTTCAAATGACGAATTCCTTCAACTTTGTGCGATAACTTTTAAAAAATTTCTACGCTATATATTTTTTGGCAAAATGGATAAATTATAATTATAATCCTTAAAGTTTAATACCACTTTATTCAAGGGATTTTTTTTTTAGAGTCCCTATTATTAAGATTTTATAGCATAAAGAACATTCAATATTTTCATAATATCTAAGGTCCCTCAAATCGATCTAAAGAAAATTCAATCTAGAGGATTTCTCTGGACTTCCCAGAGAAATTCTCTCAAAATCAGAGAAATTTATCTCATTACGTGTAGAGAATTACTCTAGGTTCAAACCCGAGAAACTTGAAGTTTCTCTGAATTCAAACCAGAGAAATTCAGAGAAAATTGAAATTTCTATGACTTTGTTCACAGAGAATTTTTCTGACTTTCTTCACAAATTTCTCTATGAAGAATTGTGAAGAAAGCCTCTATCTTAGCTTATCCAACAATTCTACTCCAAAATTTATATCTATCAAAACAATTTAACAATTCACACAATAGCCAACTAATCACAAAATTCAAAGGCCATCCAAAGTTTTCATTACCCGTATTTAGAATATTCAGTGCAATTTTTCTGTAAACTTTGGGGTCAATTGGTAAGAGGAAAGTTCAAATCAAATTGATTGCTTTTAATGGTTGTCTTTTATTGCAGAGGGACTACAGTGATTGTGCAAATCAAGAACAAAAAAGCCTTTGCCTATTGATTTTTTTTTATAATTTTGGTTTCAAGTGTTGGTTTAGACTTGTTCTTTTTTAGGGACACTGACTGTCATTGTCGATAAAAACGAGCATACTGGCCATACATATTTGAGAATCGTATAGCTTTATTGGAGCTTTGGAGGGGACAGAGAGTGCACACAATAATTCAAATAATGTTATGTTTTTGTCGTTTCTTATAGACTTTTGTATGCTTTTCTGGGTTTTGGGGTTGTGAAATCATGAGATTATTGTTGGGTTTGGAAGACTTGATCTATGATAGAGAGAGAAATGAAGTTTGATTTGAGAGAATTAAATTTTTTTTGTGATATATAGGTGTAGGATTGAGAGATCTTAGATAATATAAAATAATATTATGGACCTCTTTCATTACTAAAAATGGGAGAAGAATCTTAGACTAATTTTCTCTTATTTAAGTTCTTAAATTTTCAATTTTGTCAATTAATTTCTTAAAGTAATAAATTCGAATCAATTTAATCCATAAGATAATATTAAAACAGAACATAAGCTTAAATGATAGATAAAATTATGATATGATTTTAATTTTTTGTTAACTTAATTATCCTCTGTAAGTATGTGGTTTTATAATTGGTATATTTCTCTCAAGCTGATTAATTTTAATTACGTATATAGGTCTTCTATTTATATTCTAATACGCAATTATTCATTTTATCTTATTTTTCGACTATTTCTAATATTATTTTATATTTCATTTCATTATATTTGTCTTATGCCGCCATTATTTATAATTTGTCTAAATTATAACGGTAAACTACCAATAGGTCCTAATAATTGGACTTAATTTTCATCAAATTCTGTTGAAATAAGTCCTAATAAAATCATCATTGAAAATAATTTTTGTAATGATTTTTTTCATATGTGGCTAAAAATTAACAATTAGTGACTTTTTTGTTACGATTTTTATAAATTGTCGCTAAAACTTATCATTAGTAACATTTTTTTGTGATAAATTTTTCAAACTGTCGTTGAAAGTTGAAAATTAATAACTATTTTTGCAACGTTTTTTTTTAAACTATCGCTAAAACATATAATTAGTAATATTTTTTGTAATTTTTAAATTGTCGCTACAAATTAACAAGTAGTGACGTTTTTTAATAGTATTTGATAAAAAATGCCATTAATTATCATAAGACCTATTAGACAAATAAGTCCACTTATTAGGATTTATACGTAAGTCCCTCAAATTATAGTTACTTAGATCAATTTTTTATTTTTCTGGTGGTATTAATTCAAAACATTCTCTTGGAGAGTTTCTTGCAAGGATAAGGATAACTATCTGTATTATTTTCTACAAGAGCTAACTTATTACTTTTATCTAATAATAGATGTCAAACTTAATGTATAATTTCTAATTGATTTTCTTTAAAATTTTCATTAAATTCTTTTAATAAGCCAATGATAGGAGTATTTTGTTGGATAATTATTTGTAGTGCAATACTATTATTTAAATTATTTTATTTGATTTCTTTAGTGTGACTACCGCTCATATATTAATATGGCAAAATTAAGAAATTAATCTCTGATATCAATTCTAAACACAAGTGCAAAGGATAATTAAGTTAATAATAAATTAAAATGTGGGCCTTATAATAATTTTATATAACTATTGGCAAAGATTTTATTTCTATATTATCTTTAAGACTAAATTAATTCGAATTTAATACTTAAAGGACTTAATTGTCAAAACTAAAATTTTAAGAATTGAAACCAAAAAAAAAAAAATGTTAAACTTCAAGGACTATAATTAAAATTTACGCTTTTTAATAATATGATAAAAGATATATTTAGTCCCTAAAATATGTGTTGTTTTTTATTTTAATCCCTTAAGCTTCAATTTTGTGATTTTGGTTCTCAAAATTATCAATTTGAGTATAAGTTTAACGTCTGTTAACAGAAATATGAATAAAGACAGTTTTCATCTATAAAGCATGAATTTTTTGTCATTTTAGTCCCTCAAGTTTTAAATTTTATCATTTTAATCTTCAAAATTACCAATTTAAATCAATTTGATCCTAGTTCAAATTAAGAACTCTCCCTCTCTTCTTGCACACTACCATTGCCACTAGCTGCTACCGGCACCATTTTCGTCAACCATTCATCCATTGACTTTCTGACAACCATGACTGCAAAAATAAAAAATCAAAATCCAATCAGAAGAATCATAACACAAAGCCAAGAACCCAAAATCCAAGTAGAAATTACCAAATTGATGAATTGACTTACCAAGGAGGAAGAAGGTACAAACAGAGCGGTTAAAATATGATGATTTCATTGGTGACATTGGCAGTATGAATCAAATAAAGCTCATAAGAATAGCAGAACAGTAAAACTCAAGGCACAACAATTGAAAATGAGAAACCCTTTCAGCCAAAAAAAAAGTGTCCGGAAAATTATCTAGATTTGTAGATCAATGGTGTCTGTTTGGACTACAACATATGTACGGGAGAGAAAAAACTTGCCCGTATAATCCTGTTGATCAAGCAATAACACAGAGAATTTAACGTGGTTCGGCCAATTGCCTACGTCCACGAGCTGCAGATTTATTACTTTGAACAAATGATCAGAATTACAATCAACTCTCCGTTCTTTACTCTCTTTTTTCTATAGACTCCTCCCTCTCCAATCCCCCCTAATGCCCTATATATAGGATCACAAATACAAGAGGGAATCTTAGAATTGAGCTGGCTGCCAGCTCAATCCTACTTTTGGGGGCTTTCTACACATGGCCTCATGGCCTCATAACTTACATGGCCATATGGCCTCATGGCCAGCTCTTATGGCATCATGGCTAACATACCTTTACAGGTTGGCTAGAATCTATAGTCACTTTACAACTAGTTTCCATAACCGAACTACCAATTTGACCGAAGTACATGTTAGTTTGGAGCTTACTCCTTTCTTATCTCGGTTTCCTATGCTGAGACCGAGCTAGCCATAAGAGAGTTGTGCCGAACTATCTTCAGAACTAAGTCATCTCAAGGACTTGGTATACCTCGGTTTTCATGTGCCTTGACCGAACTCACTGCCCGAAGACCGAACTTCTCTCAACGCATTATTCAACCGAGGTAGAAATAAAGCTTTGACCAGACTGATCATTACGGTCGTATGACCGGTCTAATTCCAAGGTTACTTCGCCAAACCGGAGTAACTTTACGCGCCCATTCTACTCCGGCCCTTCGCATTGCGGCCCATAATGGCCCATATCCAGCTTCGGCCCAATTTGCTTATAATTACCCTCTCAATTGCCCCTTAATTCCATCTGCATAGCATGATAGGGATTACTCACTTAACAACCGAGCTAAAGTTTGTAAGCCTTTCCAACCGAGCTAAAATCCTATATCTATTCCAGCCGAGCTAAAAACCTTTTAGCTTCTCCAGCCAAGCTAAAAATCTTTTAGCTTCTCCAACCGAGCTCAAATAAATTTAGCTTGTCCAGCCGAGCTACACTCAAACCGTACTGTGCACGTCCGGTCAAACGTCTCTTCAAATGCGGCGACTGAAACACTTCCCCTTCCAGTAACACGTGGCAACCTCTGATTGGACCTCCAAAGCGGTGCAGCCGCCCTCGTACTCCGCAATTTTTGAACAGTTTCCCGCCCATCTTCCCAAAAAAACTCTTCAATTTGCCAAAAATCATTTACCTTCTCTTTCAGTCCTTCCTCCTTCTCACTCTTTCTCCCTGAGTTCTTGCTGCTGTTCTTCGACCCTTGCACTCTGCAAAGCTTGCTTCGTGTTCTTCATTTCTTTGCTCTCATTTCTCGCTCCTCTTTTCCACCAGGTAAGGGTTCAGAATCTGTTTTTTTTCATTTGTTTTTGCTTTCATTCAATTCATTGCATATCATTTTCGAAAAACACTTCCTGCTGTTAGTTTTGTATTTTTTTCTGGAAAACTTAGACATAGAACATATGAATGCTCATGATAACCTGTAGAACACTAATTTTGATCCAAAATCTCGAAGCAACCGAACTAGGAAACTGTTTGTGCTATATAAGAACTTAGGTAGACTGGAACCGAACTAGCACTTGTACACATCACGGCAGTTTCAATAGGCCACCCACGGATTCAGACTTAGCCGAAGTAGCACTTGTACACATCACGGTAGTTTCAATAGGCCACCCGAACTAGAAAATCTCTGCCTTGGGGGCAAAAACAGCTTTCTCAGTTTCTAATCCGAACTTAGAAAGCTACCCCTTGATGCTTAACCGGAGTAACAAACTCCATAGGCAAAACCGAGATAAACAAACATCATGGTTATAACCGAGCTTAGAAAATCTTTGCCCTCGACCGAGCTAAGCCTTGGGGGGCAAAGCCAGCTTTCTCAATTCCCAAAACGGACCTAGAAAGCTGCCCCTTGATGCTTAACCGGAGTCTTAACCGGAGTAACATAACCAGAGATAAAACCGAGATAACCAAACACCTTGCTCAACCGAGATAACATGCACCTTTCTGAAGCCGAGGTAGATCACGTGGCATCCTGTAGCCGAAGTAAAACTTCCCCCTTTTTTTTTTGCTTTATTTTTGTAGCACGGTCCATTGATCTGTGCTTAACCCCTTGTTTTCCACTTTGCAGACTTTAGGTTGCCAGGCACTCCATTGCGCTCAACCGAGCTACCGCACACATTTTTTCGACCGAGATCAATTATTCTTCATTTATACCATAAATGGGGAAATATAGGTTCCTTGTAGAAACCCCAGGAGGCCTAGCCGAATTCAGAAAAGACTATAATATTCCTGCCGATGTAGACCTCATTTTAGCCGAACAAGAAATCGACCCATGGGGCAAAGAAGGCTTCGTCCCCTTTACCCTCCAATCCATAATAGAGACCGGACTTAGATTCCCGGTCCAACCCTTAATATGCGAATTCCTAAGGCAAACCAGACTTTGCCCAACCCAACTATCCACCAATACATATCGAATAATAATGGGTATAGCCGCACTGAACCACCAGACCGGTCTCAACCTAGGTCTAGCCGAAATATTTCACCAATACTCCATAGGATCCAAAAACGAACGCTGGTGTTACTACCTAAGAATACGCCGTAGCCGAGAAAAAATAATAAAACACACACCGGACAAAGACTTGAACGATGACGACTTTTTTTGGGTCTCTTGTACGGGAGAGAAATAAACTTGCTCGTATAATCCTGTTGATCAAGCAATAACACAGAGAATTTAACGTGGTTCGGCCAATTGCCTACGTCCACGAGCTGCAGATTTATTACTTTGAACAAATGATCAGAATTACAATCAACTCTCCATTCTTTACTCTCTTTTTTCTATAGACTCCTCCCCTCTCCAATCCCCCCTAATGCCCTATATATAGGGATCACAAATACAAGAGGGAATCTTAGAATTGAGCTGGCTGCCAGCTCAATCCTACTTTTGGGGGCTTTCTACACATGGCCTCATGGCCTCATAACTTACATGGCCATATGGCCTCATGGCCAGCTCTTATGGCATCATGGCTAACATACCTTTACAGGTTGGCTAGAATCTATAGTCACTTTACAACTAGTTTCCATAACCGAACTACCAATCTGACCGAAGTACATGTTAGTTTGGAGCTTACTCCTTTCTTATCTCGGTTTCCTATGCTGAGACCGAGCTAGCCATAAGAGAGTTGTGCCGAACTATCTTCAGAACTAAGTCATCTCAAGGACTTGGTATACCTCGGTTTTCATGTGCCTTGACCGAACTCACTGCCGAAGACCGAACTTCTCTCAACGCATTATTCAACCGAGGTAGAAATAAAGCTTTGACCGGACTGATCATTACAGTCGTATGACCGGTCTAATTCCAAGGTTACTTCGCCAAACCGGAGTAACTTTACGCGCCCATTCTACTCCGGCCCTTCGCATTGCGGCCCATAATGGCCCATATCCAGCTTCGGCCCAATTTGCTTATAATTACCCTCTCAACATAAATAAATCTAGACCATTAATTGCAGAGTTTCGGAGAAAATTCTGATTTTTTTTTTCTTCTAAAACAGTAGAATTGCTCATAAAAATCCCGTCTGATAGCTTATTCAACCGGCAGTAGCACAGTGGTATGAGGTTTGTTAGGAATTTACAAACAATCCGTTTGGACCGTGTACTCTTCAACATTAAAACTCAACAATGAACTACTTCAAAGTATTCACCCCAATACTCATAGCCATAGAAAATACTACTAACTAAAAAATGATAAACTTATCACCCCAAGGTTCAACACGGTTTAATTTGTTGTCTCCACCAAACACAATAATCATATAAAAAAAAAAATTATATTAGAGTCAACCAACCAATAAAATAGAGTTGCCACACATTAAACAGGTGACGCAATTACCAATGTAACAAGAGTATGGTAACTATTAACTAAATATTTCATTAGAAAAATTACACTTATCTCCTGTGATAATTATTCAAATTACAGTTGAAGTCATTATCGTGATTCCTATTGTTTCAAAGTAAACAATTTGTTCCTTACATTTTATGTGTAGTTGAATGACCAAATTGAAATTATACTAAAAGTATATGAACCAATTGTTCAAATTAAAATAATATGAATCAAAATGAAATTTGAATCAAATTATATAGGTAAAATGTATAAATCACCATAGGAAAATTTCACTATGTGCCAAATCACAAGAAAGCAAAGTGAAATTTTCCTTTTTTTGGGAGCCTGGGTCCAAGTTTTCTCACTTAGCCAATACTCCACCACCACAAACAACACTTGCAGAATACTTAAAATTTTGTTTCAGACAGTTCCATAGCAAGATGGCCATTTTCCAAATCATAATCTTCTTGTTCTTCTTGCTCATAGGATAAATGGCTGCAGTAGGAGAACAAGATGATGACTGCATGCCAACAAGTTGCTGGAAACATCACCACCCTGAAATCTGATTCCCTTTCTGGCTCAAAGTGTATCACCCCAACCACTGTGGGTATCCCCGCTTTGATCTTTCTTGCATTCCTCATAGCAAATACCGTGTGCTTGAGCTCCCAAATTCTGATGGTTGCTTCCCACAACACCTTCCAAACCTCGACTTATCTTCCTCTCCCTTCCAATTCCTAACATATATCTCCTCCTCCTACTACTTTAGCTTCATCAATTGTTCCCAGAAACAACCAAAGTCGTTTGATGTGTATTGGATTGATTGCCTTAGCGACCACAGTAACCATGTTTGTGTCACTTATACTTTTTCTTTGCCCCGATTATCTTGCCCAAAGATGTATAACA
Organism: Camellia japonica; assembly: GCA_030407325.1. Classification (NCBI taxonomy): domain Eukaryota; kingdom Viridiplantae; phylum Streptophyta; class Magnoliopsida; order Ericales; family Theaceae; genus Camellia; species Camellia japonica. Next base: position 161,749,492 of record JAPPVO010000032.1, read on the forward strand.
CCTCACTCCCAGAAGAAATATATGCTTATGGCCAGCTGACATTGAATGATCTTGGATTGAATTGGAGTCAACCGATATGTGGGAACTGTGAAGCACAAGGCAAGTAATGTAGATTGAAGAATAACAGCAACAACAACAGCAGCCAATAATTATTAAATGGATCAACTGAATGCATTGACAAGCCCAAACAACCATCTACAGGTACTTTCCATTCCTGTTTCTACTTTCTTAATTCAAGCTAGGCTTTTAAATTTTCAGTTCATCTTTTCTTTCTTTCTTTGAAGCCACCATCACCCCCAAGCCCCTCTGGGGAGCCTTTTCTTTTAAGAACCCTGAGTTTATTTTCTCATAGAAAATTATTAGAAAACGTTTTTCTATATTTTGGTTGAATCATTAAAATATTAATGTGCTAGTGGTGAAGTGTTTCAATATGTTCCCTAACATAATTTTTTCTCTCTATCTGTCCAAGGACAGACACATGATTTTAATCTCAAAGGGGCGAACTCACAGTTTGCGTAGTTTGAATTGTACAATTTCATTGCAAAAATTGTGCACTTCGTTATCGCTGCAGAAACAGGTAAAGTTAAAAGAACAAGAATCAATTTATTGACAAGAACATAAATTGTTGGCTTTCTTGCTTTCACACACACTCTAGCACAACTAAAATATTGTTAACAATTTTTGAAACTCTGAATGTCTAATTTTGTAACTAAAATTTCAAATGCAAACTAAATTTATTTGCAAGTTTGCAAATATCTTCAATTTTAGAAAACGTATAATGAGTCCTAAGATCGAAAGCATAACTAAGAACACACAACTCTATTAGATCCTCATTAAACTGGTTTTTTGATTCTTGTTATAGAATACCACATGTAACTCTACAAATATCAACTCAAAAATGAGACTGAATGATAATGTGATCTCTTTGTTGATGAGCATGAGATACATCAAATGTTAGATCTCAAAGAAAAAGAAGAAGAAGAAAGAGAGAACAAGAATAGAGAAATAAGAAGAGGAAGAACTAAAAGTAGAAGTTTTGAAATAGAAATGGAGATTAGGAAGAAAAATTGAAGATGGAAATTGAGTTGAAGAGAGTATTGAAATAACAAAAAATATAAAGGAAAAAACTAAGTCAAAAAAGTGTTAGAATTGTGAGATACCAGAAATCAATCACACACAATAACACAAGAATATTTACATGGTTCGATAATTGCCTACATCCACGGAGAGCTATCCACTATAGAATTTCCCGGAGGGAGTTTACACCACTCACACCTCACTCACTCACTATAGCACTCTCACTTACACATATACTCTGTGTTGTTGCTACTCACAATCTTTTTGTATGCTCTCCTCTCAGCCTCTCTTTTTATACAGATTATAGGAAGAGAGTGATGAGAGACATGGGTCAGTGGGGTGGCTGCCACCCCCACTTGCCATCCCCACCTCTCTCCAAGTGGGTTCTTCATTTGGGCAGTGGACTAACAATTCTCCCCCTCAACACCTATATGGATAACTGACTTCTCACTTGAAATCCATCCCAGCAATGTCTCTACAGATTTCGAGTTGTCTCTCGAGACCACCTTTGTAAGTATGTTAGCTGGATTCTTATCTATATGGATCTCGATCAGATCCAATAACTGATTTTCCATCACTTCGTGTATCCAATGATACCGAACATTAATGTACTTTGTGCAAGAATAGTATATCGAATTCTTGCTCAGGTCGATGGCACTTTGGCTATCACAATGTACTGTGAACTTGTTTTGCTTTAATCCCAACTCTTGGAGAAACCGCTTCAACCACAACATCTCTTTCCCAGTTTCCGTTGTGGCAATATACTTTGCCTCGGTTGTGGATAAAGTAATACACTTCTGCAACTTGGACTGCCAAGACACAGCTTCCCTTGCGAAAGTGAACAGAAATCCTGATGTAGATTTTCTACCATCAAGATCTCCCGCCATATCTGAATCTGTATAGCCTTCCAAGACTGGCTTAGCATCTCTAAAGCACAAACACATTTTTGCTGTACCCTTGAGGTACCTCAGAATCCACTTGACTACTTCTCAATGCTCTTTTCCTAGATTGGAAAGGAATCTGCTTACTACTCCAACAGCATGAGCAATATCTGGTCGGGTAGACACCATTGCATACATCAAACTCCCTACAGTAGATGAGCAGGGAATAGCCTCCATCTCTTCTCTTTCTTTAGTAGATGAGGGACAAGAACTCTTGCTCAGCTTGAAATGATTAGCCAGCGGAGTACTGAATGGCTTGGCATCTTTCATGTTGAACTTCGCAATCACCCGTTCAACGTACTTCTCCTGTGACAACCACAAATTCTTGGCTTTCTTGTCACACACAATTTGCATGCCCAAAATTTGCTATGCAGGGCCTAGGCCCTTCATATAAAAGGATTGTGATAACTCATTCTTTAGTGATCTGATTGCTGTGGCATCCTGTCCAACAATCAGCATGTCATCAACATAGAGCAGGAGTATGATGAAGTTTCCATTGGGGAATTTCCTGACATAGACACACTGGTTTGCAGTAGTTCTCTTGTACTCATGACCCACCATGAATGAGTCAAACTTCTTGTACTACTGTCTCGGCACTTGTTTGAGGCCGTAGAGACTCTTCTTCAATCTACAGACTAAGTTTTCTTTCCCTTTTACTTTAAAACCTTCTGGCTGCTTCATGTAAATTTCTTCCTTCAGATCACCATGGAGAAATGTCGTCTTCATGTCCATCTATTCAAGTTTCAAATTCAAACTGGCCGCTAGTCCTAAAACTACTCAAATGGATGTCATTGTCACAACTGGCAAGAAGATTTCATCAAAATCAATACCTTTCTCCTGCCCGAAACCTTTGACAACCAATCGAGCCTTATACTTGACTAGCTTTCCGCTGCCATCTTTCTTCAACTTGAACACCCATTTGTTTTGCAATGGTTTTCGACTCTGGGGAAGTTTTACCAAATCATAAGTCTGATTCTTCTGCAAGGACTGCATCTCTTCTTGCATAGCTTGATGCTAGTTACTTTTCTCCTTATGATTCTGAGCTTCTTGAAACTTTCTAGCTCTCCCTCATCAGTAAGCAAAATATAATCAGAAGTAGTGTATTTTGACGACGGCTTAGACTCTCTTGTTGATCTTCGCAACTGTGGACCAATAGTCTCTGGCGAAGGGGGTTGTGGCTCCCCCTGCTCCACACCCTCTTCTTCTAGATCTTCTTCTTCTGGTAATCCATCCTACAACTCTACATCATTGGCTGCATGCTGCGGTAGCTCTTCTTCATCAGTGGCATGCTGTGATAGTGCAGGATTGAGAATAATTTCTAAAACATCATTAACATTGGGTTTGGCTAGTTGCCCAAAATCGTCTAAGGTCTGGCCTTCTTGAAACACCACTTCTCGGCTTCGAATGACCTTCCTATTTTTCAGATCCCATAATCTGTATCCAAATTCTTCATCTCCATAGCCAATAAAGATGGATGGAGTAACTTTATCATCCAGCTTCTATCTGTGTTCCTTGGATACATGTGCAAATGCTTTGCACTCAATCACTCTTAAGTGAGAGTAAGAAATCTCCCTTCCAGACCATACTTTCTCTGGAATTTCAAAATTCAGTTGAACTGATGGCGATCTATTGATCAAATAGCAAGCAACACGAACTGCTTTGCCCCAAAATGGCTTTGGTAGATTTGCCATTTTGAGCATACATCTGAACTTCTCCACAATGGCCCAGTTTATTCTTTCGGCTACACCATTGTGTTGTGGGATTCCAGGAACAGTCTTCTCATGTCGGATGCCGCGAGTAGCACAGTAGGCTTCAAACTCCTTTGACGTGTACTTGCCTTCATTGTCTGTTCGGAGACACTTCAGCTTCTTTCCAGTCTTCTTTTCCACCATAGCATAGAATGTCTGAAAATGCTGGAACACCTCAGCTTTGGTTTTAAGACATAAACCCATACCTTCCGTGATGCGTCATCAATAAACGTCAGGAAGTATTTTTTGCCACCTAAAGATTCCACTTCTATGAGACTGCATACATCAGAGTATACTCTACTCAACAACTCTGATTGTCTTCTGGATGATTAGTGGAAAACGACTCTCTGATGCATCCCAAACAAGCAGTTGTCACAAGGGTTCAATTTCGTATCTTTGGCAAAGGGAATAAGCGACTTCTTTGCCAGAATCTGCAACACTTTCTCACTCATGTGACCCAGCCTGTTATGCCACAAATTTGGTGGTGCCTCATCTTCTGCTGCGTTAAGGCTATCTAAATGCACATCCACATGAGTCTTGTACAACGTACCACTTGCATGTCCTCTGGCTACCACCAGAGATCCCTTTTTCAACTTCCACATGCCTTTGCCAAAGTAGTTCTCATAGCCTTGCCAATCTAAGGTATCCTAGAGATAAGATTCAGGCGTAAATCGAGAATATGCCTGACATCTTTCAACACCATTGTGCACCAAACTTTGGTTTGGATGCGAACATCACCAAGTCCAGCAATCTTCGAACAACTGGAGTTACCTATCTTTACTGTACCAAAATCTCCAGCTTGGTATGTACAGGAAAACTCCTTCCGAGATATAGCGTGGTAGGAAGCTGATGTATCTACCACTCACTCGGTGTCGTTGTCTGACATATGGAGGCATTCTTCTTCTTCAACAGAGAATAATGCAATATTCTTTGAGACAGTATCTGCAGTGTTCCCATCTTCAGTCTTTGACTGTCTATTGACGTGTTTTTGTTCTCCCTTCAAGGCATAGCAATATTTCTTTATGTGACTCTCTTGGCCACAGTGGTAACACTTGAACTTCGAATGGCTCATACCTTCTTTGGATTTCCTTTTGTCTTGAGATCTTCCTCTACTGCGTCTTCTACTTTTGCTTCTTCCTCTGCCTCTGACTCTATCTTTATTTTTTGTGACGAGGGCATGAGATTGATCTCCACCAATGTCTTTCCTCCTTATCTCTTCATTATACATAGCGTCTGTGACCATGCTCATGGTCAGCTTCCCTTATGGTGCAGAGTTGCTGAGAGAAACCACCAATGTCTCCTAGCTGTCCGGTAAAGAACTAAGCAGTAGTACGGCTTGCATTTCATCGTCCAAGCGCATCTTGACGGTTGCAAGCTGATTCACCAGATTTTTAAATTCACTGGTGTGCTCGGCGACAGACACACCATTCTTTAACTTTAGATTTACAAGCCTTCTCATCACCAAGGCTTTGTTCCAAGTGGTCTTTGACTGGTATATGTCGTCTAACATTGTCCAGACAGCATAGGCATCTGTCTCCTGGGCGACATGATGGTACACACTGTGGTCTATCCATTGTCTGATACAACCAATAGTCTTGCGGTTCATCTTTATCTAGCCATCATCCTTCATTGCTTCTGGTTTAACCCCTTTTACAAAAATAGGGTCAAACAGGTCCTTGTAATAAAGGATGTCTTCTATCCGCGACTTCCAAATTGCATAATTGGAAGGAGTCAACTTTATCATGGATCCCGAAGTCGACGTTGATTCCTCCATCAACACTTGTCTATATAGAAAATGATCTCTGTCTGAAAAACAGGCTTTACTGTTGAGTCCGGACTAGTCAAATTAGCCGAAAAAACACTTCAAATTGCCAAAATAAAGACTGCAAATTTTGAAATTTTGATTTGCAAAATCTGACCGTACGGATGTGTCCGAGATACTCCAAATAGTTGGAAAGCAATATTGGATTGCCAAAAACGGACTCCGAATGGCTCAGATCAAGCAAAAATAGTTTGGATTGTTCAGATCTGTGGATGTACCTTAGTCACGTCGCACCGGATCAATTCTGTATGCTAACGTGGCTGCTAACGTGTCTGATGATGTGGCAGTCTAGCTGACGTGGTAGCTACATGCTTAGACATGTGGTGTGTGACGTGGCGACACGTGGTGTGTGACGTGGCAACACACGCGCGCGTCACTCGTCTTCCTCCTTCTGTCGCGCGTGGAGTGCGTGGCTGAGACTGGATGATGCGCCTTCTGTGTGATCGGCGCGTGGAGCGCGTGACTGAGACTGGGCTTCACGCGCCTTCTTCAAGGGGCGCGTGGGAACGCGTGTAGGCTCTTTTGGGGCTCTGCTTTGGAGTTCTGGACTCCTCTCGACGAGACCTTGCTCCTAGTATACTCAAAATCAAATTTCGAGTAACTTGATTTCTGGCAGTTTTGAAAAAACGCACTCTGTTTTTTCGAAATGCAACCGACTCGGCTCTGATACCACTTGTTAGGACTATGAGACGCCAGAAATCAATCAAACACAATTACACAAGAATATTTACGTGGTTCGACAATTGCCTACGTCCACGAAGAGCTATCCACTATAGAATTTCCCGGAGGGAGTTTACACCACTTACACCTCACTCACTCACTATAGCACTCTCACTTACACATATACTCTGTGTTGTTGCTACTCACAATCTTTTTGTATGCTCTCCTCTCAGCCTCTCTATTTATATAGATCAGAGGAAGAGAATGAGAAGAGACATGGGTTAGTAGGGCGGCTGCCACCCCCACTTCTCTCCAAGTGGGTTCTCCATTTGGGCAGTGGGTTCTCCATTTGTTCAGTGGAATGGGCAGTGGACTAACAAAAAGAACAAGAAAAGAAGAGGGAGAACCGATACAAATAAGGAGAATAAGAGGTGGAGAGAGAAAGGAAAATAGGTGGAGCTAAATAGTAAAAGCAGAAACTTGAAAATGCAAATTCAGTTAAGGAGAACATGGGGGATTAAGTACTAAATTTTTCAAAAAATCTTCAAAGAGAAAGCCTATATAATCTATAAATATTAATAACTAATACCAGTATATTTAAGGAGTTCTTTCAAAACTTCGAGGTGGCGGTTGCCCATGTGAGCCCGCCCGGGTACATTGTGTTGACATCCAAGCCTGATTAGGCATATCTTAGTTGTTAATATGGTTAAATTTGTATACGAGAGGATTTAACTCTCTTGAATATTTGATTCTACCTTGTCAGTTTCTTTTTCGTAGCCCTAAAAAAATAAAAAGTAATGTTCAATCAATATTATGAATTCATGACAAATAAAATTTCTTACTTATTGAAAAAAATAAATAGATAAATAAAGTAAAAAGAAAAGAAAAGAAAAGTGAGAGTCTAATAGTCTTCAAACTTTTACAGGTGCATCAGAGAAACTAAAGGTTACAGGTAAAGTTAACTATCCTCCCTTAACTTCAATAGACATTGAGGAGGAGGCAAAAATTTGCTAACTTGGTTTTATATGAATTTCAGATGGGGTAGTGGGTTTGTCTCTTCTTGTTGTATTTGTCATTATAATGTATCTTGTCTACATATCAAACAAAATAAGGAAAGAGGATCAATTAAAGATTGAAAAGTTTTTGGAGGATTACAAAGCTCTCAAGCCTGCAAGATACCCCTACATAGATATCAAGAAAATCACAAATCAATTTGAGGACAAAGTAGGCCAAGGAGGTTATGGAATAGTATACAAGGGAAAACTTTCCAATGATGTTCATGTCGCAGTCAAGATCCTCAACAGTGTGAAAGAAAATGGGAATGAGTTCATCATTGAAGTGCAAACAATTGGCAAAATCCACCATATCAATGTGGTCCGCTTGGTGGGATACTATGCTGATGGATTCAAAAGAGCTTTGCTTTATGAGTTCTTATCGAACAATTCACTTGAAAAGTTTATAGCCTCTGATCAACAGAAGCGTTCACTTGGTTGGGAAACATTGCAAGACATTGCTCTTGGCATAGCTGAGGGAATTGAATATCTTCACCTGGGGTGTGATCAACGAATCCTCCACTTCGATATCAAACCTCACAACATCTTGTTAGACCACAAGTTCAACGCGAAGATCTCTAATTTTGGTTTGGCAAAGTTGTGTAGAAAAGAATAAAGTGCAGTATCCATGACTGCTAGTAGAGGGACTGTGGGTTACATTGCACCTGAAGTGTTCTCTAGAAACTTTGGGAATATGTCAGACAAATCAAATATTTATAGTTTTGGAATGTTGTTGCTAGAAATTGTTAGAGCGAGGCAAATTACTATAACACAGAACACAAGCGAAAATTACTTTTCGGAATGGATTTACAAGCATTTGGATAAAGGAGAAGAGCTACGAGTGAGATGCAAAGATTGTGAAGAAACTAACAATAGTGGGACTTTGGTGCATACAACGGTATCCAATAGACCGGCCATTAATGAAAGTTGTGGTGCAAATGCTGGAGGGAGATGAAGACACTTTGACAGTTCCTCCCAGTCCATTTTCCTCCATCAATCCAATGCCAACGAGGTGGACAATGGGTAGTACAACTTTTACTAGTGAGTTAGATGTAATTTTTGAATCTGAGTGAGAGAATAATTAGTGATACGTTATGGGAAATTTTAATGATTGTATAATGTATAATAGAAACTAATCTCATTGTTCTCAGCAATTGCGTTTAGAATTAATTGTGTATTGATGTATTACTACAGTTTTCAATAATACATCTTGAGCATTGCTTTTGTATTAATTATCATCTTACAATGGAGCACTTTGTATCAGAAAGGTTTATGTTTTTTATGTAATCATATCAAAGTAGTATATCAGCATGCATAACACCAATGGCTAATCCACAGGAAATCTATTCTTCTAGCAGCAATGATTTAGAGCTCTAAATAAGGAGCTCTAAATCCACCACTAATTAGGTGGAAATTGAGAAAAAAAAAAAAAATACACCATGGCAGTGGGTCACCCACTGCCACATCATTTGTAGTGGCTCTAATTAGAGGCCCCAAGCATTTTTCTTCTAGGAAGCAAGGTGAGTTTGATGTCTCCAATCTCAACCATCATCAACAATCAAAATCAAAGAGAAAGGGAAAAAAAAAAACGTCAAACAACAAGTGTGTTTGGTTTTAGTTTTTTCAATTTAGTTTTCTAAAAATTATGTTTCTATTTTTCGTGTTTTTTTTTTTGTTTTTAATGAATATTTTTTGAATTTTAAGCAATTTGTTTACTTTGTTAGATACACTTTACTTACATGTATCTCAATAGTAAAATATTTGTGAAAAAAAAAATTTAAAAATTTTAAAATACACAAAAATAAGAAAAATATATTGAATTTTCATTTTGTTTTTTTTTTGTTTTTTTGTTTTTTTGTTTTTGTTGGTATTTAGTGTATTTTTTAATGATTTTTTTTCACAAATATTATATTTTTTAAGTGTATTTATGTTAGGTGAGTCTAAAAATTAAAAAAATTACTTAAAATATAAAAAAATTCATTGAAAACATTAAAATATGAAAAATAAAAAAGTAGAATTTTCTGAAAACCAGAACCAAACAAGTTGAAAATTTATTCATGGATTTATTACATTTTTTATCCTTAAACTATCATCAAATTGTCTACTTTAGTCGTGAATTATTGATTGAGTCTACTCAATTTTTAAGTATAGAAATCAAAATCTATTTAGTTCATAAACTATCGATTGAATCTATTAAGCCTAAAATATTTAATTTAAACATATTTAAATATATATGTTCATAAGTATTATAAATTAGTAAAATACCTTACCTAATTAAGATTTTATTACAAAAAAATTCTTATATTTTTATTCTATCTTGTGCAAACATATAACGAAATAAAATACTTTTTAAAAAAATAAAAATTTAAGATTTTCTTGAATAAAATTTTAACTAAATAGAATATTTTACTAATTTATAATCCTTATGAACTTATATTTTAATTTTATAATGAACTAAATAAATTTTAATTAAATATTTTAGATAATTAATAGATTTAATGGATAGTTTAGGAGCTAAATACACTTTAGAGATTTGCTATACTCAATCAATACTTCAGGACCAAATAAATAATTTGACGATAGTTTAGAAATATAAAATGTAATAAACCCTTTGGCCATGTTTGTTTGGGTGGACATGAGCTTGGGATTGGACTAATAGTCCAATAAAATTATTAATCCGATATTTGGTTAAACAATTAAAGTATGGATTAATTATTTTAAACTTGACTATTAATTAATATAAGATACATAATCCAATGAATTCATAGTCCTAGGACTATTAGTCATGAGAATGCTAATCCAGTCCGTCCAAACAAACATGGCTTTTATTCATTCATTATTCGATCTTAGTACTCAACCGCTAACCTGAAATTTAAAAATGCTAAATACCGTTTCGCTCCCAATAGGCGTAACGAGTTGGTTTCGGGACCTCCAATCAAATTCGTCATTTTTATCTTATCTTCATGATTGTTTTCATCTTCGTTTTGAGTCTTCTTCTTCTTCTTCTTCTTCTTCTTTTTATATTTAATTTTTGATTCCTCTTCTTCTAGCTTTTTAGGGCTCACTTCATCTTCTTGTTGAAGCTGAGTCAAAAGAGCAGATGAGTCGACTCGCAGCGTTCGAACCGAAGAAAGTTACCGATCCAGATATCGCGTATGAAAGCCCCAATTTTGGAGTAGGTAGGTTGATTATCGACATATTTTATTAATAAGACTTATTTATTCATAATTTATTTATTTATTTATTTTTACGTATTTACCTCTTATTTTAATAATGAGAAAAAGTTTGATTTTTTTTTTAAATTTGTTTTGTGTTTGTGAAATAATTGTTTGGAACAACTAATGATATAATAAATTTATCAAATTGATAAAAGGATTGAATATTTTGACTTTTGTTCATGAGATTTATTAAAATTTTATTTTATTTGTATTAATTTATATTAAAATATGACGTGATAAATGTAAGAAATTAAATTATATAGTTTAAAAAATATTTTTATAATGATAAATTTATCACTAAAAGTTACAACATGACTTTTTAATAAACAAGTTAGCCATAATTGTCCCAAATATTAATCACATTGTTTGGTTTTAAAAAGACCCAAATTCTGGTTTTGAATATTTTGTGTTTCCACTTTTTGTTTTTTGAGTAATCGTTTATTTTTGTCATAATTTCCAACACAGCCAAATAGGAAAAAATGAATAAAGTAATAATTAACAAGAAAAGAGCAAGTTGTTAAAACAAAATTGAGATGAATAGTTGGGAGCTGAATTTCAAAGAAAGCAATGCAAACTCGGTATTTGTTTTAATTGATGAATTAAAAAGAAAAGGGAAACATTATATGCTATCAAATGATGATCTTTCTAGAAGAAATGCTAGGAAAATTTCATATTTTTTTTTATTGATTAATTCTTTTTTGGATAAAAGGTGAAAGTTTATTGAACTACAAACAACTACAGTGCCATACATATAAGCTTCACTGGTGAAAACAATCAATAGAAGAACAAAATTGAAATGCAATCCAAACAGAGCCATTTGAACAAAATACCAAGTTTTCATACCAAAATTTCATCTAAGGTTGCATAATTTCCCTATCATACATTGGAATATACGTTTGCCTCAATTACGCGAGGAACAGAGGATGTCAACAATCAAAATACATAAAAACAGAGTGTTTGAAATGATGCAAAACAGTTTAAGGTTCACTTACATCCAAAGTGACAGAATTTATGCATTCACTGGACAGCATGGACAACTTAGTAGGATTTGTGTCAAATCTATGTTCTTTAATAGGCCTCTTTTGCGGGCACATAAAAGGTTTGGAAGGCATCTGCAGTTGATCAACATCCCCTTCAAGCATATCCCACTACCAGAAAAAGTGTTTTTTGCGACGGTAGGCGGCCGTCGCAAATGCCCTGGATCCCGTCGCTAATACTTTTTGCGACGGTAATTTGGTTTTTTGCGACGGGAAGGGAGGGTCGCGACTAATGGGTTGCAAAAGAGCTTTAGCGACGGTAAGTGCCGTCGCCATTAGTTTCTGCGACGGGAGGGTGCCTTTTTTGCGACGGCACTTTTTCTGTCGCCAATAATGGAAGAATATATCAGTTTTTGCGACGGCACATAATTCCCGTCGCTAAAAGTGGGTTTTTGAGACGGCAGAATTACCGTCGCTAAAACTCTGGCAGCTTATAACTATTGGCGACGGCAACGTCTACCGTCGCTAAAGGTATCTTGAAAATTACAATTCCACAGCTTTTGCGACTGTTTTGGTGCCGTCGCAAAAGCCTATTACTCTTTTTTGCGACGGGTTCTTATACCGTCTCAAAAAAAAAAAAAAAAAAAAACCTGTTGAGAAATTATTAAAAAAATTAAATAACCTGTATAAAATAAAAAATAACTATAAAAAAATCCAAAAATTACAGAATAATATAAATCCATACATAAACAAAAGTTGACAAATAATAAAAATTAATAATATTGTTCCATTCATAACAATACATAAATAAAAATTCATAACAATAAAAATTATGCCACTACATAACGTCGCATAATACATACATAATGTTGCTCACAAATTTACAAACATAAATCAAAATCAAAACCAAAAGTTTTCGTCTTGATTCGTTCGTGGGTTACAAAAACAAAAATTGGTCATAATCTTTATACGCCCGCATTCCAGAAGAACCCAACTGCTACTCAGGAAATATCTGAAAAAAACAAGATAAAAATAATTAAAAACCATATAATGGTGTTAATATTTCAATTACAGAAAAATATTAAAAAAAAATTGACTACTATATAATTAGAAAGATAGTTTAGTAAATAATTTTGACTGGACCGAAATCCGGCTCTAACTCCCAAACCGGGAACCCGATTCGAGCCCCGTCTTCTCCCACAAGTCTCTCGTGCCTAGGAGGTCGTGTGTGCCAAGTTTCGTGCTAAACCGACGCCGTTTGGTGATTTTGGGGCGTTAACGCCTCGAATTCAAGTTTCTTAAGGAAGTAGTTTGCCTAAAGTGAAATCCGCTCTAACTCCCAAACCGGGAACCCGATTCGAGCCCCGTCTTCTCCCACAAGTCTCTCGTGCCTAGGCGATCGTGTGTGCCAAGTTTTGTGCTAAACCGACGCCGTTTGGTGATTTTGGGGCGTTAACACCTCGAATTCAAGTTTCTTAAGGAAGTTATTTGCCTAAAGTGAAATCCGGCTCTAACTCCCAAACCGGGAACCCGATTCGAGCCCCGTCTTCTCCCACAAGTCTCTCGTGCCTAAGAGGTCGTGTGTGCCAAGTTTCGTCCTAAACCGACGCCGTTTGGTGATTTTGGGGCGTTAACACCTCGAATTCAAGTTTCTTAAAGAACTAGTTCGTCTAGACCGAAATCCGACCCTAACTCCCAATCCGGGAACCCGATTGGAGTCCTGTCTTCTCCCACAAGTCTCTCGTGCCTAGGCGGTCGTGTGTGCCAAGTTTTGTGCTAAACAAATGATTCACAAAAATCATAATTTTATGATAGAAGAAAGAGTTCCAATATCATGGACGAGTATATGACATAATCATTGAAACCTTGGTAGTAGAAACAAGGCCCTGAAATCAAATTTATGCTTCACATGAATACTTCAAAATGAGTGAACCAACTTATAGAACACAACATGTGTATCATGTATGCTGAGGATTAGTTTGCAGCATGTGTATAATTGATGGCAGAACTTGTTCCTCTTGCACAATTTTTACATCAAAACACATGAAATCCTTTCACTGGAGATGTTATCATGTGTTGACCAAAAGGAGAGAGGATGGTGTCACCTGCTACTACTACCAAGCTAGTATTGGCATTTCATGATGTGGGAATAAGTTATTTTGGCCTTTGTCCCAATAACTTTCTGTCCTCTTTCCTCATTTTAAACATTGTATTTACCAAGTTGGATTATATACTAAATTGAACCATTGATGATAATCATGCATTGAAGTTTGAATAGTTTATGTTGTATATAATTAAATCTTACCATGTGTAGTGAGCAGTAGTATATCAATAGTAGGGTCTGAATTGAAAGCCTTTACAATATCAAAATGCTTTTCTGGTTCAACTGATCCATCAAGCCGCGAATATGTGACACTGTTTTACAGCAAGTACAAAATTATTAGAACAATGAAACAAATCAAATACAAATGTGAGACCTTTTTTTTTTAACAAAAGGAAATGGCAGTTATTATTCCAGCCAGTGAATATATATTCGTTACAGTTACTCTATGAGTCCTGCAAGTATCAATGAGTAAAACATGACTTTGAGGTGATCAAAAGAGGCCTCCATAAAACATTGAGCTTCAAGCATTCATCTTTTGTTGATTTGACACTAATAGATATCAGTGGGAAGATACAAGGTGTAGTGAGTTTTTTACCTTCAATATGAGCATGAAACCATAATAGTAAAACTTCCATTTTTCTTTCTTTCATAAATCTTCGGAGGAAAAGAATTTTATACAGCAGATAATTTACCTGCTTTCTTTCATTGACACCAAATCCTTAAACAATTGAAGCTCGGTAGAATACAATTCCATCAGAAGAGCCTGTTTTTGAGTTGCATTTCCCAACTGATATACATGCTCAACAACTGCAACAAACTAAATAGTATTAATCCTGGAAATTTAATACATGAGCTAGAAGATCAATCATACTGGATCCAACACTGTGCTGGTGCCATGTGCTGTGTTATAATTCTAGCCCTCTCAAATGCCCTCACCCAAATGGATATTTTTTCAAAGTTGTTTTAGGCTGAAAAAATAAAATGAAAATGTTAAATCTTGGAGCACTGTATAATCAGTGTCTTATGAAATGGCGCATTTCATAGTCCTCCATATGACTCAAATGATGTCTTCTTAACTCTACTATTATTTTGCAAAGACAATTCAATTAACAAGCAAAATATCATTACAAACCAGTCAAAAAATGAATAACCAAGTACATCTGACAAAATTCTGCCAATAGTTGTTTTCCCAGAGCCCATCATCCCTGCATTTTGCACATCATATAGTTAAATAAAAATCAATTCAAGTATTTGATCAACTAATTTCAGAGGATCTTGATAAGGAACTGACCAACAAGATATATACACCGTCCATTTAAATATGGTTCAATCTCTTCCGACTTATTCTGCAATTTTAATAACTTCCAATAAGATGAATGCTGAAACTAACTAAGATGAACTAATCAGCTAAATGCCCTTCACAATTTCATGGCTATGTCATGCTGAACAATTTAACAGACGCATAACGCCACAATGTCTGAGCATTAGAAACAGGTTGTACACCCTCAAAATCATAGCTTGTCATGAATTAAACATACAAGAAACCAGAAGAACATCATCTCATACCTTTAAAATTAAAGCTTCATCGAAAGATGGAGGAAAACTTCCAGATTGCAATACTGAACCTACAAAAGTGCAACTCAGATTAAACTCTTAGAACATAGGAGATTATTACTTGAATCACCACAGCAGAGTTGATTATTAGGTAATTTGGTTTGTTGGGTGTGTGAAAAATAGAGGAAATTCAACCCCTAACTTCAGCACTCCAATGAGAACAAGAAATTGTTTTTCTTTGTGTTCATAAATTTAAAATCCAAACAGAAAATTAGAAATTAGGGCTTTAATTTTTTTTAAGAACATCGAAGCAAACATTTTAATTTTTTTTTTTGAAAAAAAAAGAAAAAAAAACTAAAATCAAACTTCATTGAATAGATCCTCTCTAAAACATGAAATCAATCAACCAAAAAAACCAGATCATATATATATATATATATATATGTAACAGATCAAAACCCCCCTATATACACTCACAGATATATATATATATATATATGTGTGTGTGTGTGTATGAAAACCCCCTATATCCGAAATCCCGAGAGAGAGAGAGAGAGAGAGAGAGAGAGAGAGAGATACCCTTTGAAATCGGCGGCGAGGGAAGATCGCCGGCGAGGGAGGAGTGGCGGTGAGGGGCGAGCAACCGTCAACGTCGTCTGTGAGAGAGAGAGAGAGAGAGAGGGAGGCAGCAGCGGCGGTAAGGGAGGAGGATCGACAGTGAGGTACGAGCGACGGTGAGGGAGGATCGGGGGTGAGGGAGAATCGGCGGTGACGGATGATCGGCGCCGTCGTTGTGTTAAAGAGAGAGAGAGGAAGGCGAAACCCTAGATGGAGAGAGAGAGCGAGCAGAAGGAGAGGAGACGGCTCTGTGGTGTTTGTGTTTGTGTTGTGTGTGTGTGTGTGTGTTCTCAAACAAAACCCAACACACATCCACAAATGTTATAGTTAATGAATTTTTTATTAAAATAAAAAATTATTAAAATAATTTTTATAGTAATTTTTATAGTTGATAAATAAAAATTTATTTGTTTCATATTTATTTTAATGAATAAATTTTTTTTTATTTGGTAGAAGTAGGAATAATATTTTCTATTAAAATAAAGTTAATTTTTTGTGGTCAATAAAAAATATTTTTTTATGACCCATTTTTTTTTTTTTTGTTACTAAAAATCAAGAACTAATTTTTTGTGGTAGAGGATCGGAAGAGCGAAAATAGATAAATGAGAGAGAGACAGAAAGAGATGAGCGAGAGAGAAAAAAATAAGAGAGAGAGAAGAGAGACAGAGAGAGAAGAGATAGAGAGAAGAGAGATGGACGAGAGACACAGAGAAAAAGAGAGAGACAGATAGACAGACAGATAGAGAAGAGTGATGTGTCAGAGTGAGAAAGAGAAGAGAGACAGAGACACAGAGAGAAAGAGAGAGATGAACAGAAAGAAAAGAGTGATGAGAGAGAGAGAGAGAGAAGAGAGACAGAGACACATAAAGAAATGGAGAGACAGACAGACAGAGAAGAGTGATGAGTAAGAGAGAGAAAGAGAAGAGAGACAGAGACAGAGAGATAGGAAGATGAAAAAATGGATGAAAAGAGAAATATTCAAAAGAATAAGACAACGTCGTTTGTAGTGGATCGATAAATCGAGAAGGAGCTCGATAAATAGAGAAGATGAGAGTAAGAGAGTGAATAAGACGAACATAGTGAGGGAGAGATAGACAAATAGACAAGTAGCCAGAGAGAGAGAGAAAGAGAAGAGTGATGAGTGAGAGAGAGAGAGAGACAAAGAGAGAAAAAGATAGAGAGTGAGAGACAAAGAGAGAAGAGAGATGAACGAGAGAGATAGAGAGAAGAGAGATGAACGAAAGAGACAGAGAGAGAAAAGAGATGAGAGAAAAGATAGATAAATCGAGAAGGAGCTCGATAAATAGAGAATATGAGAGGGAGAGAGTGAACAAGGCGAACATAATGAGGGGAAATACACAAATAGACAAGCATACAGAGAGAGAGATGAGTGATGAGTGAGAGAGAGAGACAGAAGAGAGAGATAACAGAAAAGAGATAGAGAGAGAAGAGATAGAGAGAGAGAAAGAAAAAGAGATAGACAGAAAAAGAGATAGAGAGAGAGAAAAAGAAAGAAGAGATAGAAAAAGAGAGAGAAACAAGAGATGAGCGAAAGATAGACAAAAAGAGAGAGAAATAGAGTGAAAAGAGATGAGCGAGAGAGATAGAAATAAGAGAGAGAGAGAGAGAGAGAAAAAAAATAAATAAGAGAGATAGAGAGAAGAAAGATGAGCGAGAGAGATAGAGAAAGAAGACAGATGAAAGAGATAGCGAGAAGAAAGATATACGAGAGACACAGAGAGAAAATGAGAGAGAGAAACAGACAGACAGAGAAAGAAGAGTGATGAGTGAAAGAGATAAAGAGAACAGAGAGAGATAAATACAGAGAAACAGGAAGATGAAAAAATGAATGAAAAGAGATGTTATATTAAAAGAGTAAGACGACATCGTTTTTTATATTTTATTTTTTTGCGACAGAAAAATACTGTTGAATTTATTCAAACTATTTTGTGACTGTATATATATGAAGCTGTCTCAAAACCACAATCACTATGCTAGGTTAGAGTTTTCCAAAAACTCTTTTGAGAAAATTATACTTTCTTGTTTTCCGTGTTATATTATTTTTACTGAATTTTTTTAATATTTTAAGTAATTTTTTTAATTTTTAGACACACCTAACATAAATACACCTAAAAAGTAAAAAAAAATCTTTTAAAAATTCACTAAATACCAAAAATACAAAAGAAATACAATAATTCAATACATTTTTTTTTATATTTGTATGTATTTATTAATTTTTAAAAATATTTTTTCATAAATTTTTTTTTAGATACATTTAAGTAAAGTGCATCTAAAAAAAATATTTAAAAATTAAAAAATATTCACTTTAAAAAAAAAACACAAAAGTCACTTTTTGCGACGGTAGAAAATGCCGTCTCAAAAATCAGAGTATTTGCGACGGTAGAAAAATACCATCTCAAAAAACAGAGTATTTGCGACGGTAAAAAATACCGTCTCAAAAAAGGAGAGTATTTGCGACGGTATCTTCTGCCGTCGCAAATACTCTCCTTTTTTGAGACGGTATTTTTCTACCGTCGCAAATACTCTGCTTTTTGAGACGGTATTTTTTACCGTCGCAAATACTCTGATTTTTTGAGACGGCATTTTTTACCGTCGCAAAAAGTGACTTTTTGCGACGGCAAGCGCGCCGTCGCAAATAGTTTCGTCTCATATACCCAGTTTTCTTGTAGTGTCACAACTTTGTTCATCGAAGGGCGGTCACTAGGCTGCATTTGTATGCACCACAAAGCTACTATTACCATCTTCTTCACCATCACCCTTTCCTCCTCATTGGTTTCTCCCATTTCAATGTCCATTCCTTCTTTGAAGTTGTAACGCCCTCAAAATAAACCCATAAATCATACAATCTTGACATGCTTAAACATAAGAGAATGAAGCATAATTACATTTCATCAGAGTATTCATTACAAAATGTATTACATGTTGACAACAAAAGTAAATGTCCTATAGACTTACAACTTTCCAAGTCAACACTTGGTTACATAAAGAGTGAGTACTAACTCAAAACAGATAATAAGCCCTTGGCTTGATATACATGTAATACAAAAAGTAATCACAAAAGATGTCCCAGCCACTAAGCCTCTCAAGCTACGCCATTGGAGGTGCATGTTACCTGTACCTGAAAATGATGTCCCATATAAGATGAGTCAACGCCCAGTAGAGATATGCTAAACATAATATGAGCAATAACTAAAACATTAGCATTTGATAAATATTTAACTCACATAAATCAATTCACAACCCATTTCAATTACATGATCATTGTGTTCATGTTTCATTTCATTTTCCATTTCTTATCCAATTTCTCAATTTATAATCCTGACTCAAAACCTGGCCATATATTTTAAATGAGATTGCATCTCTTATCAAAACACTTCTATAATCCCCAATAGATACACATATTTGCTGTATCAATAACACATAAAAACGCTTCCATACTTCACAAATGATACACAGATTTGCTGTATGAACACTTCAATAGATACACATATTTGTTGTATCAATGGAGTCCATCCCCTATCTCCTCTCAAATAACATCCGGTTTAGGAGTCCATCCCCTATCTTCCCCTAAATCGTGGAGTTCATCTCCTATCTCCTCCCACACAACACAATGTATATAAACACATGTCATATACATGAGCAAGAAATCAATACATAAAATTGATGTATTATTCCAACCGTCATATTCGATGACTTATTCAATTGATTAGTTTTAGTTCGCCTAATCATCATGCATTGTCTACAACAATCGAGACTATCCTCCACCGATAGCCCAAAGTAATTATTTCTAAACAGATAATAAATGCCTCAACAGATATATAATTTCAACATTTTCAAAGTGAGCGATTAATAAATCCAACTCCACCATCCATCTCATAATGAGCCAATTTCATTATTTCCAACTCAATTTCACATTTCCATAACAATTGTCATTAATTACACTAATGACCCAAATATACCCAAATATGGCCTTTTTCTCATTTTTCTCAAAATTGACCCAAAGGTCCAAATATTATCAACAACATCAATAACCTTCTTTTTAGACCCAAAACACAAATGTTTGAATCAAAAGAGCAAAAACCCCTTTTTCCAATATAACTCATTACAAACTCTAACTTCCCAAATCAAACCATTTATACGAAAAGCTCAACATTTAGGTTAAAGTTCATAAAGATGAGTAGGAATCCCTACCTCAAGAGATGAGACCCAATGGAGAAGATGAAGAATTTCGAGATGCTCTAAAACCCAAGATTTTCGGATCAAAAGATAGCCCACACCAAGATCAACACTTTTTACAAAGGCCCAAAGGTGGGAGGTCACTAGGGCTAGATGATTTCTCAGAGAGAAGGTAAGGTTTTAGAGAGAGAAGCTCTCCAATGGTGGTTTTCGAAAAGTAAGAGAGAGAAAGGATGTTGAAAAGTGATCCAAAAAGTGAAATCCCGAAGTGATATAGAAGTCGCCCCGCTCGAGCGTGGAAACCCCCGCTCGAGCGTCAGACACAGACTCACGCTCGAGCGTCAAAACACCCGCTCGAGCGTCGGATGCACACTCACAGAAGTTTTGTAGGCGATGGTCCCCGCTCGAGCGTAAAACTCCCCGCTCGAGCGGAGGAACAAAAACAAAGGGGTCACGCTCGAGCGTCAAGACTCCCGCTCGAGTGTATGAAGACCTGCAGAGAAAATATTGGGAAATGGAAATTCACGCTCGAGCGTCAAAACACCAGCTCGAGCGGAGAAGCAACAACAAAAGGCCCGCTCGAGCGTCAAAAGCCCCGCTCGAGCGTAAAGGCCAAATTCTAGGCATCAACTTTTGGTTCCAAAGCACAACCAACCTATTTCAAACCTGCCCAACACAACCCAAGACTCAAATACAAAGAGTAAGGGAAAGAAATGAGAATGAGACAACAACACAACTACGGAACCAAGTCCGGAATACAATATACAAAGGAAGGGAAAACCGGGATCGCTATAGAATTGATCATAAATCCAAGAAGAGAAGTAAATTTGGCTTGTATGTTCAGCAAAGGCATTCAAATTTCTCCTCCTGCTAGCCATTTCCATCAATAACATTCCGAAACTATAAACATCAGCTTTATATGAAATACCTCCAATGTTTTTGTAGAACTCTGGAGCCATATAACCCATTGTTCCCCTTGCTGCTGTCAAAGTCACAATACTATCGTCTGTCGCATACGATTTTGCAAGCCCAAAATCAAAAACTTTTGGAGTGAAATTCTCATCAAGTACAATGTTGTGAGGCTTGATATTAAAATGCAAGATCTGCATATTACAATCTCGATGCAAATATTCAATCCCGCGAGCAACTCCTAGAGAAATTTCATACATTTGTTTGCAACTCAATGAGATATCTCCTTCTTGAGAAAACGTATACTTTTCAAGTGACCCATTAGGCATGAAGTCATATATAAGAGCTTGTTTAGATCTCTCAACACAATATCCAATTAGTTGAACCACATTAACATGATAAATCCTTCCTATGGTAGCAACTTCGTTGATGAATTCTTGCTCATTGGCTTTGGGCTTGCCTAATACTTTTATCGCTACAAGATTACCACTTCTAAGCTTTCCTTTATATACTGAACCATAGCCTCCTTCTCCTAATTTGTCCATGAATCCTTTGGTCATCTTCTTAAAACTATAGCTCCAACAGCCACAGCATTTTCCTTTATATACTGAACCATAGCCTCTTTCTCAAATTCCATTTTCTTTGTCATCGATGACGTCAGAGTCTGGCGCGCATGTGAGCGATGTCAGCGCCATGTGGCACTGTCGTCAACCAGTGACTGCCATGTGGCTGACACATCGGCAGCCCAGTCCGTGCTGCATCATCGGCCACGTCAGTATACGGATGAGTGATCCAGTGTTGCGCGGCTAAGATACAGCCACAGGAGAAAGGATCCAGTGCTTCGTGGCTAAGGTGTAGCCACAGATCTGAAGCGTCCAAAATGTTTTGGCTTGATCTAAGCCATTCGGAGTCTGTTTATGACGATCCAATAGTGCTTTCCAACTATTTGGAGTATTCCAGACACATCCGCACAGTCAGATTTTGGAATTAGAATTTCTATAAAAAGAAAGAAGATCAAAGTGGCAGATGGTGTCAGGTGTAGTGGATGGAATATTCTGTTGGAACACGGAATATTCCCTAAACTTTTGAAAATTGTAATTTGGCCCAGAAGTTTCAGAAAATTATGGTGTGGCCCAACTTTCGAGGATGTTTGTCAGTGAGGCCCCTGGAAGTGCAGTGAAGGTTGGTCCTAGCTAAACGGACTGTTCCGGACGCAACCGCGAGGTCAGAATAGTGAAATTCTGAACGGTTTTTTAAAGTTTGTCAAAACATGAAAGTTTATCATCTTCAATAGCCATAGAAAGGTTATCGGATATTGTGGAACGCTGCGGATTCACTGAAGAAGTTAGAATGGGCAGATTCTGACCAGATTGGACAACCAGATACAAATCGAAATAGATCATTAAAGACCACAAGAGATCAGCTTGATCAAATGGCAAATCAAGGGAGATCAGGATTGGTCAGGGGTGATCAGAGGATTGCGGAGATGATTATCTCCGGAGTTGATCGGAAGATCTGGTTCAATTAGAAGAGAAAACCATTCATCGATATATAGATGATTTGGCAACAAGTACAGGCTCAGGGAAATGCTGTGGCTGTTGGAGCTACTATATACGAGTAGGCACTGATGGTATGTGGACGTGTAGAACAATAGTTGTAGAGGAGCATACTAAGCGCAGAAGCACAAATACAGACGTGCAACAGTGCAAGGGTACGCTAGAGTGTCGTACAGAAGCGCGAGAAGAGTGTGTAGCAACGGGTTGTTGAAAGTTCACAGGAACTTCCAGACAGAGAAATTAAGACGAATAAAATGCAAGAGTGCGCACTAAGGAGTGGCAAGTCTCTTTTCTCTATGGTGGTTTCTTGAGTTCCATGGCAGCGGAGGACAAAGTTGATGCGGATCTCTCAGGTGAGCTCGACGAAGGGAGACCAAAAGCCATGGGTGCGAGCACTATGTAAGGAATTACATAGTTGACGATGCTTTGACAGATGGAGCTACTGTCAACCATCAATCTACTGAACAACAAATCAGAGATTGCAGAGGCATAGACAACGAGCATATGTGGAAACGCTAGGAGGTTGTTCAGAAGTGCAGAGGGCAAAGACTGATAGTTCAGAATTGAAGAGCTCCGAGCAAAGAAAACCGAGGACGTTGATAAGATAAACGATGAGTTTTCTGTTGCTCCAATGACTGGTCCTGCGAGGTAATGCATGACAGTCAAGGGCATCCTAGCAGGGGGTTCAGGACATCCAATCAGGGGGTGTCAGATATCTTGGTTATGCAAGTTCAAGCATAGCAAGTGAAAGCATCCAAGACAGGAAGCGTGGAAGAGATTTGTGGGAGATAGGAGCAAAGGCTCTTTCTCCAAATCAGAGAGTGGTGTGAGTTGAGTTGAGGATGTAGGATTCCCTCCTCCTCTTGTATCTCTGGTGTATTATCTCTAGCTTCAAGGGGTGCAAACGTCTCAGTGAGGAGAAGAAGACTATGCTGAAATTTGTGTGTGACAAGATTAGCAACAGTGTGTACAGTGGATCACCTCACATGGGTTGAGGGGGTGATTTGTTGGAGATCACCCCATGTGAGGGGTGATCATTTCTCATGTGCTGCAACATGTTGGAACAAGCTGGCCATGTGAAGGAACAGCTGGCCATGTGCAAGGCTAGCCAACTCTCTACCATTCTCAGTGTATAAATAGAGGAAAAGAGAGCAGAGGGAAATGAGAGAGATAGAGCAAACCAAAGAGAGTGAGAGATGTGAGGCGGAGAGACCATCTCTCTCGGTGTGAGAGAGGAAGACGGGTGAGTGAGTGAGTGAGGATGGTGTGAGCTCCTCCTCTATTGTAATCTTTCTATAATATCTCAATTGTTATAGTGATAACCAACTACTCTCCCGTGGACGTAGGCATTGAGGCCGAACCACGTTAAATATGGTGTCTCCTTGAGTGTGTATGTGTTTTTCTGCTTGGTATAATTTCTGGAAAGTCTTGGACAGGATCCTCGATCCCCAACATCTATAACATATTTAGGATGTTCTCATTATTTATTAACTTATTTTTAATAATGATTTATTAATTTTAATAATTATTTAAATCGTTTAAACATATCTTGACCCGAAATTTGGATTTGTTGAAACTTTATTTTTGGCCCCCTTAATCGTCTACTCCTGGTTCCGACCCCGACTTGTGGGTCATTTACTTCATATTAGAAGATAACTTTTCCCTTATGATCATTGAAGGAGAGAAAAGAGGCTTTACCAATGATTTTGATGATGAGAAAAAAATGATCTGTAAGAGAAGTGAAACAAATATTTAGTTGTGTGATTAAGGTAGTTAAAAGAAACAAAAACTACAAGAAGTAATCAGAGAAAAGCAAGTAAACCAAATGAGGCATTCAATTGTTCTTAACAGAGATATTGTTAAGTGATTGAAGGTGTCTTGAATAGCAATGAAAAAATCAGCTGAAGATCCAACCTCTTAGAATATCTTATTTTGGAACCATTGTTATGTGACAATGGGAAAATTATAGAATACTTTCAGAGTACTATGTGTTAATACTTCCTAATAAATCATCATTTATCATGCCTCTCATGTTCCTCAACCACTCAACACAATACCTCACCTACTTATCTTCTCCACCAATCACAATACCAATAGTGTATTTTTAAAAACATTTGTAGTCTAAATTTTTGAGAGAATAAAAAAAATGGATGGAGTAGGGAGAATACTTACCGTCGAGAAAATATTCCAAGCGAACTGCATTTTTTCAGGAAATGAATAATTGTAGAGACAAAAAAAATTATATTACTCTTGTAATATAAATGATTTAGGGGTGAGAGAAAAAAATAAAAATAAAGTATTTTTTTATCATAATGTTACCAATTTTTTCATCAGAATTTTTTTTGAATAATTTCAATTTTGAATATCAAATTATCATAACTCTATCAAAAAATAACATAAGATTTATCACAAAAATACATAATATATATGGAAAAAAAAAAAAAGTAACAAGGTACATATAGTACTAGTTTAAAAAAAAAGTACATATGGTAGACATCTTGCTTATGAGATAAAATCTCATTTCTTTGACAAAAAGTAAAAATAAAAAGAGAGTAAAATTTCATGAATTGAGAACAAAATAGGAATGACGAAAGTGTTGCATACGCACCTATTATCCTGCAGAAAAAATTGCAACTCATGAATTGATAGTAAACAAGGTCAAATCCATCAGCCAACACACTGTGGACGTCCAAGAAGCTTGAAATGTTACGTCCTGAAATCATCCTTGCCGGGAAAATCATGTCGACGCTGAACAAGTTTTCAACATCTGACCACGACAAGTAGTCTCCGACCACAACATAGGAATGCTCTCCTCCTCCTCCTCCATTTTTACAAGAATCACTAATATTATTAGTTTCTATGTAGAGAGGAGATTTTGCTGGGTTTTCACACTCAAAAACACTACTATTTTTTTTTTAAACATAAAAAACACTACTATTGAATCCTTAATATTGTAATCTAATGTATTAGTAAAGTTGTCAGGAGTTAGAGAATGAAGAGGAAGAGTGGAACAATTATTCCTCTGTATTTCCACATCCACCAGACTGATATGGTGGCTCCTGTAGTTGATAGCCTGTACGTAGTATTTACCAGATAACAAGTATAGTACTGTCTGATTGTTCTCGCACTCAAGTTCCAAATACTTAATTCCACGGTTGTCGTGTGGGTCGGATTTAAGTCGAAAGGGGAAGGTGACGTTAAGGATATCTCCACAAGAAGAAGAATAAGGATTGTTCTTGTGGTGGAGTTGCTGCTAATTTTCATCATTATTAAAATTACAACAACAATTTGCACAAAAGAGGACAAGAACATGAACATGAACATGAACAAGGAAAGCCATGTAACTAGCAAAGAACAACCTTTGATTTGTATTGGTTTGGCGACAAGAGTAGACCAGAGATAGTATAACAAATGTTGACCAGGCTTACAATACCGTTCCCACTCTGGCTCATAACAACTTTTAATTTTTTTTTTTTATATATAATTTACGTTATGAACTTTGTGGTTATATTAGAGCATCTCCAGCAAGGATAGTCAAAATAGCTATTCAAAATTACACTTTACTTATAGCGATCCGGATTTTCCCTCCAGTGGTTGTTGTATTCCAGACTTAGGTTCCGTAGTGTTGGTTGTTGTGTATATCTTGTTGTCATTCTTTAATTCTTTATATTCACTACAAGAAAAAGCGTTTTTGGCGACCAAAATTGAATTTTTCGTCACTGAAAGTAGTAGAAATGGCGACTAAAATGGAATTAGTCGCCAAAATTGAACACTTTTGCCGACTAAAAGACTTTAGTCGCCGAATACAATGGTCTTAGCGACTAAAAGGCAGTTTAGTCGCCGAATGTAGGGGTTTTGGCGACTAAAGGTTGTTTAGTAGCCAAAAGTGACGGTTTTTGGCGACTAAAATAATTTAGTAGCCAAACGTGATGGTTTTGGCGACTAAAAAGCAGATTGGTCGCCGATTGTAGGTGTTTTGCCGACTAAAAACAGATTGGTCGCTGAAAGTGAAGCTTTTTGGCTACAAAAAAAAATTAGTAGCTAAAAACTGAGTATTGGCGACTAAAATTCAGTTTAGTAGCCAAAAGGGGACGTTTTTGGCGACTAAAAATAGGTTTCGTCACCAAAACTGCTGATTTTTAATTGGAACTTATTTTTTTAGCGACAAAAAATTAATTAGTAGCCCAAAATAATAGAATTGGCGACTAAATAATGGTTTTAGTCGCCAAAAGTGGCCTAAATTTTTTTTAATAAATAATTTATTTTTTACATAAATTATATTAAATAAAAATAATTATATTTATATATATAGTTTTGTATTAATACCGATTAATATACTATATAAATAATATATATTGCATATAGTGGAGGGAGTGTGATGCAAAAAGGTTTGGAATGTGGGACGGTTGGGGTTCGAAACTTAGGAAAAGCAAAAAAAAGTGGGTTTTTTTTTTTCGCCGGAAACACCTTTGGCGACTAAAAATTTAGTCGCCAAAAGTCTTCATTTTGGCAACTAAGCCGTTTAGTCGGCGATTCAGAGGGTTTTGGCGACTAAATTATTAGTCGGTAAATGTCTGATTTTCAAAAGTGTAAAACACTATTGGCGACTAAAAAGTTGGTCGCTAAAGAGCTATTTTTTGCCGACTAAAAAAATGTTAGTCACCAATACCTCCGGCGACCATATATAGGCGACAAATGTGGCGACTAAAAAATTTTTTCGGGGAAAGTAAAATTTCGACTTTCGGTGACTAAAAACAGACTTTTGGTGACTAAAAATTTAGTCGCCAAAAGTGTTTTTTTTTGTAGTGATTCGAGTTTTGGGATGTGTTGGGCAGGTTCGTTACAGGTTGGTAGTGAGTTTAAACCAATAGTTGCTGCCCAGATTTCTGCTTCTTCGCTCGAGCGAGGCTTTTGTCACTCAAGCGAGCTCTGTGTTTTAGATCCTTCGCTCGAGCCAGGGTTCCTTCGCTCGAGCAAGAGTTGGGTGATGTGTCTGGTGGCTCGAGCGAGTAGTCTTGCGCTCGAGCTTGCGTCTGCGTCTGGTTCTGAACCTGCGAGTTGCATTTCTTGGCTCGAGCGAGCTTTCCTTCGCTCGAGCAAGGGAGCTTTATGTTTTGGGTTTCTTCGCTCGAGCGAGCTTTTCTTCGCTCGAGCGTGCTTCTGGGTTGCAGACCTGAAGCTTCGAATTGTTGGCTCGAGTGAGGCTTTGTGCGCTCGAGCGAGGTTTCTTTGTGTCTGCTTGCTCGAGCGACCACTCCTTCGCTCGAGCGAGCCTCGAATATATCAGTTGGCAGCAGCGGGATTACACTTCACTTTTTCATCTCTTTTATCTTCAAACCCTAGATCCGGCTGCTCCCTCTCTCTCTATATACCTTCTTTCTACAAATCCATCTAGCTCTAGTGTGTTTTTACCCAAATCCTTTTGTAAGAAGTGTGGAGCTCGGTGTGGGCTTCGTTTCAATCCGAAAAAGTTGGTGTTTGGAGCATTTCGAGTTTTAACTTTCATCTCCTTTGAGTCTCTTCTCTTGAGGTAGGGATATCCTACTCCATCTTATGGGTTTTGACATAAATTCTAGTCATTTTGATTAGTTGGTGTTGTTGGATAATTTTGGGAAAAGTTAGGGTTTGTTATGTAATTTATAAAAGAGGGGTTTGTGTTTTAAAAACTCCATGTGTATGTGAGATCTTGGAAAATGGTATTATTGTTGTTAAATTGAAGAAATTGAACCTTAGGGTTGATATTTGAAAAAGGGTAACATGCCCTAATTATGGTGGATAATTAATTTGAATAATTAATTTGGAGAAATGTGAAATTGAAGTCAAATTCATGAAATTGGAAAATTGTAGGAGTAAATGGTGTAGTTGGATAATTTAATCACTCACCTATGAGAATGTCGATATTTTATCTGTTGATAAATTTATTATATGTTTAGAGATAAATGCTTTGGGCTATCGGTGGAGGATAGTCTTGATTGTTGTAGACATTGTATGATGATTAGGGAAAACTGAAACTAATCATATTGAATATGTCATTGAATATGACGGTTGGAATAATACAGCAAATGTGTGTATTGCATGATCATTGTATATGATAAGTGTTTAATATATTGTATATGTATGTTGTTTGGGAGGAGATAGGGGATGTACTCCACGGTTTGGGAGGAGATAGGGGATGGACTCCTAAACCGGATATTGGGGAGGAGATAGAGGATGGACTCCATTGATACAGCAAATCTGTGTATCATTTGTGAAGTATGGAAGTATTTTAATATGAGTTATAATCTCATGTGAATTGTGAAGTTTGGAAGTGTTTTAATATGAGTCATAGTCTCATTGAATTGTTTGGCTAGGTTCTGAGCCATAATTATAAATTAAAATTGTATAAGTGAAGGAAATTGAAATGGAAAATGGATGTACTTGTTGTTGAATTGTAAAGTATTGTAATTTGGTTTATAAGTGTTAACCATACATCAAATGCTATTGTTTTGGTTATTTCTCATACTTGGTTTAATATATCTCTACTGGGCATTGGCTCACCCTATATGAGACATCATTTTCAGGTTCAGGCGATATGCCACCTCCAAGGACATAGCTTGGGAGGCTTAGAGGCTGAAGATTCTTTTGTTGTTTACTTTTTATGTATTACATGTTAATCAAGCCAAGGGCTTATTTTGTATAAAGAGTTAGAACTCTTCTTTTGTTAAACCTAAGTATTGACTTGGAAAGTCGTAAGCCCAAAGGGCATTTACTTTTGTTGTCAACATATAATATTTTTGTACTTAATACTCTGATGAATGGAAATATGCTTTATTATCTTATGTCTATGCGTGTCAAGATTGTTGGGTTTTATGTATTATTTTGAGGGCGTTACATTACTATTTTAGCTAGTCATTTTTTTAATACGCACTCCAACAAGGCTATCTACATTAGCTATCTTTTATTAAAATATTCTTATACTTTAACTACCTTCTTTCCCATATATATATATATATATATATAAAATAAAATAAAAAATAAAAAAAACAAAAACAAACAAACTAACTAACTTCAGGTGTTAATTTCAGCACATATGATGTTTGAAGTGAAAAAAATATGCTTAATTAGGTGAAAATACCGCACATATGATGTTTGGAGTGAAAAAAATATGCTTAATTAGGTGTTAATTTCAGCCCAAAATAGCACCTAAACAGCCCATCACAGCTTCAGCCGAAGCAGTCCAGCCCAAATGGGGGCCGGACGTCCAGGTGGACATCCAGCCAGACGACTGGCCAAGGTTTTTGGCCCAGCTTTACCTCCAAAAACAAAACTCAGGATGCAAAAACAAATAAAAAACTGAAAAGCCCATGAACAGTACCTCGCTTGTCTGTGAGGTACTGTAGCTCACAACCATTTCAACGATGCTTGAGCGAGTCTGCTGGAGCAGTCTTTCACCCTTCCGTGCTCGCTTCTATGGCTGAAAAGAGAGAATGGCTATACTGCTAGAGATGCTCTTATGAATGATGAGTTGTAAATGTTACGTAGTAGTAAGAAATGTTACAACATTAATTTGATAAAAAAATAATTATAAAAAAAGTTATGAATATTATAATAAAGTGCATATGGTATATATAATTTGATTTTTCTTTCTAAATTTTTAATAATTTTGTCTACGTACACACGTTAGAAAATTGACAAAGATTCCAAAATTGTTAATTTTAAATTTTAATCTCTAATTTAGATGGAAGAATCAAATTGAAACCTTAAAGAATTGATTAGTGTCCCAAAATTGATTATTTTGAACCTCCAATTTAGACGAAATGACTAAATTAAAATTAGACTTAAACTATATGAACCAAATTATTTAAATTAAAATTATAAGAATTCAAGTAAAATTTGAGTCAAACCATAGAAGTGAAAAGTGTAATTACCACATATTTTTTAACAATGTACACTGCAATAACTTCCAAAACTTCTTTATCCATAATTTTTTGGGTAGTGCTATTATATCCCAAAAGTTAGACTCTTTTTACATTCAAATAATATAACAGTGTATTTAAATATTTAAAGTAACTCTTTCTCATTTATATGTTCTCAAAACATTAGCTAATCATCTCATTTTAGAACATAGATTTATAAATCATTTTCGTAATTCCCCTAGCTGCTGCCGGCCACATTTTCGTCAAACACTAGTTGGACCCCACGCGCTCCGCGCGTAGGTGTCGTGACATAGTGTATCAAGATTAAATTAGTAGCCGTTACTCCATTTTTTTAAATTTTCCAGATAAATGAAACCCATCCACATCACGAAGAGCTATGCTCATGGACTATGTACAGACAAAAATACAAATATGATTAATTGTTAATAAAATACAAGAAAAATATGTTAGTGTAATGGGGTCAAGGATTTGCTTACTAAGAACTATACATTCACATATTGCATTAATGTATACGTGTATATTGGAGGAGCAAAATCGTCGTCAAGAAATCTAAATTGTCACCAACTTACATCTACAAGAAAAAGAAAAAATACGAAAAAAAAAAGTTTCACACAGTTGCTTTTTCTTAATCCCTTGAAGAATCAAAGCCTGTAGTATTCAGAGCATAAATAATAAATAATAATGGAGAAGTTTGGAATTATTATCTTTAATTTCCCATCTACACATGGACGCAATGCATGCTATCATACTTTTTATTAGCATGCTATCATACTTTTTATTAGCATGCTAATGCTTAATATGTCAGAATCCAAACCAGTACCTTATCTTCCGTGACATTTCCTAAAACAAAAGTCAAAGGACAAGACCAAAATAGTTAATGACATTTAATAGAACTCAAGCCCCTGCTCCTCCTTTATTATTCTTTGTCGATTCTTGATCAAGAATCTGCAGCATCAAGAGATAAACAAAAGAATACTGTACAAAATAACGCAGACCTACCCTACATGACTGAAAGAAGCCCAAATCTAAACAAGCTTACCACCAGGCTCCAGGTCAGCTTAGAAGATGCTCAAAAAATCAGGGTCAACTCAAGGAAACTCACAAACAATAATTGTTTGGTACTTTCAATATATTACTTCCAATTGTTTGTTAAACTCCAACAAAATACATCAATCCATGCAGCCCAATTGTCTAACCCAAAATACTTCAAATATACTTTCAACATATTTTTTTTTCTTTTTGACAAGTGTCTAACGCAAATGACTTTCTAGCAAATCAATTGTTAGTATTAACATAAAAATTATGCTAAATTCTTAAATTCACTACTTCATTGTGCTAAGATCACTTCTTAATCCGTTAGCTCGTTCAAAGGAAACTGAACATAAACCCAAAGTACATACGGTGCAAGAAAATTTAACATGAAAATATAAATAAATTGGAAAAACGTCATTATTTAAAATTGCTAAAAGTATTAGAGGCACAATCTGTAAGGAAATATGAATGCCTGAGAAGTGAGAGGACAAACTAACTGTCATAACAATTTCTGAAAATTTTAGAAGTACAATCTCCATGGCACAAACTAATATGCATATGCATAATCAAAACAACAATGAAAACTACGTAATACTGTCAAAAGCAAACAGACTGCTTCAACCCATAAACCAAGAGAATGATCACTATTTGGGTAAATTCCACTAATTGAACTCAGTCAGCCAATGAACCAATAAGTCAAGACATTCTAATGTGTATTTGATTCAAATACTCAGACTTGAATGGGGTTCTCCTTTTCCTCTTTCCTAATTGGTTACAATAATAAATTGGCCCATCATCCGGCCTCACTTATTTCTCATGATCGATCAGTAGCCAGCAATCGAAATCTGACGCTTTCTTGTTTCAGATATCTAGCAAGAAAAGCTGACAAAACAACCTCACGTGTTAGTTTTGTTCTTTTGATAAGAGATGATAACATTACGACAGCCAAAAGAAGGATAACTCATCGACACATATTGTTCATATGATGGCATTTCTGCATATGTTGGGTAGTAATTAATGTCAATAACAACATACCTATCCCAATTCTAGCACCACAAACGACATCAAAGTTGAAAGATGTAGCTTCAATTGACCACTGCAATGTCTTCCAAATTCATTATTTTGTAATAATTATCATCACTCTTTAATACAGTTAGCCAAATATGAAACCAGAAAAAGAGAAAATAATAATAAATGGACCTCCAAACTACCCAATTTGTCCTCTACTTACTCTGTCAACAGCTTCCTCTACACAGGTCACATATTCTTTAACTATACATTTTAAGATCACCCATGGCTGAATAACTAAGCAGTACCGTCACCACCAATAGCTTCCCAATCACCAGAATAAAATAAAAAATAAAAAATAAATAAATAAATAAAAGCCTCTTATCTTCTTACTTCTCCAAACTACCTAATTTCTTCTAATTTTTTTAAAGGGCTTCAATGAATATATTAAAAAAGCTACAGTTATAAAAAATGAGTAAATTTTTTTCAAAATGTACTTAATATAGAAACTATATGTGGAATTGACGGAAAAAAAAAGAAAAAGGAATAACTTCAAAACTAAGCCCGAGCCTCTGACAGGTCTAACAGTGTCCAAGCTTCCTCTTTAGATCAATGACCAAATGTATTGACCCTGCGCCTGGGAATAACATACTTAGATGAACACAAATTCTTCAAGAAAACATTAATAATAATACCATCATCTTTGTGTCCACATGCATGCCTCGCTATGCTTGGCTTATGGAAATTTGACAATAAATTTTTTACATTGGCTAAGAATAAGATACATCACAATGTACAATATTAGTATTTTAATTCTCTTCTTAATTTACTCTATATTCCCCCTTAAAGTTCGTAATTTATCCATAATAACCAACTCTCTTATCTTTTTATAAAGTTAGAGCTCAATACATTTCAAATCCATCTGTCCAAACACAATCTTAATCTTCTATTGCAATTTTATGTTGTGTTTTGGGGCTATTCTTCTTCTTCACTCTCTGTTTAGTTTTAAGTCAAATGTTGATTCTGTTAAAGATCTGAATTTCATGTATCCAGTAGATCTTTGTTCATTTGGTCACATTAATATCCTTTAATGGCTAAATGGGATTTGCAATCTCAGTTGCTCTGCCACACTGCTACTGCTCCCCCATTGTGCTTCCAGTTTCCAGTATAAATTTTAGGTTCTTATTTCTTCTCAATTTGTAATTAGTTATAATGAAATTTTGTTCCGTGAATCTTACTCTCTGTTTGGATGGAGTGATATGGTAAAAAATGAAGAGGAAGTGATGTTTGGTTTATGAATTAGGTGAGGTATGCTGAGAATTGTTTCATTTAATTTTGGTGAGGATGAACTGAGTAGTTATACAATTTTTATGGGTAAATTACATTGATTTTATTATATGAAAGGGGATGTGACTTTTGCTATTACCTGTTTGGTTTTTTGCATCAAAGAAAAGAAAAGAACAAAGGGGCAGCCCAATGGCCAATTCACAATCCTCTTTCTTGGATGAAATCAAAAGAATTTTGTTCACCTCATCACAATAGTCCCTAACACCACTTTGCACAGATCCCACCATGATCATGATTCATGATTATCTATCCATCCATCCATCCCAGGAGAGGGTCCACATTAGAAGTATGAAAAAATTCCTAGAGAAGCCAAATCACCCCAACCTCAACCATCTCAAATTTTATTGTACTTTTTAATTACACAAAATTACATGAAGATATCAATCCCAACGTTTAAGAAAAACAAATTATTTAATGATAAGATTACTGTGTGTTTAATGAATATTTACTTTTGGAGGTTGCTCCGGCGTCCAGTTTATGGCTGTTTAGTATGAACAAACTATAAATTTAAAAATCATAAAAAGAGTATAATTATCATCAAAAGCTTAGAAGCAAAAGGAAAGAACTAAAGAGCATTTATCAAACTCACAAGTGTATGGAATTCAAATGAAAAAGATAAAAGAGATTGCCATCTGGGATAAAGTGTAATCATGCCCACAAATTTGCATTTGAGAGAAAGAAAAGAAACCTGAAATTATGGGCAAAAATGCAAAAGCTAAAGCTCACGAAACCTTTAACAAAAACTCTCTCATTTGCTTGAATTAGATATGTATGTTATTATACTTGGAATTTTAGCTTTCATCATTATGAAGTCAGTAAGTTTGATTGTTTAGAAGCACATTATTTTATTTTAATTTGTGTTTTTAGTGCAATCGAGGCCAAAAGCCAAGTAGACAAACAAAAGAAAAAAAACAGAGCTGTCTATGTACACCCAGAGTTTTCCCCAACATTTGGTGAATCATATGTAGTTATTTTATTTTATTTAATTTGGAAAGGTGTGTTTATTCGTTTAAGCATATGGTCAAGTACATGGTAGATAAAAAGTTTCACATTCTAATTGTCAATTTATGTGTGTTTCATTTCAGCATATGGTCGAGCACATGGTGGGCACTCCATTAAACAGTTGTGAGGAACAAAAGCAGAGCTCGAAATAAACAAGTTAGAAATAATTGCACAATAGACAAGAGGAAGAGAATGAAAAACAACAGTTACAAGCATAGACCAAAAAAACAGCAACAAATCCACTACCAACAACAACAATAGTGACAATGGAAGAATGAATATATGTTTCACATTTAACAACTGAAAAATGGAAATGGAAGAAGAGCATACCTTTTCTGTTTCTTTGATAAAACTGATAGTGATTTTGCAGCAATGAAATTGTTATAGCGATCCCGGTTTTCCCTTCATTGTTTAAATTGTATTCCGGACTCGGTTCCGTGGATGTTGGTCGTTGTCTTATTCTCATTTCTATTCTTTACTCTTTGTGTTTGAGTCTTGGGCAGGTTGGGAATAGGTTGGTTGTGTTTAGAAACCAATAGTTGATGCTCAGATTTTGGCCTTCACGCTCGAGCGGGGCTTTTGACGCTCGAGCGTGCCCTTTGTTTTTGCCTCTCTGCTCGAACGGGCATTTTGACGCTCGAGTGTGATTATTCATCTCCCAATATTTTGTTTTGCAAGTCATCGGACGCTCGAGCGTCCACTTTTACGCTCGAACGGGGACCATCGACTACAAAACTTCTGGAAGTATGCATCCAGCGCTCGAGCGGCACTTTTGACGCTCGAACGTGAGTCTATGTCTGACGCTCGAGCGGGGCGTTCCACGCTCGAGCGGACCTGTTTGTATATCAGTCCGAAAAATAGCTTTTTGGATCACTTTTTCGGCATTCTCTCTCTCTCTACCTTTTCAAAACCTCATTTGAGAGCTCCTCTCTCTAGAATACAACTTCTCTCTAAGAAATCATCTAGCTTGAGTGATCTTCTCCATTAGTTCCTTTGCAAAAAGTGTAGAGCTTGGCTTGGCTACATTTCAACCCGAAAATCTTTGGTTTTGGAGCATTTTGAATTTCTTCATCATCACCTTTTAGTCTCTCCATTTGAGGTAGGGATAACTACTCATATTTATGGTCTTTGACATAAACTTATAGTCATTTTGATGTGATGTTGAAGTTGGGTAATTTTGGGGGTTAGGGTTCTAAAATGTATAAAGAGGGGTTTTGCTCTTTTGACTCAAACATGTATATTTTGGGTCTTAAAATGAGGTTATTGATGTTTAATGAAAATATTTGAGCCTTTGGATTTATGTTGAGAGAAGGGGGAGAAAAGCCATAATTTGTTGTTATGAATTAATTTGTATAATTAATTTGAAAAGTTATGAAAACATGAAATTGTGTTGGAAATAATGAAATTGAGGAGTTATGAGAATGAATGGTGGAGTTGGATAAGTTAATCACTCACCTTTGGAAATAGTGATAATTTATCTGTTGATGCATTTATTATCTGTTTAGAAATAATTGCTTTGGGCTATTGGTGGAGGATAGTCTTGATTGTTGTAGACACTGTATGTTGATTAAGGAAAATTGAAACTAATCATGTTGAATATGCCATTGAATATGACGGTTGGAATAATACATCGAATATGTGTATTGATTGATCATTGTATATAATAAGTGTTTATATACATTGTATTGTGCGGGAGGAGATAGGGGATGTATTCCACGGTTTGGGAGGAGATAGGGGATGGACTCCTAAACCGGATATTATTTGGGAGGAGATAGGGGATGGACTCCATTGATACAGCAAATATGTGTATCTATTGTGAAGTATGGAAGTGTTTTAATATGACATTGATACATCAAATATGTGTATCTATTGTGAAGTATGGAAGTGTTTTGATATGAGTTATTATCTCATTTAAAAATAAAGTGCTTTAATATGAGTCTTAGTCTCATTAAATTGTTGGCCAGGTTCTGAGCCATGTTATGAATTGAAGATTCGATAAGTAAAGGAAAGTGGAATGAAATATGGACATATCTGTCATGGAATTGGATTGTGTTGTACGTTGGTTTGTATGAGTTAAACATTTATCAAATGCTAATGTTTTAGTTATTGCTCATATTATGTTTAGCATATCTCTACTGGGCATTGGCTCACCCTATATGGGACATCATTTTTAGGTATAGGTGATATGCCGCCTCCAAGGATGTAGCTTGGGAGGTTGTAGAAGCTGAAGGCTTCCTTTTTGTGACTATTTTGTGTATTACATGTAAATCAAGCCAAGGGCTTCTTTTGTGTTTTGAGTTAGTACTCTCTTTTTTTTGTAACCAAGTGTTGGCTTGGAAAGTTGTAAGCCCGTAGGGCATTTACTTTTAATGTCAACATGTAATACTTTTGTAATAAATACTCTGATGAATAGAATTATGCTTTATTCTCTTAAGTTTATGGGTGTCTTGAATGTATGATTTATGGGTGTATTTTGAGGGCGTTACAGAACAATTTACACCTCTTAATAGCTTAGGACTTCAGGAACAAGCCTAGGTGAGAAGCCACCGCCTCAACAGCAGCGGCACAAGTGGCACGAATTGATGAAGAGGTCAGCATAGAGGTCCAGCATAGCACCGATATGAAGCACTGATGTTAGAAATTTCTAGGAGGATGCACAGCTACTTCGATGAGGAAGAAGTAGAATTCTTCTAGTAGACAACCAAGCAGTTCCATTTGTCTAATGGAAAACGTTAGAAAGCAAGCAGACAAGAGCGTTATACCGCGTTATACCACGGTTATACACTTTTTATATAGGTTATAGATTTGTCCACTGACTTTATGACGATAATGACAATGCAAAAATATAAAATCAAAATTCAACTTCTCACACACTACCACTGCCCCTAGCCACTGACGGCCACATTTTCGTCAACCATTTGTCCACTAACTTTATGACGGTAATGGCAATGCAAAAATAATTTAAAAAAAAAAAAATCAAAATTCAAGCATGTGAGCGATCCGAATTTATCCCATATCGGTTTGTTAGAAACTCTTGATCTTGACTCAACTTATAAGTGTATCATAACCACAAACCTTTAAGAGGCTTTTTTTAGTAAAGTAAGAACAAAACCGTGCGTACTCCCATGATAAAAAACGGACAATATCTTAGTGCGTGCTACAACAGTGGGGTGGTCCACACAAATGGCGCCACCTATGGGAAACCTAATTCCATAATGTGGATCCACACGCTTGGGGGCTATAGGGAGTGCGTGTCCCGTAATACAAATCAGATAATATCTTAGATGGTTCGCACAAAGTAAAAGAATCAATTGATCTATGATAATAAAAAAATAAAAAATAAATAAAACAAAATCCAATTAGAAAGATCACAACACAAAGCCAAGAAACCAAAATCCAAATAGATAATACCAAAATGATGAATTGATTTTCCAAGAGGAAGAAGATGCAAACAGAGCGGTTAAATATGATTTCTATTGGTAACATATAGGCAGTCTGAATCAAACAAAGCTCGTATGAATAGCAGAATAGTAAATCTCAACTTAAGGCACAACAATTGAAAATAATTTGACTAATCAACACTGAACAATAAAAATCGAGAAACTTTAGGGTTCATACAAAATTAGCATATGATACATTTATTCAATTTTTAAAACAATAATGCTTTTATCTATTAATTTAGTTTGCACTTTGACACTAAAATAAGGGAGGCAATGTCACGACCCAAACCCGGCCCTATGGGTTTAGCACCGTAACTGGCCAGTAATCCGAGATTACCGAAGGCCTGCTGAACAGTAATACAGTTAAACAGAGTACAGGGCCTGGCGGAAGCCAATACAATAAATAACTAGTGTCCATTGAGCTGTGTAAATCTGTATGCCAAAAACATTTTCCATGCATTCATACGGTTCAGAACAGTACAGTCTATACAATCATATACAAAACATTCAGTATGGGGACCTAATCCCTCGATAACAGTACAGTAAACATTCAGTCTATACAATCCGTTCGGTCATTACAAAACAGTGGGACAGTACAAAAAGGGGAAAATACTAAAACACCCCTAAGCCTTAGCATAACAGGCTCGGAACCTCCAGTGAGGCACGTAGGCTGGCTCGACAAAATTGGGATAACCCCGACGCATCTAGCTTTGGTCCGGTGCCTGTACACCTACATATATATATGAGCAGTGAGCTAAAGCCCAGTGAATAACATAAAGCATAAAGAGGTTAAGAATGAAATGTCCTTACAGTAATGAAAACAGTTCATTTAAACAGTATTTCAGTCTTTCAGTCAGAACAGTTATTCATCATATGTGGTACATCCATTAGCATAGCAGTAACAGTAGGTCATAAAGACCGAACAGTAATGATGGCCAGTCATTCAGTAAACAGTATGGTTCCACAAGGGACCGACAGAGATCTCTGTAACAGTAACAATAACAGTAGGTGCTAAGGATGCCACAGTATAGTTCAGAAATAAAGGACATACATTCATTCAGTAAATAATCTCAGTACAGTAAACAGTTCAATTCAGTATTCAAAAGATAGTCATTTTGAACATATCTTTACACAATTGTTACTCACAGAGATTGGGCTATTAGCAGCTAGAGCGCGTCCCCGAGAGCCAACCCTAAACAGTTAACAAATAGAACACACACTAAGTTTCACAGTCGGGAAGGATGATAATTAAATCCCTAAATTTCCTCGGTGTGGTCCTACGTCTAAATCCTCATTAAGATGTCTTAAACTAGGCCTAAGAATGCCTAGGATGGGATGAGGGTGCAAAAATACACTTAGAAAATATTTTGCAAAGTTTGCTGAAAATAGGCGCTCGCTCGAGCGAGCCTTCCTTCGCTCGAGCGAGCTTCCAAAATCAAAGGCTTCGCTCGAGCGAACAATCCTTCGCTCGAGCGGTCTGATGAACAGTAAA